>CM053791.1:405740231-406090231 GCA_028749045.1 Cupressus sempervirens | reverse complement strand
GTACATGGCCACTTCTTCCCTATCCAAGGGTGAGTGATGCCAAAACAATCCCCATGAAATCATCTCAAAACACAAAACATCAAGACAAGCATAAGAATGCATCAAGAACAACAAAAAAATCCCTCCAAACCCATCCCAACACACAAGCAAGCAAAAAAAAAGAAGAACACAAAAACTTATACATGATTCAAGCATAGACAACATGAAGGAACAATTCAATGGAGTGAAGAATCTCTACCTTCACCAAAAGAGTTATGGCAAAAATGGTGGTTTGAGAAGAGCTTTTCCTTTTCTTCCTTCAATCTTCCAACTTTCTCCAAATCTAGAGATTGGGTAACAACCCCAAAACTACTCCAAAATGCCTCTAAGTATCATCCCTTAACTCAACTAGACTTCAAGAAAACTCAAGATGGAGTTGGAGTCACCAACTCAAGTAAATGACAATCAATTTTCGCAATCCCTCAAAAATAGGAATTTTGAGTGACCCTAAAAGTCAAACTAAGAGGCTAAGGGGGTGGAAAGTACTCCCCACCCATACCCTTACTCCTAGGGCACTTAAATTTAATGATTTTAAGCCTTAAAGACTTAATAAGAACAATTAAAAGCTAGGAGAATAATAAAATCAAATAACAACCTTTTAAAGATAGACAATGCAAGGATAGCATATTTAAACAAGGGGTTCAATTCTGTCTTTCCTTTAGGTTTCCCGGCTACATGTCCTGCACACTCATTGCACACATCAGTAGGTTCAAGAAATCACATGCATTATGAAATTTAAGTATCAAAAAAATCGTATAAAATAAAACATCCATTTTTCTAATGATCAATTGTTTATCTAATTCTACTCATATTTCTGACCATTTGAATTATAAAATCAAAGTGTTAGTTTTGCATTCATTTACTTTATCATCATACATGTTCGTATAGCATTAAATGATGAAATCAAATATCTAAAAGCAAAGCATCGCACATCATAAATATCCTAATAATATTTAGTGCATCAAATAACGTTCTGACGTATCGAGTCATGAATATCAAAATAATAATGTATCATCGATGCTAGGATGGGTCAAGGTGAGGCCTTACATTAAGAGGCTCTTCTTCCTAAATCCTTGATCTCAAAGATAACTTATGAAATTCTTCATTATATGTTGTCACATCCATTTCTTTTTGGTTCAAACTTTGCTTCTTGTGTATTTGAATCTCATAATCTTCAAGTAAATATTGTTCCTTTACCTTAGTCACAATGGCTTTCCAATTTGCAATTGGCTTCTTACCCATCTTATTTCTCTACTCTTGGAGATACTTCCACCAGGTTAGTGTTGATCCCCTTAGTTTAGTTTTTTCTACCTTAACATTTTGTGCTTCAGTAACCCCTTCACACTCAAAGTGGTCCTCCACCCCTTCAATCCATTCCATCACAAGTTCAGTGTCTATCTTTCCACTAAACATAGGGATTCCTTCTAGGGCTTTCCCACCTAATGCCTTGATGGCTTTGAGAAATGGCTCCTCATTTAATGGAGGGTCTAGTTCAAGGATGATTTCTTCCTCATCAACCTTTCCCTTACCTTTATCACCAGTTTCACCTTCTTGATCTGTCTTCTTGGTTGCCTCAACTTCCTCCAACTTTGTCTTCATCTCCTCTAATGCTTCCTTTAAGATCCTATTCCTCTCTTTTTGCTCCTTCATCTCCTTGGAAAGTTCTGCATTGGTCACCATGTCAATCTATCCTACTAACTCTTCAGTAAACAAAGACATGCCACCAATCCCAAATCTTTGGTGTTTGATCTGATACCAATCTGATGTAAAATGGATATACTCCTAGTCCTTGTCTTTACTAAAGGACTACCTAGGCTACACTTTTAGCCTATTTGGGTTCCTCTTTATTACCCTACTCTCAGAGGGATTGCTAACTTATCCCTTACACCTCCCTATCCAGTTACACCAATGGGTCTCCTACTTGCTCTCCAAGTTCACTTTTCCATCAACCTTGGCCTTCTTGCCTTCTACAAGGAGTGAGGGATTCAATTTAGGGATTGTAGACCTCATCCATTCTCTTGGTCTTGAAATCCAAAGCTATTCATACCAATTTCTTCAAACTAGCCCAAACTAGCCTAATTAGGCCTAGTTGAATTAGGCCTCCTAATTAGGTTTTTGGATGATATCTCCTAATTCTCCTTGATAGGATGGAAAACTAACCACCAATCTGAATACCCTTTTGGAAGAGATTAAATATATTGTTGGTCCCAAGTCCCCAACTTTTCTGTACACCTCATTCCTATATAGGTGCCTAAAAACAAGGGTTTGAATCATTCTTATCAGCATCAACAAGGGTTTAGTGAATACCCTACCAAATCTTGTCATGGAAACCTCTCCTCTCGCATGTGACTTCCTCACACACCCCTCCTCCTTCTCAAAAACTTAAATTGAACTACCCAACACATTCAACCCATCCAAATCAACATGCTAGCACTGTGATCACCTAGACATGCACCAAAGGCTCACGTAGGGTATCACATCAAAAATAGCAGCCATGCTTTTCTAGGCCTCTCCCTTGCTATGTACATTGTACAAGGGCTCATCTTCCATATCCCCAAAAACCATGATGATTCCATGATGAGGATTTGTGGGTCCGGAAGTTGTCAAAACTAAACCAATGAACAAACTAATAACAAAAGATTTAAAAACTATGAAAAAATAATCCCTAAACAACTTGAACTCTAAATCAAAAAGTACTATAATGACATGAATTATGAGAATCCAAAGAAAAACTAATCCTTTCAATCTATCAATGAATTCTTACAATCAAGAAACTCAAAAATTGTAAATCTGTAGCTATATTTTGTGGCTTTATTATCAAAACTTCACTTCCCACAAAACCCCAACCCTCGAAATGGGTTCATTTCATGGTTTTATATGTTTCCCAAGAGGTTTCAGACAAATAGAGTAATTGTCAACCTCAGATTCATGACATGTCCAATTCCTGCTAAAATGTTGTCATGTAACTTTTCAAAGTTGCTGACAACTTTTTCATTTTTGCAATTTTCAAATATTTAACACTAGGAACTTTCCAAGTAGGTCCAACATGGTTTGTCTATGAAGTCTAGTCATGATTTAGCCCTCAAAGCATCAATTCACATGATCTTTGACCATTTTGACCTATTTTACAAGTTTTCCAACAAGTTACATCTTTTTGACATCTTTCTCAACTTTTTCCCAAATGACAACATATGCTCTTCAACCTATGCAAAAGGATGTAAAAACATCATAGAGTACAAGATAGGTTCAAAACCATACCTTCCTAGGCTTCTAAATTATAAGACCCATACCACTCTAACAACCTAAACACAAGAACAACTAGAATGGATTGAGCCTAGTCAAATTCACCTAGGAGCAAACAAACACATGACCTTCTAAGGTCCAAACACAAACAACTAACTAGGCTAAGGTTAGTACAAGCCAAAAACCCAAAGTGTAGAGCTAGGACTAGGAGTTAGCCTAGGTTTTCATGCACCAAGGAGTTAAGTTCTACACAATCAAGGAGGCCTAGAAAAATCTTGTAATTATAATATGAATGTATAGTCTTTGAATTGATATGTAGGCATTAAAAAAATGATGATAGTTCTTATCATATGTGTTTAAGTTTGTTCTCCAATTGCAAATAGTCTTTGAGATTCTAGAGTTATGCATTAGTGTCTATTAATTTCGAATGAATTGTAGAAATGATTCATTTTAAACTGCACCTTAGTATTGAATTATGTTCTGGGTGGATATTTACATTTATTTTTTATGCATATTAATGAAAGCATGGATTATTTTGGCTTCATCCTAGGTATTTTTGTTTTACCTTTTGACTTCATTCTGTACATTTACTTCAATTTAAATCGACCTTTGGCATCTACTTTCATGGTTATGGGTAGATGCTAACTTATCTTTTCTTCATTTCGGTGAAAAGCATACCCCATGTTTTCATTCATTGTATATCTTTTGAGAGGGAGTTGTATCTCTTAATTTAGAGGAGAGTTGACTGTCCTATGATAACTTTTCCAACTGTTGGTGCTATTTTTTCTTATCGAGCATTCTAAGTAATTTTATGTATTTATTTTTAAAGACAAATCTATCCACTAATATTTTGGCAACTCTGTTGTGGAGGCAAAGATATTAGTGTTTTTTTTTTCTCATAATAGTTCCTTTTTTAGAAATAAGGTTGGCAACTCTACCTATTTAAAAGATTTTAGAAAGACAGTTCAGGACTAAGCCAAGAAAATAAATTAGATAGGCAATGTAAGACCCCTCATCGCATGCACGTATTAAATATGAATTTTAATTTTAAATCCTATATGAGATTTGAGTGGATATATGAGCATGGAAAGGTGATGGTATGGGAAATTGATATGGTTCTTCCTACGAACCATGTTGAGGGAATTATGATAAATTCTGGCTTCTTATGTATATTGATTTGATGGTTGTTGCAATTATATGATTTAATACTTACCCTGTTAAGAATTATTATAACTTTGAAGATAAAGGCTATCAACTAACTGGAATTGCCCTTAGGGTAACTTAATATTAAATACTAAAAGTACATTATGGTGTGTAAAGGTTATTGGGGTATTATGCACAAGAGGATATACTTTTGTATTGAGATGATTGTTCAAAATTATGGTTTAAATCATAAACATTGCATGTGCTCCCTATGATACAATTGCATACCTAGGTGATAGAAAATTAATGGACTTAGATGATTTTGATGATGGACATGAATTAAGATTTAATGGTTTAGGTGTTTTAATGAAAATTGAATTAGTTCATATGTTCATGTTTTGATACCCTATGATTCAAGACTTTCTAAATTATTTTATTTTTTAAACGTTGATTTATACTAATGATGCCATATGGTGTTTTACCTTATGATGATGATGTTATTTATGATACCTTGATGATTATGTTATACACATTTTAGATAGCTCATTTTGGCAAATAGTAAGTTGATCAAGTTAGATTTAGAATGATTTAATGAGCTGTGTTTAAAAAGTTTAATACTGAAATTGAGGGATTATATCACAGTGTTGAATTACATGAGTTTTATATGACTATTGCTTAGAAAAGATAAGTGCATTGAAAGGAGAGTATGGATTTTAAACGGTTAATCCAATTATGTAAATTTGTTATATTTAACCAAATGAAGGAATAAAAAATATCATTAAAATGAGTTTTAGAATGTTTTGGTCAAATTTGATTATGCAAATTAAGTTATATATGTAATTTTTATGGAACTACTAATATTTGAATTAAGTGTGCAAGAAAGTTACTATGGAATTTATCGAAGAAACAATAACCAACCCTATGTGCAAATTGTAAAACCAAGGTTGAATCTAATGAAGAGATTTGAACCTCTTTGTCAAGTGATTCAATTTGTAACCTTAAGCTAAATGTATATATTAGGTTATTTCATTTTGTAAATAGTGGCATGTCAAATGTTTATGTAATGTGATTTTTAGAGTCTCATTTGACACTTATCATGTGTATCTATAAAATGACATGTCAATTAGGGTTGGCAATGCAATCATTAACCTAAGACTAACTTAATTAGGAGCCTAATTAAATCTCCCTTGATTAGAGATAACTTGTAAAGCCTCACCAATGAAATTTTTTGGAACTCAAAATTTCAAGTCACTTTTAAAGGCCAAAAAGTGGTCCTAGAAGCCAAATTTAGTGAAATCTAAGTGCCTAAGTGGTATGGGTATGGGTTGCGGACCTTTTAATCACTATTAGAACCCCCAAGTGGTTTTAGTGACTCTCTAAACATTTCACTTTTTGTATGTTACAAAAATTGAATGACCTTATGAAATTTGCCAACCAACACTCTTGCCCAAGACTTTCATTTATGGTAGGGGACATGATGATGGCCAAAGGACCGAGGGTCAATTCCAAATTTATTGCTATTAGGTGGTTGCGATTTGGAGGCCTTTTTAGAGGCCCTTGGAGAAAAGTTAGTGGGTGTTTTGTCACTTTCTATCTTTAGAGAAATTAAATTTGGGAATTGGAAGAACAAAGGGTAAAGGGCTCTTCTCAAACTTCATTTGTCATTACACATGGTGAAGGTTGGTGATCTCCATTTCCATGGATTCTTGTTTCGTGTTTTTAAAAGCTTAATGTGTGCTTGTAAATCTATTACATATGTGTATCGTATGTTTTGTGGTATTGTAATGTGAGGGATAAGATTTTGGCTTATTTTCAATCTTGTTCAATGTTCACCTCTTGAATTTTTTGAGGGAATTGTGAAGGAAGTGATGGCATTACTAACCCTTGGATAGGAAAGAAGTGGCCATGCATAGGGAAAGGGGTTATTTGGACTCCATTTTAGGATTAACCACAAACATAAATAACAATTACATGCAAATATAACCAATATCAGAAAATAATAAATCACATAGAAGAGAACATAAGACACCAAGATTTAATGTGGTTCACCCAATCCCTAGGCTACGTCCACCAAACAACAAGTCCAATATTATTACGATCCAATGATTACAACCTGATTACAATCTATAATCCCTTACAACTCAATACCACCACAAAAAGCAATTTTCACATCACATACTAATGAAAATCCCCAACCCTAGGCCCTTTTATAAAAGTATTTTTTCCACTTTAGGGTTACAACATGTCAGCCATATGTCCGCCAACGCAAACATGTCAGTTGCATTAAGAGAAAAAATTATGAAGTATGTACAGTACTTCCCTAATCATTCACCACAAACTAATACTCCATGGAAGTGTAGAGTCTCTTCTCATGGTGAGAAGAAGAAAAAAGGTAAGTTGTATGGATATGGACACTTTCTTGTCAAGCATATTGATCTTGTTTTAGGGGGAGATAAGAAGAAATGAGTATAAAAGTTCAATGTCAAATTTAGCCTTGAAAAGAGGCAATGTTTTTGTATGTTCTTCATTGATATCTCCTCCATGGAAATTCCACCTTCACCCCTTATCATGGTTCAAGGTGAAACTATGAATATGTTGAATGGGTGTTTCATGTTATGTTCATGTGATCCTAGATTGGATTTGAATGTTACTCGATTGGCAATTGTTTCTCCTAGCTTGGTGGGTGGCCTCCTTGAGACCTAGGTTGGGAGGTGAGCTCTCCATGGTTTGTCTTATGTGTATTTGCAGATTTGTGCTAGATTCAAATGAGGGAGCACAACCTGGATTGGATTTCTTGATGGTATTCTTTAGTCACCTTGTATTGGAGACTTCTCCACTGGTCACACATTTCTTATTGTATCATTGTACTCACATGTTGAAAGAAGGAATTGTGTCTTTATTATAATCTTTTATATGGATTCAAAATTGTAGATTGCATATTCATTAATAAGAAAAAAGTTCATTTCATGAGGAAATATACATGGTATTGTTGTAATATTTCTCTTGTAATTTCATTTTGATTCTTGCTTTTAAAAGAAATGGAAAAACCTATTAGCTTAATGTTGAAATTTACTACTTAATTCATCTCCTTGTCATATGGCTTCAATAATGGAAGGAAAGAAATATTTATATTGGTATGCTCTTGGCATTTCATTGAGATATTAAATCCAAATATAGATAGGATCCTAAAGTTCGTGATTAATCCAATGTGCAAATTGATACATTCATCCTATAGTTGCATTTTAATTTAATCTAGTAGACTTAATGGTAATCAATAGATTGTAATCCAATTTCAAACACATGCAATCATCTTATTAAAACTATCCTTAACTCATTTGAAAAATGCACCTATTAACACTACCATGAAAATGGGAAATGATCAAATCAACCCATTGGTGCATTATAAATTTACACCAAATTTTTATTCCAAATAGACCCTACAGGTCTCTAGAAATTATAGAGGAAATTAAATTCCTTCCACACAAACTATCATTTTATGGAGTCATTAATATATTAGTATTTAATAAACCCACTCGAGCATATAGCTCTATTTAAGTCAATGCTCATAAAAAAATGCCTTTATGACAAGTGTAAGAAAATATATATTTTAAAAACATGGTAATAAGGGGATGAGTGGGACCTACACCCACCCATCACCCTCAAACATCCCATAAGCCACATTGGTTTTATTATATGAATGAAAAAAGTCAAAAAAAAAAAATCAAATCAACAACTCCCAAACTTTACCTTTTCCTCCCCACTTACTTTTTCATTCTTCTTTTCACCTTTTACCTTTACTCAAGCATACTTCATGCTTGGAGCACTACCAAAGCATGACATAGGCATGTCTTCTTGGGGCAACACACTCAGACCTTAGAGAAGTGCTCCAAGGACACTGGGGAACGGAGAAAGCAAGTGTCCTTGGGAAAGGAGAAAGCAAGTGGCCAAGTGGCCTTGGGTTAGGTAGGTAGCTTAGGGGTAGGTTTAGGGATGTAAACTAGAATTAGGAGATAGTAAATGTTGTTTAGTGATTTTGATAATCATGATTAGTGTATAAGTTGGAAAGGTAGCTGTTTAATGAATTTTAAATTAATTTAGTTAATGGGAAGTGGTTGTTTAGGCATATTTAGTAGTTTTATAATGGTTAGTAATCAATAGGATTAGGAATAGTTTAAGCTAGTAGTTAGTATTAGTGCTTTTATTAGTGATAATATGTGTGATGTGGATTATTTTTAAGGGTTTCTACATTTATTTTTAAAAAATTCGAATTGTTAATTTGGAAAGTTGTTAATGGGAAATTTAATATTAGATAATAGATAATCGTGTAGAGTGAGGAACTATAAAGGTTAGGAAGTCACTTTTCCATTTTATGTTTTTAGATTTTGTTTAATAGTAGGATATTATTTTATTAGGGAATCTTTTTGTCAATGTTTTTATTTATTGTAAGAGGGTTTTTGGGTTAGTTCTAATGTTAATTTCTAAGTGTATGTATTATAGGAAGGTTTGTATAGATAACTTGATGGTTGATTAATGTTTATGTTAGAAGATGATTTTAATGTTTTTGATTAAGGAAAACAAGTTTTGAATGGTTCCTAAAACCCTTTACATATCATGAAATTTTCAAAGAAGCCCAAACCAATCAATACTACAACCCCAAGGTGAAATAGGTCAACAACCAAGAACATGTGACCAGGGTGGCATCGTAGATAACACAATATTCTTTAGCCACAAAAACAAGTTTATAACGGGCACCTAAAACCCCATAGTAAAAAGAGAAGTAGACAGTAAGCCCCATACCATGTCAAACTACAAAGAACAATAGCCCACAAGAGCTAGGAAAAACAAAAATGGGACAGCCATAAAAGGGACTCGAGCTTTCCTTTTCGGTCTTGTTTTCTGAGAATGTAATGCCATATCAAAAGGAGGAGTGGAGAGCTTGACCTTTTTTTTACCTTTTATTGTGGTCCATCCATCCTTTAAGTTATAATTGATTAAATGGATAATAATTAATTAATGTTTTATTAAGTTCATATTTGAAATTCAGTATCATTATAGTGTTAAGTAACCTATTTAGTGCAATTTTAGTTCTCTAGGGGACTCACCTAGTGTATTGCAATAAGTATTTGGTATCAAATAAAACCTATTGTAATCCATGATTTTTTTCAATCAAATGATATGTAATTTATTATAGTTATATAAGGTCAATTAAGTCGTTAATTAGGGTTAAACCCGATTATGACATTATAGAGGTGAGTTTCCATCCTTATGTTAGAAAAGAGAAACTTGTGAACCTAACTTTACAGGATTAAACCTAACGAAATCAAATTCAATTTAAGAACATAAAAACCCTAAATACCACTTTGACTTGATGACACACCTTTGTAATCATGAACCTATAGTTTAATTAGTCAAACTCAATCAACACGTGTTATGTGTTCCTGTAGCACAATAACTTATGGTTTTGAACTAGTGCAGTATGGTGCAATACTGACTCTGCACCTTTTTAAACAGTAATAAAAATTTAATTGTTTGCCTAAATTCTAAAACAAGAACAAACTCTTTTATTTACATTCTAACTGTACCTATTTACATTTAGCCTAATCGATGTTTTAATCAGAAATTGAAAAACCTAGAAACTCTAGTAAACTAATTGTGCAACCTTGAGACTTGAACTCAACTTTACCATGTCCTCATATTTCCGCAATGCATTTGATGTTTGTGTGTGTTAAACCTCGTTGTAATTGCCTTTACAAAAAATTGTTGGTACATTTTTCCCTTGATTTGGGCGTGACAGGAAAATGAGGTCTCCACCAACTTTTAAGGAAATTTTGATTAGACATGATGAAATGCTTCATCTGTTTCTAAGAGCTTTTAAACAAAGTATCTGTGAGGCAGAAAGGAAAGGGGTACACCCTTGTGAAGATCACATATATGCACTTATGTTGAAAGACATGTATCAAAGATATTATTTTCTCAGATAATTCAAGCAAGGGAATCATCATTTGTAGGAAAGAGTGGAGAGATCAAAGCTTCTTAAAAAGGAAAATAAAAAGATTGAATCTCGCATTATTTGCATGCAAATGGAGAAAATTGAGCAATCACTCATCTCTCTTGAAAGAGGAGCATCCTTAGGAGGATATAAGAGAGTTTATATTCCAACTACACATACAAACTAGCAAAGAGGACAAGATTTCTTGACTTTTCCCTTAGGAGAGGCAGAAATTGAGACACATTTTGTTTTCCATTGCCCCATTTGCTATGAGATCAAGAGGAGGTTATACTGCTTGTTCAAAGAGTGCAAGTCCCTTTCGTCATTTTACAAGAACACAAATTAGAGGTGTCTTGCCCTCTATCTCGAAGAGGCCTTGCAACTTCGAGATCATACTTTGGTGCTTTTGTTCCTATTGAGATAAACTTCAAACCAGCTCATCACCTCCTTCTTCATGCATGTGCCTATGACCAGGGGGAAGAAGCATGTAATTGGCCCTTCTTTGGATCACACCAAGTTTGTGAGGCTTTGTAGGGGGCACACTCAACAACATGGCCCTTACTCCAACAACTCCTTGACATAGCCTAGTGCCTAGCCTCCCCCAGACAATATCCTTCGATTATGGGTTATTTCTCGTTTGTGAGGAGTATTTAGTCTTTTCTTGTTTTCTTCTTTTTCTTTTTTGTTTGTTCTTTTTGTGGACACTGTTTGGTACTCTTGTTGGTGGTTTTTACCTTGTTGTATGTTCTCCAGTCCCTTAGAGCCTTCTGGTCTCTTCTTGGATATTGATAAGTTTATAACTTTATCTTATATTATCTTATTCCTAACCTGTTCTCGAAAGAACCTAGTACCAAGTTTCGATGTGGAGTTGTAGATGCAAGTGGTAATATCACTAAATTTGAGATGGCTGCATTTACCTGCAAATCTAGTGAAACAAATAAAGGTATGATTTGTGTTGTACCTGAATCCTCTTTTCTTGTAGAACTTTGTTTTTGATATTAATGAAAAGGACCAAGAAAAAAATAATAAATTACATAAGGCTACAAGAGAATTTTTTCAATCCAAAATTGGAATCCTTTATTTTTAATGAAGGAAAGAAGAGAGTTGAGAATTCAATTTATATTGAGGAAATCAATCGGCTTGATTCTCATGTAATGCACCCTCCATATAATCCTTTGGTTTTCTTGACCAAGAAAATGAAGGAAATGAGTTACATATATAAAGGTAATATGGTTTTCTAATTTTAGTAACTCTTTCAATAAAGAGGATTAGTTGATTAAAAAAAATGTCTTCTCAGCTTCTTGGGTTACATACTAATGATTTAATTGATAAGAATGAGACTCGAGAACATAGCAATTTGTTGGAGTTTGATGATGGTGCAGATAATGAACAAGATGC
Source organism: Cupressus sempervirens (assembly GCA_028749045.1). Lineage (NCBI taxonomy): Eukaryota > Viridiplantae > Streptophyta > Pinopsida > Cupressales > Cupressaceae > Cupressus > Cupressus sempervirens. Next base: position 406,078,419 of record CM053791.1, on the reverse strand, counting down.
TTTTAATGATGATTTCATTTATATAGAAAGGGAGGAGCTTTTAGTAATCAAATATAATCCTATGTTGGAAGAATGCAGCTTCCAGAAGTCAAAACCAAATTTGATCCTATGCTGGAAAAATGTAGCGTCTAAAAGTCACAGCCACCAAGTGAATGCATGAATAATGATTTATCCCATTGTCTAAAGATGGAAAGCTTGGTTCTTAATAGTTATTTGTCATGTTTTAATGAAGTTAATTAGCTCATCACTAATGATAAATTAGATCTTCTAGTGGAGATTCTATATGAAGCCAAGAAGGAAAGTGATCCTGGTCTAGAAATATATGATGAAGAGTGGCTATTTGGGAAAGAATGTATTTCTAAAATTTTTTTACATACTATCCATATGAGATTTTGCACTGGAGCAGTCACCAAAAAGTTGTTTCTCTCTATCGTACTTCATTAGCACAATCTTCTACTAAGAAGAGGATCATATTTTTCACAAACTATATATGGTTTTGCATGAACATCCAAATGCTTCCCTGAAGGTATGGGTTGATTGCCCTATCTTTGTAAATAACTTTTTGGGGTTATATAGGGGTTTTTTCTTCTAGCTTTATTTGTTAGTGTGCCCGATTCCTCTTTGCCACCTACAATGCAAGCAACTCCTTGTGCTTAAGTTTTTGGTTTTTTTTACTTTGCACCCAATAGAACCAAACACTAGTCTTTGACAGGAGATCTTGAGTTATGCAGTATTTTGGAACCTTACACCCTAGTTAGAATCCTTGAAAGTATTTTCCAAGTCAACAATGTTAGGTTGTCAACCTTTATTAAAACTTTCAAACTTAGGTGCATGTTTGTAGGCTTTCACTTTGGTCCAATACCACAACGTATCCTCTAGTCGTTGGTTTCCAAAATGCCACAACTCACAACTCTCAATTCACAACTTGTGAAAGGAGATGACTAACCAACAATGAGTTTATCAAGGTGCTTCAGTCTTAGGAAACTGGGGATGGTGTAGGAGTTAAGTTGAATTTGATTCTTGAAGATCTTTGATTTGACTGGTGATAGAAAAATTTAAATGTTTGAATGAAATTAAACTATTTTGGTGAAAGGTGGTACATATACATTTAACTCACATGCCATCAAAGTCACATTGCGAGATTGCCAAGCTCATGTCCATATAAATGTATGCTATAATTGATCTTTCAAACTAATTCTTTCTCACCTTCTTGTCCAAAATACATTGTGTTTGCCACCCTTGGTATTAATTTTGACTTTCATAATAGGATTACCTACAAATATTGACTTTTGGAATGAAAGGCCTTAACCAGTATGGCATACTGACTTGACAGAAAAAGAGCTTGAATAATTTGACATTATCTCCAACATTTTCAAAGTTGTATGGGAATTAAAAACCAATTTTTTCTCAATATGAGAGATATTTTAGAACTCGAAGGAGAGAGAGAGATAGACAATAACTTCATGAGATACTCAAGGGTCATGAAGAAGACCCTATACCTGATGAATCCCTCAAAGATATGGAAGGATTGCTCGATAAGATTCATATAGTTGACGATATTGTATTTTAATAATTTAATCTTAATTATGTAAATGCTTTTTTGAGTCAATTTTGGTAACTGTTTTCATAGTCTCTCCATTCTTGTAACGATCATTGTAAAAGGATAAATGGTAGTTTATGTAGGAATTAAGCATATAAGGAAATATTGGGTTTGTAGTATTTAACAAAGGTCTTGGTGCAAGAGCACCCAAGCAAAGCACTGGAACATGAAGACCCCAAGCATGCATGAAGGCTTAAAGACATCAGACAAGGTCAATTGTAAGATTCTAAGGCCAATGATGGTCATGTGTAATGATAAAAAAAATGAAATATGTATGAATCCGAAAGGTCCTGATAAGGACCTTAGGATCAAATGCATGTAAGGGAGACCACTAGTACCCACATGGGAATAAAATAAGGGTCTTAGATAGGGTAGATTAACCTTAAAGTTCGTTTAGAAGGAGTTTGAATAAGTTTTAAATCCATTTAAGAAAAGAAATGCAAGTTAGGGAATCAAATTTTTAGATTCTAATGGTTAGTAAAATTTTGGAGGGAAAGTTGTTTTAGACCCTTAAAACAAGTTGTTAATGCCTTCAAACCAACTCGAGTCAATTGAGGAAGTTGTTTGCCACCCTATATAGCCTAGTCTAGGCACAGGCCTGACAATAGTACATATTGGAGACCATTTTGTACATACTAGTTGAGGAGAAACAATTAAAAGTCCATTTACTTCCAATTTTGTATGGTTCTCTTATTGTTCTTCAATCATTTTGCCTTTGTGATCATTTAGAAACATCTACTAATCCATTATGAATCATATTTGAATATCTTGAAGTCATAGTTGTTGTATTCACACAAAAAGTGTTGATAGGATTTGGGAAATTACTTGTTGTTCAACTAGTTTGCCTATTTCCATTGAATCATCATCATCTCATGGATGTAAGACTCAGATGCCTATAAGATGATCATGTCCTAACTTGTGTAATTGTGTTTTAACCATCAGATGTGCAGATAGAGTGGAAAAATTGCCGATGATCACCGTCTATATGCTTGGAAAGAACACTAATTCATGGCTAAGTTATAGCAGTAGAGAATCTAGCCACTAGAGTGCATCTATTTATGTTTTAAAAAATTATTATATGTTGAAAAGATGGTGGAACAAGTCTTTGCTTGGTCAGGATTGGGGGTGGAAGGCCTACATTGATTAGGCCCTAGTTTTGGAGGGATTCTAAGGAGCGATTTGGGGATTTTGAACTTTAAAAACTCATAGGGTCAAATTGAGTGGATATTTCTCTAATTGGGGACCAGTTAAACTTTGTTCAAATTTGCGAGGTTTGGGGATGAGATACATGAGGGGTTCCTTTGTAAATGCACCCCCATTTTAGGCCTAAAATAGGCACAATTGCTTGGTTGAAGAGTTTGGTCCAAAACACAAATTGGTAACCTTCTACCATGCTAGATATCTAATTGTTTTTTAGAGTCCTTTGGGAAAAAGTTGAGAAAAGAATTAATTTCACTTGTTGGAGGCCTAATTGGGGCTAATAGGCTTAGTAGACAAAGCTAGTTGGATTTTCCTTTGAGATAGGCAGATCAAACTTGGTAAATTGATCAAATAGGTTGGAATGGTCATGTCAAGACCCTTAGAATCCCTTTGAGTTAATGGGAAGGTTGGGCACTTGATTTGATCCACATAAGCTTTGAGATGACATTGGGAATACAAGAGAAAAGTACACCTTTTGTGCAATTTAGTCATTGAATACTAACAAGCCCCTATTGCTCTCCATCAGTTCCACACAAGGGAGTAGGCCCAGAAAAATCTATTATCTCATATTATGAATGTATAGTCTTTGAACTGATACACAAACATTAATAAAATGAGAATTGTTCTTATCATATGCTTGTTTAAGTAAGTTCTCCAATTACAAATAGACCTTGAGCTTATGTGGTTATATGTTAATGTCTATTCATTATTATGAGTTGTAGAAATGATTCATTTTAAACTGTGCCTTATTAGTGAATTATGTTTTGGCTGGATATCTCCATTTATTTCTTAGGCATATTAATGCAAGGCATGGATTATTTTGGTTGTCCTAAGTATCTATGCTTTACCTTTCAGCTTCATTCTCTACATCAACTTCAATTTCAATTAGTCTCTAGCATCTACTTCCATGGTTATGGGTAGATGTTAATTTACCTTTACTTCTTTCTAATGAAAAGCATACCTTGTGTTTTCATTCATTGATACCTTTTAAAAGTAAGTTGAAACCTCTAAATCCAAAGGAAAGTTATTAGTCCTATGACAACTTCTTCAACTATTAGGGGAGAGGACCCAATAGTTGAGCGGAGTCCAATAGTTGATCACCCTATTGTGAACATAGAGTCCAATCTTCCAACACATTTTTACTATATATTATCATTAATTGATCTATTTGTAAACATAAAAAAATCAAACGTTGATAAAAAAAATACCAATACTTGAACACATGAAAACTTATAAATGTTATAGAAAAAATAAATTTATGGATTCATTAATGAGTGAAATAAATAACTTTTTATATCATAGTTATCTTATATATGCGTGTCACTCAAAACATAATATGTTTAATTAAATAAACATCGATATCTTAATGTACAAATACTACTCTTATGTGCACAACTATTGGGGTGACAATATATATGCATAATATGTCTCATCACAAATATACAAGGTGCATACTAATAAATGTCTTGTATTTTCTTATGAAATGTGTGAGATTGTCAAAAACTTTTAGTGTTCAACTAATGGTCCCTTTGTGTTGGTTATAGGTTGTATTTTATATAATAATGTGTTATTTTTGTAACAACAAATAATTTTATTTGATGAAGTATTTGTCCTTTTCTATTATATATAAAAGATATATATAACAAATATTTATTATTAATAATAACTATTTGGTCCATTTAAGTTACATATATGTTACATTTCATATAGTTATGCACTATTCTATTAACAACAAATGATAATTTTTTTATTCAATTATTAGATATTTTTAGATTAAGCTTTGGTCGAATGTTTTTAAAGTCATTTTTTGGACACATCTCACTAGGTGCACTATTTTAACAAGTTGTGTGATGAGTCACAACTTCAAACCTTAGTTGTAGGTAGTTCAATGGTCATTTTACATTTCTAAACAAAAAATGAAGGTCTTTCGATATCTCATGGAGTGGCTACATGTTGACGAAGTTAGCCCTCACAACTACTAGTTCTTCTTCCCTAGTGCTATTTATTCTTTTTATCGGATATTTCATTATCTTTTGTATTTACTTTTGGAGGACAAATCTGTCCACTAATAAATAGTTATTATTTCTATTCAACTATGGTATGAGTTGGATATAATTACTGGAATATTCAGTTTTTCATTTATACTTGATCCTTAAAAAAATTATTTTCCTCCTCATTGATAGAGCTTATTCCTTGGGTATGCCCCACGTATGCCTGGGTGTACACAAGGTATGACCTAGTTGCGCTCTGGGTAAGCAGCCATATACCCATAGTGCACTAAGCCCTACGCACACCCAATGTGCGGAGGAGCATACACATACCCACGCAAAACCAAATTGTGTGCGGAGGACTTCGTGTGTGCCCTGCAACTGAGAATCAGAATGATGTAGCACACTCTTGAAAAACTCGCTATGTTGGGGCTTACTTTGTCTAAACAAGTCACAAAGTGCTCAACTTGAAAATCTAGTCAGGTCCTAAGTTTTTGTCTATCATTCTCATTTGTGGTGAGGTGGGGAAAAATATAAATATATTTTGTCAAATTTTCTATAAGGTTTGTTTTGAAACATTCAGAGCTTCTAACTGAATCATTAGTTTAGAGCCCAAGGTCTGTCTAGTCTAAATTTCAACACTACAAAGATATATTGGGTTTCTTTTCTTTTAATCTCTAAAATAATAAGATGGGCCATTTTTTTTTCAAATAAAGAAATGAACCCACAAGAAATGTCAACCTGAATAAAGTACATTTAAATGCTGTATTGTTAAAACTTCCTACTTCCTGATCTGCACATATTTCATATATGACGACAGAGATATTTCAACATTTCTAGATTTCAACCAAGCTTCCATCCTCATTCCATGGACGTTGGGAAAATGACTTTCCAGCCATACTGCGTTTCTTGTTTATTGTTCCATCTGCACACTTATATTCCGGGAAGAAATCCAAGAACCTTTTGTCTCCCAATGTAAGGGCTCCATTAAATAAAAAATCTGATATGAACTCCTGCAGGAATTTGCATTATATTTCATGTTAAAAGAACTCTTCCATCACAAGATTCTCAGAGCCTTTTCTGAACTCAAAGAAAAATGATTTTTGCATTGAACATAAGGATTCTTAATGCATTTCCCAAATTTGTAACTTGACTTTAAAGAATGAAAGAAGAATTGTGGTTATAAAATGAATGTATTAATATATAAATAGTACTGTACAAAGTAAGCCTCCATCCAAAAATTCCTAATATACAGTAGTATCAGCAGTGAGTAGATATCTCAAGATGCTAAAATAAACACCACTGAAACGATAGATATAAATTTCCCATGTGCCATGTTTACTAATACTCCAATCTTCCACAATTCCAAGCACTCCATCAATATTAACAACTTCTACAAAATTATCAGTAAATAAACAGCTAATCTAACAGAAGGCCACAGGTCTGAATCAAGAGGAAAAACAAGTAAAATGAACTCGAGTCATTTCGAAAAAACAGTACATAGTTTCTTCGCTTATCAAGTTGATAAGCTCCATGTGACTTCAAAATGCATGCAAGCCACCAGAATTTGTATAAGGGTGTGTGTATAAAGTATATGTTCCACACCCGACCCCACCCCTCCCCTCTCTCTCTCTCTCTCTCTGTAAAATGACCCTCCTAAAATGGAGAGTGAACTGAAGCATAACTCAATTTTGGCATTAAAGCATCGATTCTAAAAATGAATTCATGGATCATTTTGTTACCAAATTCATTGTTATACTGTTGCAAATAGCAACCATGAAACACTACGACATTCAGGTGAAAGATAAGGCACTAGAACATACCCAAGAAAGTGAATCTCCAAGCAGTCTTTTTAGAATGGGATGACCTGGATCCTGCATCAGAGAAACAATAGAAACGTGGGATAAATCCATTTTCAGAATAACTCTGGCTACATTTATCATTTTTTGTTCTTTGGTGCTTTTGTGCAGTCTAATAATCAGAAGAAAACAAAGTAAATTGGTCAGTACACTCCAAGATTTTGAAGCAAAAGATCAGAAAATAAGGTTATTGGTCAACCTTGTTTGCTCGCCATAGTAAATATTGATGCTGAGCTTCCTTGTTTCTCAAAATTTTAACAGCATCTTTCTCTGGGATGGATATGTCCATTAGGTTAAGCCATGCCTGCCACTCATGTGCAGTGATTCAAAATTACATTAATAGAATTGCACAATTAGCAGCAAAAATATCAATCCTTGAAGAGAAAATAAGAAAAAGGAAAAAGCAATTCAAATATTTAAACATCCCGTAACAGAGCCAGCTACAGATCCCAAAGTTAAATGAAGAACTAAGTTAAAAACATATCCTGCTGAGTATACCGTAAAATATTCCATGAAAGCAGAGTACAAAACATCTTGCTTATACTTGCTCGCAGCAAATTTGGTCCATATGACAACTGGAGAGAAAAACTTTAGGGACTCTGATGTAATTTTGTCCCCCCATGGTAAAAGCTGAAATAAGGGATATCATGATGGTAAGAATGGGGATGGATCTTTAGTTGAAAATAACATAACAGCTCAGTCAACTAGATTCAGCAATCAATCTGCAAATACATTGTTTCATGGCTAACAGAAACATATATTCCTTATAATTCATATTAGTTGCGGCTTGAAAATACCTCAATATACTTCTGCGCTAGGGGCATCAAGTTTGAATAATACTTTGCTTTATACTCCTCGTTATGTGTAACATCATAAAGAGGATTCAGATCCCTACAAAACCATCGCAATAGCTTCTATTTAGAAAAAAGATGAATGTTGCACAATGTTGATATTTCCCTACTATTTATATGATATATCCAAACAATTTGAAAACAATTTAAACCCAATGATTTCAATATGTTTCATTCTACTTTTTTATTTTCTCGCAGAGTTTTTTTTTTTTTTTTTTTCTCATTTAATAAAAAATTATTAATATTTTTTTTTTTTATTACTAAATGACAATTTATTTTTTATCGATAAGAAATCAAAGCCAAGATTCATTATTATTATGTGTTGTGATTAATTATTATTTTTATTTATTAAACTTGAGTAGACTCAAACCCAAGCAATTTACCGTTGTGTTGTAAACTCTCGCCTTACTAAATGACAATATTAATACTTGGTTATTATTGAATATCAATTTTCTTGATATTTAACTATACTTTCAAATTTATGTTGAAGTTTTACATGTACAAAAACATGATACTCGAATATCGTGATACTAGAAGTCCTTATTGTCACAATAGAATGGCTCTTAAGATAACTATAATTCAAGATATTGATTGCTCCAACCCACAAAATATTAGATAATTTGATGAAGAGGTCTTCCTACTTATCCTTGGAAATCCATAACCAAAGCCCATGAAACATATCTTGGATTGTTCATGTCTTATCTCATTAAACATCACGTGGACATTGATCACAACAAAAGTTAGGTTGGCAATCATTGTTATGCCATGTAAAGACTAGCTAGTGTTTGGACTATGTTGTGTGCATGTCAAATCAATATACAATCTGTTACATCCCAATTTTGGCTCCATTTGAAATGTTCATATAACCATTGAGGTTTCATGTGAAGTCAGTTGACAGGTAAAATTAGTTACAATCATGTGAAATGATACGATGGTTAATCGTTATAATTTCATATGAAGTTGGCATGCTAGTTAACTATTATGATGATATTATAATGTTATTTTGGAAAGTTGGTTATTCATCATGAATTTGTGGGAAGTGAAATGGTGGTAGCCGTTATGATAGTTTATGATTAATAACATGTTATGGTAATTGTTATTATATTGAGAAATATGATATAATTGTGGAGAATTTTCTTGCAGGAGTGTGTCAAGGGGTGGAAGCATTGTTAGAAAAGAATTGGGCATAGGGGCACCACCATCATTGAGCAAATAGGTACGATTCTTGAGCCACCATGGCTAAGGCTAAATGACTAGGCAAGCAAGAGTGTATGTTGAACAATACAATAAGCTACTTGGTCAATTTTTATAACAAGAGAAATATTAAACATTATATATATATATATATAGAGAGAGAGAGAGAGGGCGGGGCGGGGGAGGGGAGGGGGGGGGGGGGGGGGAGGTGGGGGGCGGGGGTAATGATAGAAATAAATTATACATACTCTCAAAATTACACACACGTATAGATATATGTATATATAGGTACAATTATAGGTAGAATTAAATAGCATGATGACATAATTTGTATATACATACATACATACATACAAACACAGATAGACATACATACATACATACATACTTATGTTACCGGTACTTCCCCTTTTGCCTTCACATACGGGTACGGTACGTATCGGAATCAGATACGTCCAAAATACCCCATCAAATCGAATAGGGTTCGATTTATACGTATTTGCAATGAATCCGAATTTTTTTGGATGACATGGCGATTTGAATGGTAACGTGGCAGTTTGACTAAGATATTTAGGGTCGGCGTTTGATTTTTGTTAGTCTTTAACGCGTTTTTACTAGGGTAAAAACCCTAAAGTGAACGGAACAAACATCCGCTGCGAAGAACGAAACAAAAGTTTGCACTTTGTAGGAAAAACATTCGCCGTGCTCGAAATTGACAGCAACTGGAAAGCAACGGCAACAGTAAACTGACACCAACTTGAGACCTACAGCTGGACGACGACGAAGACGTGCAATAGGGATGACGGAGCGGGAGTTTGCGTTCGGCTTAACCAGGTAAATTCGTAAATGTTTATTTTAATTTTTTAAAATTTATTTAAAGTTACAAACTTTCAAACAAAGTTTTATGTATAGTTTTATTCATATTGTAAGTTTATAATATTAATTTATTATTGAGTTTTTTCATATGTTTATGTTTATTTTTATTTTTTTAAAATTTATTTGAAGTTATAAACTTTTAAATTTTAAATACTATATATAGTTTATAAATTATAACTTCAATAATATAAAAGGTTTTTCAAGTTTTTTTAAAATTGTATATATCATATAATATTTAAATTTTAAATTGTAATTTTTTAATGTCAGGCAATATTTAAATATTATTTAAATATTGAATAAATATTATATTATATAATGTCTAGAGTATTAAATAATAAATGTTAATAATTTATTTTTTATTTTATTGTTTATTAATTTAATATTTATATAATAAATTATAATATTTGTTATAAATTGTAATTATAAATATTTCTTATAATTTTAATATATTTTTATTTTTATTTTTTTTAATGTTCAAATAGAAATTGAATTTGTTTATTTTTATATTTAATATTGTATTTACTATTATTTAATTATTTAATAACATTTTTAATTTTTAACTTGTTGGCTCTTGTAAACAGGACAATGTTAGCTTCTTCTATTGCTCGACCCAAATTCAAGACCAATCCCAATTCACCATTATGGAAATATGTCACAATGAAAAGCCAAGTAAAAGGAGGTGGAACATTTGTTTGGGAATGCAATTTATGCCATGTGGAGAAAACTAGCTCCTATAGCCGTCTGAAAGCCCATTTATGTGCCATTCCCCAAATGGGTCTCAAAGCATGCGAAGGACTGGATGCAAAAGGATTGCCACCTCAACAAATAGCAGGATTCATTCAAGAGCAAGAGGAAGCAGATGCAAGAGTCGGACGTGCCACAAACCATCCTTTTTTGAAACGAAAAGGAAGTAGTTCAAGGCCCCCACCTTCTCCATCTCATAGTGACTTTCCTGATATCATAGTAGAGAACCACCCGTTCTTGGAAAAAATTGAAGAAGAACTTGTTACTGAGAAGAGAAGTAAGGGACCATTGGAGAGAGCATTCCAGAATGATGCTAGGGAGATTGCAGATGAAGCTGTTGGAAGATTTATCTATGCAAATGGTTTGGCATTCAATGTTGTGCGCTCACCATATTGGCAGGATATGTTGAGAAAAGCAAATGATGCTCCGCAAGGGTGGATAGGGCCAGGTTATGAGAAGGTACGCACCACCTTACTAGCAAGTGAGGTCAAAAACATAAACAATGCATTGGCTCCCATTAGAAATTCATGGAAACAAACAGGTGTGTCAATTATCTCTGATGGGTGGAAGGATACCAAAAATCGGCCATTGATAAATGTGATTGCAGTGTGCCCAAAAGGGGCAATGTTTCTAAAGGTTGTGGATTGTGAGGGACAGGTTAAGGATGCACAATTTATTGCTGATATCCTTATAAAATGCATCCAAGATGTGGGTCCTGAAAATGTTGTCCAAGTTATTACAAACAATGCAAAGAATTGTTGGGCTGCAGGTTTGTTGATTGAGAGACGTTTTGATCACATCTATTGGACACCTTGCGCTGTCCACTCTCTCAACCTAATGCTACAAAAGTTGGGTAGGAAAATAGATTGGATCAAACAAATCTATGCTGAGGCTAAAGAGATTCAGATGTTCATCACAAACCATAACATGTCACAAGCCATTTTTAGATCATTTTCAGAGTTGGAATTGCTGAAGGTAATTGAAACACTTCAAATTTTCAATTCTATATTCACTACTAATATGAATTTACTTTTTAAATTTGATAATGATTTCTTCATAATTTAATTATGATTTTTAATTCTTGAATAGGTTGCTGAGACTCGATTTGCATCAAACACAATTGTCTTGAGGCGACTTGTGTTGGTGCGAGAGGCACTTGCTGGCATGGTTATTGGTCAAGGTTGGATTCAATGGAGGCAATCCAATACAGAAAGGGCAACAAATGTAAAGAAAATGATCCTAGAAGACACATGGTGGGAAAGAGTGGAATATCTTCTTAGTTTCACCAAGCCCATCATGAGCATGATCCGTTTTGCTGACATGGATCACCCATGTTTGGGAATGGTATACGATGGCATTGACTCAATGATTGAGTTAATGAGAGACGTCATCAATAAAAAAGAGAAAGATCCTGAAGAAACTTTCTTCAAAGAAGTCAAGTCAATTTGTGTTGAATGGTGGAACAAAATGACCACCCCATTACATCTTCTTACATTTGCATTGACTCCAAAATTTTATAGTGATGAAATTCTTTCTCAGCCAACAAGGGTACCACCATACAGAGATGGAGAAGTAAGTGATGGATGTAGGACAGCACTCAGTAAACTCTTTCATGATCATGCAATGGAGGATTTAGTTACAACTGAGTTTGTTAATTTTGTATCCTCTGACGGTCAAAGTGTTGCTGCTATCCATGACAAGTACACGAAGGATGCTCATGCTTGGTGGTACCTTAATGGCCATACATCACCACACCTTCAAACTCTTGCAATCAAACTTCTATCATAGGCATGTTTCTTAATTTTTGTTCCAACTCTCTAACATTATTAGTCTGTTAATGTCAGAAATAAAGTTATTTTTATAGTTGCAACTCTCTAACATTGTGACAAATTTTCAATAGGTTGCTAGTTCTTCTTCAACTGAGAGAAATTGGAGTACATACTCCTTTATTCACTCAGTGAAACACAATCGATTGACAGCAAGTAAGGCAGAAGAATTGGATTATGTGCATTCCAACTTGCGCCTTCTTACTTATAAAAAAAGTCAGTACAAGGAAGGGGGCACAATGTTGTGGGATGTAGATCCTGAGAGAACAGATTTAGATTTTTCAGTTAATGCACCATCTTTACCCTCTGTGGAGACAAATAGCCAACATGCTTCTAGCTGTGGAAGTGAAACTGGGGCTGCATGTGGTTCCACTGATCTTGATTTTCTTGATGACCCATATGATGCTGATTACTAATCAGTCTAATTGTAATATTTTGACAGTTAACTTTTTAACCAATGCACAATGAATTCGATATGGATATAATCATATATGATATATCTATCATAACATTCAATTTTTAACATATCAATTGACATGAAACTAGAATTAAAGTTACAGGAAATCATTATAAATGTGTTACTGCAATATTTATGGCAGTTTTGTTTCTACTTTTCAAGCTATAAGCTTGTATACATGCACAGATATAAAATATATATTTATGATTTTTTAATTTTATATGCTTTTAGTTTTGTTTTCAAGTTGTACAAATGCATATGTATATATATATTTATGATTTTTATATGTTATTTGTACAGACGTATCCAGACGTACCCAAACCCACTTCCCAAAAAATTGTCGTACCCATGTACCGTACCCACATATCCGTATCCGTGCTCGTACCCATACCGGTAACTTAGATACATACATACATACATATATATATATACACACACACACATTTGTTTTGAACCATAGAGAAATATAATCTTTATAACTCCTCTCAATGAGCAGTGGTCATCTTCAAGTTGGCATTCATCTTTGAAATTTTTGAATTTTCGAAACCTTCTTGAAAACGATGTTCTTGTTTTAACTGATTTCAAGACCAAGTTATATACACCGAGGGCACAAGTGATTGAAGGATTTTTTTTGTTACTAGTTTCTCCACAAAAAATAGAGCAAGTAATCTTATCAACATTTCTGCAGAACAAGTGCTATCCATGTCTTTCCTTCCCTGTAGATTCTCTCTCTCATACCACATTACCATTCATTGTCCAGATTTATATCTCATACCAAAGGAGCTCGAATGAGATTTGATTCTCTACCTTTCTGAGCAGGTTATCTTCTCTTATGCATGAATCAAGGATTTGTATTATTGTATGTTAAACTATTTTATTATGTGCAGTCAGCAGGGATGCAATACCTGTGTAGATATCTTTTACTAGGAGGCCGAATCTATGGCCCAGCCCGATCTCTGTGATGCACCAAATCATGCCTTAACTTATATCATGTAAATCTTTTTATGTTATGACAACTCTGTTCCATATGTTGATTATTTGGAGATCGTTGCATATGTAATGGCACATGTCCCTTCATGGGACATGTCTATTCAACAATATGATTAATATAATTGAAAACTTAATTTTATATATATATATATATATATATATATATATATATATATATACATCATTTTAATTAATTTCTCTTTGATCTCATGGGTTTATCTTACTAAAGCTACCAAAGCATCAACACTCCCTCTTAGCTAGGGAGGATAAACACATGACATGTACTACACCATTGGTAATATTAGGTATGACAAATTTTAAGATATCTTTGATCACAAGATATCCACCATTTTGATTTCACATCTAATATCAAGAGTATTGGTCTTCCAGAATACATGATATTCAACAATTTCTCAAAAAGTTTGATATCGCATCTAATATCAAGAGTATTGGCCTCCCAGAATATCAATGATATTCACCAAGTACTCAAAACAAGGTGTGATATCACATTTGATATCAAGAGTATTGGTCTCCCAAAATACATGATATTCACCAATTACTCAAAAAGTTTGATATCACATCTGATATCAAGATTATTGGCCTCCCAAAATATCAATGATATTCACCAAGTACTCAAAACAAGTTTTGATATTACATTTGATATCAAGAGTATTGGTCTCCCAGAATACATGATATTCACCAATTACTCAAAAAGTTTGATATCACATTTGATATCAAGAGTATTGGCTTCCCAAAAAATCAATGATATTCACCTAGTACTCAAAACAAGGTTTGATATCACATCTGATATCAAGAGTATTGGCCTCCCAGAATATCAATGATATTCGCCAAGTACTCTTTGAGTAATGGCCTCCCAGAATGTTGAGATGCAAGACATTCATCATATACTCAATTTGTTTGATCTCATAATAAGAGTTATTGTAAGATCGTCACCTTACAGTAACTTATGCAAATACAAGTGACAATCATTTGGAAGTCGTCACTTCCTCATGATGTACATAGGGGGTAGGTCCATTAAAATCACATGGGTTACGATGTATATTCATGAATCATAGTCCTCTTGATTGCTATAATTTATTGATCACTGAAGAATCTATTGCAACATGGTTTACTCTCTCTGAATCAATATGATCGAGATCACCGAAGGTTGACTGAATCATATCATCTATTCGCTCCCTCTCTTTCAAGGTTACCTGAAATATCAACCTCCCTCTGAGTCTCAATCTCCCTCTTTTTCCTGCAATAACATTCTCAGAGGAAAAAATCAAAATACATAACTAAATAATATATATAGGAATACAAATAATAGATTAATAAATAAAGGTAATTCTCAAGATATAATGATAAAAATACTTATCTCTTATTATATTGAAAGTTTAAGTATTTCTTATATGATTCTCTTCTAACATACCTCGTTCACCTTTGTTGATGTCACTAAGCCACTTATATAAGTTGGTACTGTCGTGGGACCATTTTAATCCATTTACTAGATGTCGTGGATGTCATCAATATTCAATGCTCGCTTTCCCATATAAATTTTAGATGTCTTCTTTTGGTTCTCACTTGCAAAATAAAACCCACAAGTGCATTCATACTTCTATCAATGGCAACCATTTGTGGCAAATACTCAATTTGGAGCTCCCCATGCATCAATTTGTAACCAAATTCTGAATGTATTTGTACATCGGTTGGGTAACATGATCGCTGTCATATTTGATTCATGTTTATCCTATCATGCACTATATCTCATCCTGACCTGCAAATATGAAGTCCCTCTCAATTCTGCCTTACTGTTATTATTCTTCTCTCCTTACTTTACGATCATGATAAGATTTCACTTTCCATATCTGAATCTCTATAGTTCTGTGTAGACTAATAATTTATGACACTTTTTCACTGCGTAGATGCTAGTCTTCTTTTCCCTTACTAGATGCATGGGGTCCAATGTCTCTTCATCACCAATTCTTCTTTCTCTACCTTACGTATACACAAATAGGAAATTGCTGAGGGTTGTGGATTTAGTTTCTACATCTGTTACAATATTTGTTGAAGGATTAACATTGTTTACTAATCTATTTTGGCAGTATCCTTCCACAATTTTGGCGAAGTTAGGGAGTATAGTGATGTTGGCAGTATAATTGCATTTGATTGAATGTTTCTAAAGCCTCATTTACATATCCAGTATTTATGAATGCAATATCTGATTAAAAGCCTCGTATACATGTTAACGGTTATTGATAGACTATTATATGGCTTCCAATCTAGTGTAAGGAGGTGGAATCTATTTTTGCAATAGCTGATAATGTTTCACTATATGCAAACTTTGAAATTCATGATTCCCCATGAAATCATGTTTCTCTAAGGTGACGAATGGCTGCAATATAGAGGTCCATTATCAAAGCTCAGTTAAATTACCACCGTGACTGTTGTCTTCCATAAATTTGTAAGTCACTGTGAATGGACTCTCGAGCCAGAGTTTAATGGATATTCTCCTATAGTTTTCCTCCTTTGTACTCTACTTGGTACATAATGTTGAGTCAGCTCCTTGTTCACCATATTTCCTCTTCCAATGTTGAGTTGGATCTTCTTCTCTCTTATAGGTTGAGTATGAACAAATAGTTTTCATCTGATTTATCTTTTATTACAAATGTCTTAGTATTAACAAGCCTAGAAGTCGCCTGCTCTAATACCATGTTGATTATTTGGAGATCACTGCAAATAGAATGGCACTGCCTATTCAAGGTATGTGTTTTCCAAATTGCAACATCCTTCTATTTATATGAGGAATAAACCAAGAGAAGAGACATGCACCTTCATGGGACATGTATAAACATATATATATATATATATATCATTTAAATTAATTTCTCTTTGATCTCACGAGTTTATCCTATTAAAGCTACCAAAACATCAACACCATAAGAACAGAGAACTATGAACATGTGGGTGTGCTCTGTACTCCGGTTTTGTAAAAGCTTATAATGAGACCGCGTGTAAGGATCTCAAGAATTGATGAACTCCAAGGACTCACCAAGGCAGAGAAGCCTTACATAATGGGTGAAGAGGAGTAGTTCCCTGCAGGATGAATACATTATGATCAGAATATCTATGATTGAAATATTCTCAAATACAAAACTTTGAAAAGAGTCAACTCTTGATTGTCCAATTTACTCAGTTGCCAAATAGAGTGGTGAAATTAAGTACCAGGATGCTCAGTGGCTAGGCAAGGTGTTTCCATGTCTATTCCGAGTACGGAGGGCCTTTCTCGGATGAGATTATGGGGTGGTATTTTAAGGGTTTGCGGTTGGGTGGTTAAGCCCCTGACAATGCTTCCCCTCTCCACCAGATGCCAAGACATGCACAAGACAGAGATAAGTTATGCATTAACATCTATTGGTAACAAATATTTTACTTTCATGATATTTAAAATTACAAGTTGAAGATATGTTAGATTCATTTATATCGTTCAATTAGTTAATTGCTTCAATGAAATCAGTTTTCCTCGTCAATGTAAATGGTAACTGGTTAGAGCATTGATCTTCCATTTTGAGCATGAAATGTATCTATAGGCATGAGATAGGCTTATCTTATGGTTTTTATTTTTGTCTTTCATTTATGTGAATAATGATTATGAGCATATCTTCTAACTATATGTTATTGCCATAGTTAGCAAAAAAAAAAAGGGATGATATAGTGGTATTTGATGTCTTAAATGGTATTTGTCGTCATGATATAGTGGTATGTGATGCCCTAAATGGTATTTTTCATTATGATATAGTGGTATAACTATTCGTGCCCTAAGTGGATATGTGGATTAACCTATGTTTTGCAAATGTTGCCCTAGGTGGATTCCGGTTTTGGAATTTAGGGTATGTAAAACTCAACTACTTTTCTTAGAACTAACGATGATGTTATCAATTGTTAGTTATGAAATTTCCATTTAACTGATTGTTGTACACTCAAAAAGTGCACTACTCTAAACCCTTCTATCCAAGATATCCCATGAATTGAAATGCTTAAATGTCGCCATAGAGCTCCCTATCCATGGAGTACAAAACATGTGTGTTTGTGCAAATGATAAGCTCTTAGTTGAGCTTTAAAGACACATTCCTTGCTAGTAAACCATGCAATGGGAGGTTCTTTAGACAAGAACAAGAATATAAGTGTCTAAAGGGAGTCCTTAAGTATGCAATGCAAGTATGATCTATGCTTAAATGAGATGTACAATACTACTAGATTAAGCAAATGATAATGTTACAAAAGCCATTCTAATTAAACTAGGTGATTTAAGCTATTTCAAAGAGAACTACACTACTTGCAAATGAATCTAAGCTAGTATGAGAGTGATGATGAGAGAATTTAGACAAGAAGTAGTTCTCCACAAGCTTTAAGAAGGTCTATTGAGAAACTTGCAGCATAATAATACTCAAGAAGTGGGTCCTTTGAGAAGGAGAGAGCTCTCTCTTTTAAAGGTAGAAGGACGGTTGAGATCAAGATCAAGGAAGTGGACAATCAAGGGTGGTGGTTGACTTTTGGCATGATCCATGTGTAAGAGCAAGTCAACCAATGAAAAGAAGTTGACTTTTCATGTGAGACAAAAGCCTTTTCTTTTAGTTTGTAAAATAGAGAAAGGACTTTATGTATGCACATTGAGTGGGTTAGAGGAATGGGGTTTTTTATTTAATTAAACGGGGACATGTTCTTTTAATCAAATATGGACTTAGGATATTATAGTCAAACTATAGGTTAAAATGAAATAAATTGATTTTTAGCAATTTGGCCTAGGCAAATAATTAAATAATTTAGCCAAAATGCTGAGAATGGGACTAATAGCCTAGATGACCATTTTTAGGTGATTACAATTGTAACCATTAATCTCATTTACATAAACATAATTGTTATAACTGCCTTCCCATGAATATGATGTAGTAATTGTATTTTCTATGATATGTTAGTTGTTAGTTAAGACAAGGGAAAAGTGGTTGTTACACAATCTTACAATTGTGTTTAAGATACAATTGTTTGATCAAGTTTACTAGATAAATGTAGGATATAATTGACTTATTGTAAACAAATAGAACAGTAAATTTAATGTATGGTAAGTTGCCACACAGCTTATCACCTCATCTTTCACAAAAATACTTAGTATATATCAAAAGCAGTAATGGGATTGCTTGTGTTATGCTTACAAAGAAAACAAACAAAAACTGATAATAATACACTACGATACAAAATAGTAAAGAGGAATTAGAACCAGCAAATCAACTAGGTAAAGGACTCCAGCCAAACATTTTGTTTGCTAGTTTGGAGGTGCAAATCATTTGAGGAGATGTAGAACAACTCGCTGCATGCAAGATCAATACAAGAGACACTGCGAATGAGGTAATGTTTTTGCTTGCGAAAATGAGCACCATAGAGACTAGAGCGTCTGTCCTTCCGAAGAAAAATTGATGCAAGAGCACCGGACAAAACTTAATTTTCTTGCTCACCCATTTCTTTATTACTTGAAATTGGTTGCTAGCGGAGGGGAAGGAGACAGTTGGGTAGAAGGGGAGTTCAGGGGCTGGCAATGCCACTAAAGCCCCATTGGAAAAACAGAAAGGGGAGACTCTGTAGCCGAACATGAAGGTAGAGTTGTTTTGAAAGTGAGTCTTTGGCATCATCAGGGAGAAAGGGAATCGCCCAATGGGTAGCCGACAAAGGAAGAGAAGCATGAGTGAAAGAGCTTTGTTTTGAGAGTGGAGAAACTTGAGATCAAAAGGGGAAGTTCACAAAGCGAAGAGAAAAATTGCTATTGGTTCGAGAGGCATGCAAATTAGGTGCAAAGAGGTTGCCATTGCACAAAAGACTATTAGTTTTTAAAGAGGAAAATTGAATCCTTACAAGATTAATTAAGCTATGTATCTCTGTATTTATAGAAATAAAACAATGATCAGATTGTTATTCTCAGCATGGCAAATTATCTTAGTATCAACAAAGTGAGATGTGAGTTAATCTTTTGTTGAATGCTCTGTCTTTCCATTGCTGTTCTATGACTTTGTCACCTTGTATGTAGAAAGGCCTTTGCAAAGTTCTGGAGTCTTTTGCCAATATCTGACCACTTGACAAAATCATAATTGAGGAGATATTTATAATCAGTTCATAAACTAGGTATAAGCTCCTGGCACTACAATAACAAAATAAGGAGACTTCCATCATTTGTTATCAAAATCATGTCCGTTTATGAATTGTTGTTAGTATTTTGGGTTCCTGTTGCTTTTGAGGCAGAGTTGTTGGCATTTATTTTTTATTATGGAAAGCATCCCTATCATTCAATGCCAAAACCTTTAAGGATTGGGAAGAGGAAGTTGAGAGCCTAAAAGATCTAGATAAAGGAAGGCAGTTGTTCATATCTTCTAGATTCATAAATTAAAGAGAAGAACTTGGGTAAAAAAAGACTAGGTAGGGGAAAAGAAGAAGAAAAAGCCCTAGGTGAGGTTTCAAGAAGTCAAGAAAAGAAAAGATTGGAAGAGACAACAGAATGTTCAGAAAGAAAGTCTTAAGAAGAAAGACAATATGAAGACAAGAAAGAAAAAGTAGGATAGGGAGTTTGATAGAGAAATGACAGAGTTGAGAAGGGATTTAGGCAAGTGTTAGACTACAATGAAGGAATGGCTTGAGGGAAGAAAACAAGAATATGGTTGGTGTTGGCCACTGAATAACAATTTGAAGTGGCTCGTAAAGATGAGTGTTGAGAAAAGTAGGAAATGGATGGCTTGTAATGTCCCTGTCTTGGCTGGCATCGTTTTGCGTGCCAGATCAGTCTATCATGTACTCTCGTAGACGGGTAGTTGTGATGAGAGAGTCATTCTGGCGTTTATTTTGGGATTGGATGGTTTATTATGCTCTTGGAGATATTATTTATATTTTACCATTACTTCTTATATTGGGCCTACATGTTATAATTCTAAGTTGAGTTGCACTTTTTATTTTATAAAGTTATTTTATTATAAAAGTGCATTATAATGGATGTTTCTAGAAGTTCTTAGCAACCTCTTAGAAAAAGATGCTTCTAGAAGTCCTTAGTAACTTCTTAGAAAAGTAAATAAATAGAGGGCTTGGCCTCTCATTTGGGAGATAGGAATTGATGATTCTACTACCAATCTCTTTGAGCATTTGTGGCACCATCCAGGTCTGCAAATATTTAGCATAATCCTTGAGAACGATACCTCTCAAGAGATTGCATAACTGAAGAAGTGAAAAAACTTCTGAAGGGTTGCACTTTGAAAGTGGTATTCAGCCATTTCATGTTGAGCTTAATTTGCATATTCAGACTACCTGAGGGTTTGAGTTTTTTGAAAGCAGATCTGAAAAAGCAGTCCGAAAAAGTACATCCGAAAAAGTAGATCCAAAAAAGCAGTCCGAAAAAGCAAATCTGAAAAAGCAGTTCGAAAAAGCAAAGCGAAAAAGAAGATCTGAAAAAAGCAAGTGAAAAAGAAGATCAGAAAAAGCAAAGCAAAAAGGCAGCATTGGAGAAAATAATTACAGCCATCTACAACCAGGTTCCTTTGTTAGCATTGCATTTTAGGTGTTACAAGTTTCAGCTGTAGGTGTGCATTATACCAACATTATCATTTTTGTAATCCATGTAAATGCCAAGAGTCTTGACCATATTTCATGAGCATTGTATTAGAAATTTCATTGCAATTAAGGAGATAATAATTGCTGGTGTCAATTTGAGCAATTCAATATCATTATTTATCAACTAGCTAGATTGCATACCAATTGTTTGTAAAAATGCCAGTTGGCTGTAGGGGTTCATTTCTCATGCTTAGATCATATATATGCATTGTATATTGCCAAAATTAGTTGCACATTCATGTTAGGTCGTTGTTTAGTCAATTCAGAGTCTACTTGCAAACATTCTTATTGATGCTAAGTGAAAGAAAGAGCCATAAAAACAAATTGAAATTTTATATCAGTCATATGACCCTGTTATGCAAAGTGTTTTCTTGAACCTTTATCAGCATTTTGGGATCAGATTTGAGCAAGGTCATTACATGGCTTCCTTGAAAAGAGAAGATGAAAGTATGAGAGAAATCCAGAAAGATTCAGACAGCAAAGAGTCGCTAGTGAACAACATGCATTGGAAGAGGCGAAGGAAGTTCTCATGGTGGAGAGCAACAAGAGAGCCAAGAATTAATAGAGAGAGAGAGAGAGAGAGAGAGAGAGAAGTGCAAAAACTCAAAAGATGAAGTAAAGAAGAGAGGAAGGTGTCCATAAAAGAGGCACTCATAGAGACCTTATGGTCCCTTGTTTTATTTTCTAATGTTGTGTTTGATAATGTTTATGCGGGCATGATAAATAATTATGGAATTTCAATAATCAGTTCTTAAAGTTGGAAAGAGAAGGGAAAGTAGAGCAATTTTAGACGATAAAGATAAGAAAGAGAGGATATAGGTTGCAGATGTATGTCAAGAAGAGTTTGCAACAAAAGTATACTACAAAGTATCTGAAAATAAAATAAAAATGAGAATGATGTTGAAAGTTTGAAACCTTTCAACAAGACAAAGACACCATTTTGGATGCCATAGAGTTTCATGATGCTTTCAAAGATGTTACAAACAAAGAACAACAAGCCTACAAAGAGGAAAAGTTGGCAAACAAAGAAGCCAAGGAAGAAAGAAAATCTTAAGAGAAGGCAAATGAAAGAAAAAATGTTGATTTTGGTTATCTATGTGGGAATAAAAGTGTTGATTTTGATCATATATGTGAAAGAATGTAGATATACAAGTTGATAAGGACAAAAGAAGAATCATGGATATAAAGTACTGAGCTGGTTTAAGAGATCAGTTCTTGTGGGACAGCAAATAAAATTGTAAACAAAAGGTTGCTTATGATGGAGTTTCTAGCAGCAAACAAGTTCGAAGCTTGAAAGATTTGACCAAGTTGAAGTGGAACCAAAAATATAGGGCAAGCTGTCAAGAAAGGAAGCATAAAGGAGTCTCTTTTTAGGCAAAATCAATAAGAACAAGTGCAGCAATAAATAGACATTAGCCAAAAGCTAAGCAAAACAAAGTGTGGAAAGTTACATGTAGGACAGCAATAGATGAAAGTGGTATTGCAGGATATGGTGATAAAAGAATGAGTCTATTGGTGGAGAGTTAGCATTGCAGCAGGGTAGTCTAGGATAGCAAGCTGAAAATAATGAGGAAGAGTTCAAGAAAAGAGAAGAATTGACACGGCATGAAGAAGATATCCTAAGAAAATGGGAAGGAAAGTGATGGTTACGAGTTTAGAAGCATGCAAGAGAATCTGAAAAGAAGGAAAGAGATGATGAAAAAGCAAAAGCATTGATTGGTGAAATACCAAAGAAGAAGAAGATTGGAATAATTCCAAGAGGAGAGCACATGCAAAGTGAAAGGTAAGCATGTTGAGTTGGATGATTTCAACAATGATGCTTTTGAATTTTTGAAATAAGTTGTTGAAAGGAAGAGTTGAAAAAACATGAAAAGGATAAGGAAATAAATAGTAACAATGACATGTATGAATGGGAGATAGTTTTATGGAGGCTCAAAGATGAAAAAGACAGGAGGAGAAGATACAATAAGTAAAAGGAAAACAAATGACAGGAAACTGAGGAACTTGAATGCACAAGTACAAGCATGGAGCAGATCCAAAGGCGGAGTTGAACACAGGTAATGATACACGAGTGTACATCAAAGGCATGGTATGATAAAGGCTTCTGAGTGAAAAAGAAAAAGAAGACACTGAAGCAGCTTTTGGTGCAGCAGTGACTAAACAAAAAGCAAAGAAATATATGGAAAAGAAACTGCAGAGAAGAAATTAGAGAGAGGTACAACAAATAATAATGGTGAGGAAGACTTTTGGGCACAATTTTTTGCAACTGAACAGGAGTGCTTGGAGAACTTTGAAGGTGTGAAGACAAATGGGACAATGAAAGATGTAGAAATGAAGATTGCAGTTGCTGATAAAGAAGTTAATGCAATACAAAAAGAGATATGTTTGTTGGTATTTCATGTAGATATTATTTCGAAGTCATTTGAAAGTTGAATGTTGAGAAATTTGAAATTGTTATGCCCTTAATATTGGTGTATATAGGGTTATGAATAGTCAACTTGTGGCTATCTTAATCCTTAATTAAGTCATGTTATCATTATTATATCATTATTTAGGTAGGCAGGTCAGCCTAGGTGTTATGTAGGGTTGTGTCTATTCAACCTAAGCATAATTAGATATATATAAGGAGGTTGTCAGACTTATTTTGTCATCATATTGTGAAGTGTGTTCTCATTGGAGATATTTGGAGGTTGCCCCCTCGAAGTGGCCTATCACTCTCAGTTATTATCAAGTATTTATATAATATTTCATATTATTTCTTCTATTGTGCAAGTTATTTCATTACAACTGGTATCACAGCATGGTCTTGGCACTATAGAGGGAAGATTTTTTCTCAATATTGGGGCGATTTTGGGAAGAGCATAACTTTCAGATTTTAGCGAATTTTTCAAAGATTTTTAAACAGTTTTTGAAGACCATATTAAAGAAGCTATAGTCCAAAATTTAGAGGAATTGGAGCAAATTTGAGAAAATTATTGCAGAATTACTATTTCTACACAATTTATTGAGATCTTCATATCTCTCACATCCTACCGAATTGGAGTATAACTTGTATTGGGTTTTTGAATACATAGTAGAGGAGCCTAAATTCAAAGCTTGGAGAAATTGAAAAACAAAAATAAGCAAGATATTGGAAAATTAGGAAAAATCTCTCTCAAGGCAGCAAATTTGCTAATTTTTTTGGAGATTTTTCGGAGAAGGGTATCTTGACCCTAGTAAGTTAGGGTTAAAAAAAAAAAAATTCAAAGAATTTACATTTAATTTGTGTGATTTATTTCAAACACATTGGTTTCCATCATGACGCGGCCTTCAACAAGAGGCAAAAAGAATGCTACCACATTGGGGAAATCCTCTGATCAAGATTGGGAAGCAACAAAGGTTAGTAATCCCAATGAGGAACTTAATAAGTTCAAAGAAGAGGTTAAGAGGGATATGTGTGATCTATGAGGAGATATATCAGATATACAAAGCATGCTAAGCACCTATATGAATGAATCAAAGAAGGAGCTCTCAAGCAATCAAGGTGAAACCTTCAAGTTAACTAATAATGACACAAATTTTATTAATCCTATAGGATCTAGGAATTTTTTCCCTAAAGTGGATATGCACAAATTTGATGGCAAGGATCCTCTAACATGGATAAATCAAATGGAGAACTTTTTTGAAGTACATCAAATCCCATATGGACAAAAAGTTACGATGGCTTCCTTATTTCTAGAACCAGATCAATCCATTTGGTATCATTGGTTTTGTACTAACAGGAGGAAAAAGGGTCTCACTATATCATGGTGAATTTTTATAGAAGAACTCCAAGCACAATATAGCAATAGTGTGACAGAAAACTTCTTTAGCCAACTTGCTAAGCTTCAACAAACAGGATCAGTTAAGGATTATATTCAAAAATTCCAAAATCTATCTTTAAAAGTGGATACAATTATAGAGGAGAACTTGAATGATTTATTCTTGGGTGGTTGCAAAGATCACATTCAATATGAGATACGAATGTTTTGTCCCAGCTCAGTAAATGAGTCTTTTATATTCACACGCAGGGTAGAGGAGAAGTTCTTGATTCCTAAAAAGCAAGGGGCTAATGTGACAAGAGAAAAAGGATATTCAACACCTTCTCTTCCTCAACCTACTAGGTTGACTCCACTACAAATTGATGAGAAAAGAGCAAAAGGGTTGTATTTCAATTGTGATAGCAAAGATAGTTGAGGACATAAATGTAGTGAAAAGAAATTGTTCTATATTGAAGGTCCAAGTGAGGAAGAAGAGGATGAGCCCATATTAGAGGAGGATGGGGAGTCAGGTGAGGAATCACATGATTCTCAATCAATCATTTCTTATCATGCACTTTCAGGTTTCAATGCACCACAAACTCTCAAGGTAGTGGGTTTCTTAAAGAAGCAGAAAATAACAGTGTTGATCAACTCAGGTAGTAGTCATAATTTCATCAACAAAAAGTTGGCAACTCTTCTAAATTGTTTTATATATCCAGCCCCAGAGTTTCAGGTTTGATTGTAGATGGAGGCACAATTAATTGTTCAGGGAAGTGTCATAGCATCAAATTATCTATGGGAGATTATCAACTTAATACCCCAATGTATGCGATACCCATGGGTGTAACGGATATTGTTTTGGGAGTACAATGGCTTACTACATTGGGAACAATTGAGATGAACTTCGAAGAACTATTCATGCGATTTCAATCAAAAGGAAAGGTAGTGGAGCTAAGGGGATTAAAGGCAAAATCCCCACAGATGGTAAGCTCTCATCAAATGCAAAAGTTTCTTAAGAAAGTTGCGGATGGATTTGTGGCCTAGCTATGTTCATTGGAAGTCTCTCAATCTAATGCTCTTACTCATCTAGATTTACAAGCAATAATTGATCGTCACTCAGTGATTCTTGGAGATATGCCTAAAGGACTTCCTCCTAAGAGGGATCATGACCATGCCATACAACTAGTTCCAAGGAGTCAGCCACCAAACATCAAGCCTTATAGGTACCCACAATACAAAAATGTGAGATAGAAAAAATTGTTGAGGAAATGTTAGAGGTAGGAATTATCAAGCATAGCCAAAGTGCTTACTCCTCAACTGTTGTGCTGGTGCGTAAGAAGGATGAAACTTGGTGCATATGTCCAAATTATAGAGTGCTCAACAAGTACACCATTAAAGATAAGTTTCATATTCTAGTCATCAATGATCTTCTAGATGAATTAAATGGAGTTATGTATTTTATAAGTTAGATCTTAGATCGGGTTATCACCAAATTCGGATTGAGGAAGATATTTGGAAGACAACATTTCGAACTCATGAGGTTCATTATGAATTTTTGGTGATGTCATACGGTCTTACCAATGCACCATCTACATTCCACAGTTTGATGAATTACATTTTTAAGTTCTTGAGAAAGTTTATGTTAGTGTTTTTTGATGATATATTAATTTATAGCAAGACTTGGGAAGGACATTTGCAACATGTAGATCAAGCATTAAAATTACTCAAAGATCATCAACTCTATGCTAAGCCATCCAAGTGTGTTTTTGGTCTTAAGGAGGTGGAGTATTTGGGACATAATGTTTCACATGAAGGAGTAAAGGTGGACCCTAACAAAATTAAGGCTATCATGGAATGGCCTATTCCAAAAACTATTAAGAAGTTGAGGGGTTTCTTGGGATTGACAGGATACTATAGAAGATTTATGAAGAATTATGGTCGTATAGCAGCACCCCTTACAACTCTATTGAAGAAGGATTATTTTCATTGGAATGAATCTACTAATGTATCATTTGAGCAATTGAAGAAGGCTATGTGTACAACTCCAGTGTTTGCCACTCTAGACTTCACCAAGGAATTCATTGTGGAATGTGATGCTTCTAGAAATGGGATAGGAGCAGTTCTCATGCAAGAAGGTTAACCAATTGCTTTTGAAAGTCGTCAATTAAAAGGTAAAAATCAACTCAAACCTATTTACAAGAAGGAAATGTTAGCAATCCTTCATGCAGTTAAAAAACGGAGCCCTTATTTAATAGGTCGACACTCCAAGGTTAAGACAGATCATGATAGCCTAAAATATTTTTTGGAACAAAGACTATCGTTAGAAGAGCAACAAAAATGGGTCCCTAAGATGTTGGGATATGACTTTGAAATTGTATACAAGAAAGGGAAGGAAAATATTGTAGCCGATGCACTTTCCAGGAAGGATGAAAAAGATGAAGCCTTATTGTGTGCCCTTTCAATATTACAAGAAAATTAGGTGGTAGAAGCCAAAGAAGAGTGGCAAAATGATGTTGCAACAAGTAATCTCATCCAGCAAATAAAAAGTGGCCCCAATAGTTCAGATACGTTTTGTTTAAAGGGGGATATTCTTTGGTATAAAGAGCGCTTGTATCTCTGCAAGAATTCCACTCTTAAACACAAGATCCTCAAAGAACTACATGAGTCCCCAATTGGTAGTCATTCAGGATTTTTGAAGACATATCATCGAGTCAAGCAAGATTTTTTTGGGAAAGGCTAAAAGGTGATGTTCAAAAATTTGTGGCTGAATGTTTGGTTTGTCAAAGAAATAAGGGGAAACAATTAAGACACCAGGTCTCTTGCAGCCTTTATCTATTCCTAGCCAATGTTGGGAAGAGGCATCCATGGACTTCTTCACAGGGCTTCCCAAATCTAAAGGTCATAATGTCATCATGGTAGTAGTTGATCGCCTCACTAAATATGCACATTTCATTGCATTATCACATCCTTTTACAACAAGTATAGTGGCAAAATTTCTTGGAGAATATCCAAAAGCTACATAGTACACCAAAAGTTATTGTTAGTGATTGTGATCCTATCTTTACCAGTCACTTTTGGAAAGATTTATTTTCATGTTTATATACTTAATTGGCTCATAGTTCATACCATCCTCAATCAGATGGGCAAACTAAGGTTGTTAATAAATGTTTGGAAAGATATCTACGTTGTTTCACTTCAGAAAAAAATCCCAATGGGTAGATTGGCTACCTCTTGCAAAATGGTGGTACAATACTTCTTTTCATAGCTCATCAAAAATGTCTCCATTTTCGGCACTTTATGGATATCACCCCCCTTCCATCACCTCATCATTAAAGGTGTCACCAAGAGTTCAGGCAGTAGAGGACCACTTGCTTCACCAACAACAGGTACTTTTAGGACTCGAGGAGAATTTAGCTATGGCACAAAAATCGAATGAAACATGCAGACCAACATCATAGTGAAAGAAATTTTGATGTTGGGGACTAGGTCTTCTTGAGATTGCAGCCTTATAAACAAATCTCAATGAAGCAACAAAAAAAGAATAATAAGTTGTCTCCAAGATATTATGGACCATACCAAATCATGCAAAAGATTGGTAGTGTTGCCAACAAGCTTGAGTTGCCACCAACAACAAAGATACACCCAGTTTTTTATGTTTCTTGTTTGAAGAAGGTAATTACGCAGAATATTCCTAATCAAACAGTACTACCGGAACTTGATGAAGAAGGAAGAATAATTTTGGAGCCAGAGTGCATTCTTCAAACACGCATGAAGAAGCTGAGGAATAGAACCCTGACTCAGTATCTCATCCAATGGAAGAATTTACTAGTTGAAGAGGCCAAATGGGAGGATGAGGAGTTCATTCAAAAGAACCCACACATGGTTAGCACTAAGGACAATGCTTCTTTCAAGAGAGGGGGCATGTTACACCCTTAATATTTGTGTAGATAGGGTTATGAACAGTCAACTTGTGGCTATCTTAATCCTTAATTAAGTCATGTTATCATTATTATATTATTATTTAGGTAGGTAGGTCAGCCTAGGTGTTATGTAGGGTTGTGCCTATTCAACCTAAGCATAATTAGGTATATATAGGAGGTTGTGAATTGTATTTCATCATCATATTGTTAAGTGTGTTCTCATTGGAGATATTTGGAGGTTGCTCCCTCGAAGTGGCCTGCTACTCTCAGTTATTATCAAGTATTTATATAATATTTCATATTATTTCTTCTATTGTGCAAGTTATTTTATTACAGAAACAAAATTAGAAGTGGTATATGCAGATTCTAGTTAAGTCATAGTGGATTATGATGTGAATGGTGAAGTTGAAGATGATTTGTAGTTGAATAAGTTAGCCACCATTGAAGATAAAGTTGTAAGTGCATATTTATATAAAGTTGTTAAAGATTTTGAAAGGCAGTTGTACAAGGTCAATGAGTCTACAGATTTGGGAATCTTAAATATCCCTATAATAGGTTTTGTTGATAGATTCTGGAGAGAAACAGTGTACAAGGAGTGTATATCAATGTATTGATTGAAGTCAATTGTACAACAATGTTGGAGAACCACAATAGTTGTTATAGAGCGATGTTAGAGAAAGAGGAAGAAACAAGAAGGGGGAAACATTGCTGATTTGTATTCCCATATGTAGAAGCATGTGAATTCTTTATTCTCATGGGGGTTCTAAAGCAAGAGCATCATGTTGGATATTGGTTGAAATTGTTGTTGTTCAAGATGTTGACATTCAGGTTTTGTCATTAATGTCAACATATGTTTTAGTTATGTATTGATTGCTTCGGTTAGATTATGATTCTTGATGGTATAGACAATTGGACAGAGTTGTATGGAAGCATACAACGATGCTAAGTATGCAACCTTGGCTATATTATGTTCAAGGAGCGTAGGCCTAATATCTAAGGTCACATGATCTAATGTGTTGATCTATGAGAGTTATACTTGTTTTGGTGAAGATTGATTGCAAAACAATGATAGGAAAATATGCCAAAGATGGTTATTGTGTTTTGAGTATAAGTTGATTGCAATCTGGAATGATAGTATGCGAGCATCATGTATGGTGGAAGACTCTGATTAGAGGATATTGTGGGATTTATGACTTGATTGATGACGTGGCTAATACTAATGTGTGGCAATTACATAATTGCTTTTGGGAGATGACTACGTCATGTAGCAGGTGATATGGATTGGCAAGCGTTGATTAGGGATCATGGCACCTGTTTCAATGATTATAATTGTTATACACTTGTATTAGGTACCATATGTACCTTAGTATTAATTGATGTAATTATTTGTGCATTTGGGAACTCCTAACAAGCCAACCTAATTGCTTGTACTAGCTTCTACAAAGGAAAATAATTCCTTTGTTGTAACGTATGGGTATGTGATAATATAGACGTGTTCCCTGACAGTGGATATCAGAGCTAAGTTGAAGATTGGTCAAATGCTTTGATAGATGTAGAAGTGAAATCTATGATTATTCCCTATGCATTTCAATGGAACTATAAAGGCAGTTGAGTTGTCATGAGTCAATTCATTCTTGAAGGTAGATTTAACCTTCTCCTTTCAAATAGTGAGTCTTTGAAGGTGGCTTTAACCATCACCCTTTGAGCAGCATGCTTAGGCAGTGAGCCTTTTGTTCTCATCAACTCCTAACAAGGTTAAAGGACCTTTTAACAAAGGTTTTGTCCTTAACAAGGACTTGTGCTTGAAAAGATTGATGTACTAGATGTATTGTATCAACTCCTAATAGGGTTAGGTCTCCTAACAATGACATTATTATACTAGTGCATGATCATGTGAGTGTCATCCCCCCCAGAATTTTTCCCTTAACAGGGTTTTCCTTGAGAACAAAAATCTTGTGTTATGGTGTTGGTTTATACCTCATCCATTTTGTTTTGTACTACTATATTCCTCATTGGTGATTTGGTTGAAAAGTATAGAGTTTATAAATATCATTGACAACTAACTCAAATCTGCCCGCGCCCCCCCCTCGGACAACTTAAACATCACACACTAAGACTTGATTCTTAGGCTAAAAATGTTAAATACTCAAAGTTGACTATTTTTTCAATATTAATTTTCCCATTGGTATGTGATGTTTAAGGGTGGCCCTACCCTCCCTACTGTCATTGTGTTGTGTGGGTTATAATTCCTAACAATTGGTATCAAAGTTTTGTGGTCCTGTTGGAGAAGAAAGCTTAACCACTTGAGGCGAACTAGAATGAGAAGTTATAGGAAAAACAGTCCAACGCTTGATGGTGTGAACTATAACAATTGGAAAAACAAGATGAAGAATCATTTGATCTTCTTGGGGATTGAATATTAGTTGATCACAAAGAATAAGGAAGATATCAAGAACAGAAGATAAATTGGCATCCAATACAAAGCCTAGAAGGAAGCAGTTTTCTTACAATATGGTTGCTAGAGAAGCTTAAATTAGTGAACTTCCAAAGAGAGAGTTTACAAAGATTAAGGAGCTTGATTCTGCACACGAGATCTAAGAAAAGTCGGAAGCACTATATGAAGGAGACAAATACACCATGATGCAGTGCAAGGTAGGAGAATCCCCAAATGAGATGTCCTAGCCCCCAACAAATAACCACACAAAGAAAGAATAACAATAACTCAGAGATTTAGATCCAAAACAAATGCCAATTCACATATTAGAATAATCAAAGTTACATCCAAAACACTTGGTTGTAAGGCCTTTCGGGTTATGGCCAAATACAAAGCAATTACAGTAATAGTTCTGCAAGACCAAGCAAGATCCAAACACCAGTTAGCTTAGATCCACAATTTGGTAGAAACCCCAAGAAGAATCTAAACTTGTGCTCGCAAGCCACCAAGTAACCATCTTTCTTCCTAAGCCCACACTTACCTATTTGACCTAGTAAGTTACATTAAATAAACCCTCAAGCCACAAGTCAGTTTGGCAACAAACAATGAATATATGAAATAACTAAATACTTAGGATAGGCCCCATGTTTCATATGACAACATAGAGCACACACTCTTAGGCATAGATCCACGTGCCATCCAATGATCCAAATCCAAGAGCACATGAGCCAACTCCCACGGATTGAAGCTTGCAGAAACAATCTCCAAAGTCTGTCCAGGAATTCAAGAACACGTTACCTTTAGCCACCAAAAACGGTATATCTCCAATATGATTAGTCCAAACTTTATGCACCCTTAGGACTAGGGTTGCCAATATGCCTAGAACATATCCCAAAATGCACGAACCATAAGTTCTCAAATCCGAGCCTGATGCTTCTGCATGCTAGATTGTTGACTACCCGAGGATGCTCCTGCATTAGACACCCCAGGTGTGAAGAAAAGACGTTCTCAATAGCTAGAAGAACATCTTTCAAGTTTCAACACATCAACCCTGAAATAGTTCTTCACATACATGTCCTCCAAGTTATCAACTTGTATACTCTTGCCTTTGTTCCACTTCTACAACTCCTTTCCTGCAACTATCATCTTCACATCTATCTTTGGTGTACCATAGGTTTGTTTTCCATGTTGATCTCTAACCTTTTGAGAACCCTCCAACTCAACTTGGCTACCAACATTCAAGTTCCTCCTTCCAAGCTCTACATTCTGCAAAGGAATTAGGGAATGCTTCCTACCACCCTTCTCAATAGTAAACACATTCTTGACACAATCATTTACTACCATACAATCATACTGCCAAGGTCTACCATGTAATATGTGACAACTACTCATTTCCACAATATTACACAATACTTGATCAACATACTACCAAATTTGATAATCAACAAGATATTGCTCTTTCACTTCCAAAGCATGTTCATCTTGCAACCAATTGATCCTATAAGGGCAAGGACATCTCACTCTCTTCAAACCAACTTTCTGAACCATCTCCTTAGCAACTAGGTTATAAGTACTACCACCATCCACAATTAAATTCCAACATTTACCTCTAGACTTACAACGAAACCTGAAAAAATTTCTCCTTTGATAAGGTTCAAGTATCCTCTTGCCAAGCAACACTCGACGAACGAGCAAGTTCTCCTCCTCCTGCTCGAGCTCATTCACTAAATCAATATTCTCATTCACCACAACAACTCTTTTATCACCAGCCTTCTAGGAACATTCACAAGATATTTGACCTTCTCCACATCTAAAACAAGTACCTTTAAATGCACCTCTATTTGTTCTCTCCCTCTGTTCAACAAGTTTGGTTCATCTTCAACAATTTGTTTGTTCTTCACTAAGTGATCTTGCTTCTCCTGCCCTTGAGAATTACCTTGATGTCTTATCTTAACCTTCTCTTCTGCCCTCAGAGCATACTGATAAGCATCCTCAATTGAATCAATATTTAGCATACCAATCTCATCCTGGATATTGAATCTCAAACCACTAATATATCTACCCACCTTTTCCTTAGAAAGTTCTCTATGTCCAAACCGAATTGTTAACTTGTAAAACTCCTCAATGTAATCCTTCATAGTCATATCCTTCTGTTTCAAATTCTACAATCTCTTGAACAACTTAATTTCATAATCAACAAGAATGAACTTAGCCTTCAATTTTGTCACCGTTAATCTCCACCTAGTGATCTTCATTCACCTTCCTCTTCTCTATCTCTTTACAATTCTTTCCACCATAAACAACATGTCCTTTGAACTTAGTTTGTGTCAACCTTACTCAAAGTGGATCTCCAATATCCTCTAGCTAAAAGTAGTCTTCCAACTCACCAATCCAATCTGTCAAGTCTTCAGGATTCAAAGTATTTGAAAAATTAGAAACATCCATCTTATGCTTCAACTTCAACTTATCACCAGATCTATCCAACTGACAGGTTATGTCTTCCACAAGTCTCTCCATCTGGTCAGCTCTGTCTTCACTAGATCCAACATCTTCAAGGACTTCAACGACTTCCTCATAACCATCTTTTGTACCCACATTCCTTACTACATCTATAGCTCTCATGATCTCGACGACTATATCGTTCTTCATCAACTCCATCTCAGATCTGAAATCTACTTTAGCCTTCTCTGAAGTCTTAGTCTCCACA
Source organism: Cupressus sempervirens (assembly GCA_028749045.1). Lineage (NCBI taxonomy): Eukaryota > Viridiplantae > Streptophyta > Pinopsida > Cupressales > Cupressaceae > Cupressus > Cupressus sempervirens. The sequence continues at coordinate 406,044,353 of CM053791.1, read as the reverse complement.
GCATCACAAAGATTTGAAATTTCCCTAGGCTCCAATCTTCTTGGAGGCATCTTCCAAGATTTTTGAAAACCCAAAGCAACAAATCCACAAGATCAACCATCTCTGATACTACTTGATGCAAGTCTTCGACAACTTCCTCATAACCATCGTTTGTACCCACATTCCTCAATACACCAGCTATAGCTCTCATGATCTCAGTGACCATATCATTCTTCATCAACTCCATCTCAGATTTGAGATTTGCGTTAACCTTATCTGAAATCTTAGTCTCCACAGCATCACAGAGATCTACAATTGTCATAGGATCCAATCTTCTTGGAGGTATCTTCCAAGATCTTTGAAAACCCAAAGCAACAAATCCACAAGATCAACCATCTCTGATACCACTTGATGCAGTGCAAGGCCTCCTAGCCCCTAGCAAATAACCAAACGACGAAAGAATGACAATAACTCAAAGATTTAGATCCAAAACAAATGCCAATTCACATAATAGAATAATCAGATTTACATCCAACATGCTTGGCCGTAAGGCCTTTCGAATTATGGCCAAATAAAGCAATTACAATTATAGTTATGCAAGACCTTGCAAGATCCAGAATCTAGTAGAAACTCCAAGAAGAATCTAAATGTGTGCTAGCAAGCCACCAAGCAACATTCTTGTTTCCCAAGCCCACACTTAGCTACTAGCCCTACCAAACTTCGCTCTTCACAGCTACTCCATGCTGACTTGAATCACTCTAGACATCACAAGACCTTCTACTTATACTAAACCAAGCCACGGGTCAGCCTAGTAAGTTACATTAAATAAACCCTCAAGCCACAAGTTAGCTTGGCAACAAATATTAAAATACATAAAATAACTAAATACTTAGAACAAGCCCCAAGTTTACAATGCATAACTAACTCATATGACAACATAAAGTACGCTCTTAGGCATAGATCCACGTGTCATCCAACAATCCAAATCAGAGAGCACATGAGCCAATTCTCATAGATCAAAGCTTGCAGAAACAATCTCCAAAGTCTACCCAAGAAATCAGTAACACATTACCAGCAGCCACAAAAAAGGCTCTATTTCTAACATGATTACTCCAAACTTTATGTGCACTTATGACCAGGTTCTCCAATGCGCCTCAAACACATCCCCAATTGTGCGAACCTTAAGTCCACAAATCCAAGCTTGATGCTCCTGCATACAAGATTGTTGACTACCCTAGGATGGTCTTGCATCACACCAAGCAAGCTAATTTAGAGTTTAGAAGAAAAGTTGGAAAGCATGAGGATGCAAGAAGTTGAAACTATCAAACCATATGTTCAGAGAATAATAGAGGTTCTTACTAGCATCAGGAATTCAAAAGTTATTACAAAAGATGAAATCACCGCAAATATCTTGAGATCCTTGACACTAGTATATGATAACAAGGTCTTGGCAATAGAGGAGATTCTACCACTCACAAAGGGATTTACAAGGGAGACTTTGTTTAATAAGTTATCTACATTTATAACTTCTAGATTACTAGATGTTTTACCTAAAGTTTAATCAGCATTTAATGCTACTATTCATAAGGATAAGAAGATGCTAATGAATAATGCAAGTACTAGTAGAAGTGGTAAACATGCACATCTTAGAGAATATGCTAAGGAATGGACAGAGATAGAGGAAGAAGAAAATTTTTGGAGGAAATTGAAGCACTGATCGCCAAAAGGGAAACCAGAGGCAAAGGAAAAGATGAAGGCAAGTTACCCTTGATATGTTTTCCATGTAATAAGATAGGTCATTTTGCTTCTCAGTGTCCTATCAAAGTTCCAAAGTATAAGCCTAAGCTATATAAGTCAAGTATCCTAAGGAATGTTATTATGCTAGTGAGGACGCTTCTGATAAAGAATCTGAGAAGAGTGAGGACGAGATTAGTTTTGTTTCTATCAAAGATAAAAATCTTGTTAATGAAGAAAGAACTTTGGTTTCACTTGTGGAAAACAATAAGAATGGATTCTAGTTAGTGAAATTTCATACCATATGGAAGGTGATAAGGATAAATTTGTGTAGTTGATGGTGGTGTTGTCAAATATGGAGACAATTATCCCTATTTGATCAAAGAAAGAGGATCTATATGTAACATCCACTTTATTCAGGTCTTAATTAACAACTAACATATCAAAGAAATATAGTTATTCTTCATTATCATAGGAAGATAGTTAAATCATTTATGTTCATATGAATGAGATTAATTAGTTAAACAAAATTTCATAACTAAGAATTGAAAACACCATTAATGAATTTACTATGGAATTTAATATCTACATACTGTGGAATTCGAGACCGAAATCAATCTAGGGATGCTTTTGCAATCACCTAGGTTAGTCCACAAATATCACTATATCAAAATCAAATGACGATTACCATTAAATACTACTAAAACAATTAGGGTATCACCTACCACTGTATCAATTACCATTGGATCATTTAGGGCATCAAATACCATTGTATCAATTAGGGTATCAAATACCATTAGATCATTTAGGGCATCAGATAAATGTATCAATTAGGGCATCAAATACAATTGGATCATTTAGGACATTAGATAGCATTGTATCATTTAGGGAGTTAGATACCACTGTATCACTTAGGGCATCAGATACCACTGTATCATTTATTTTCTTCCCATTGCTAACTATGGCAATAACATAAAATTAGAAGATACACTCATAATCATTATTCATATAAATGTAAAACTGAAATAACAATCCTATAGATATATTCCGTATTTAGTTGGAAGATTATCCGATCTATCTGGTTACCAATTACATTGATGAGAAAGGTTGCTTACATCAAAGGAGATAACTAAATTCAACAATATAAATTAATCCATCATAATTCCTACTTGTATAAATATCATAAAAGTAAAAATACCTGTTACTAATAATGTTTGAATGCATAGCTTTTCTTTATCTATGCACATTTGACATCTTGTGGAGAAGGGAAACATTGTCAGGGGCCTAACCACCCAACCTCGGACCATAACTTATCCCCACACAATCTCTGATGAGAAAGGCCCTCCCTACTCGGAATAGACATGGAACATCTTGTCATCCACTGAGCATCTTGGTATCTAATCACACCACTCGACTTGACAATAGAAAAATACAATAAACATGATCATGCATGAGCTATTAAACGATACTATTTCAGATTTAATATTTCATCTCTAACTTTTATTTCTATGTCATTGCAGACTCCATCTCACCTCTTCACCTTTTCTATGGCTATGCAGTCGGTGAATCCTAGGTGCTCGAATCTTAGAGCAATCGACTCTGTCTATTGATTTTCAACTAATTCATGAATATTTTATATATATTCCAACCTATCACAATCTGTGATTTGAAAAAGATATTTTTTAAGATTGCAGAAATTATTGTTTAATTCTAATCTCCATTGACATAATGATTTATGGATTCATATTATGGTTACTTGGCTCTCACTTGCCATGAACAAATCTAAATTAAGAGAATCAAATCTGTAATATCAAACAAGATATCATCAGGATAAATATTGTAGCTTACTGCTATGAAATTTGATGTTATGGCACCATTTGTTCAAGAAAAATGGATTGGAAACATTGGATTTGGGTGTTTCACATAACCTGGATAATTTGGAGATGATGTCTTGCTGAAAGCTTGTCTACTTACAGCACCTTTACTTACAAAATAACTAATACAGCTCCAACATAAAAGTACTTCACGATTTCCGGCAGAATATCTGAATGGGCATGAAATCGTGGGAAGGATTTATTGAAAGGTATAGACTGGTATTGGCAAGGATATTGGCACTAAGAAGAAGCAAATCGGGTGTTGTGGAAGAAGGCGGAAGTGATCACAGAAAATCATAAGCATGAACAAGGTAGTATATGCCTAGCTGGCTGCTATGATTCAGCCTCCCATAAATGTTCTTCAGGCGCCAAGATCCAAAATATATATGAATCACGTATTTTGAAATCAAGATTAAAAAATAAAACTTGGATTGCTATGGCGACAGTGATTTTCCAATTGAAGTTTGTAGGTTATTGACTTATGCAAGAAAGATGGAAATGAGAGAGATAGAGTCGGAATCTTGTGAAAGGCTGTCAGGTCCTTGAAAAGGATACCTCCGCCTCTCCCTCGTGACTTCTCATAAAAAGAATAATGTGACTCCTTGGCTTCCAAGAAGTTGTATCATAAAGGAAATGTATTGGCTCTTGGATGCTAATTAAATGAGTCAAGTGTTTAATCGATTTCAAACAAGAAAAGAATAAAAAGGATAGAAGAAGATTTGAAGGTTATAATTCGAAAAATATTATAGTTTATATCTATCTACATACATGTAGATATATTTGTGAGGTGGCATCATTATATTATGGTGTCACTTTATATTTATCTCTATGTATACGTACATAGGTATATATTAAAATAATATTGTGAAAGATCATTTAAAATCCTTTGAGGTATGTATTATATTTTAATTAAGTTAATGTTTTAAATTGTTTATTTTATAGCTTATGTGGTTTCATCGATTGTTTCCTGATGTTCAAGTTGCTAGGTCCTCAACCCATTGCCCAGTGATGGTGATGCTCCTATGCCTAATTCTTTTCTGACAATGTTTCCACGTCCTCGACATGCTTCCTACAAGGAAATTCTCTGCAATTAAATCATATTATCATAACAAGTTATTAATTATAAATAATCAGAACGACTAACCGCCTTTCCAATTCCATGAATTCATGATAAATAATCAACTAGCATGTTATCTTCATATGAAATTATAACAACTAACCATCTTACCATTTCACAAGATTATAACAAACTAAACTGTCAACTAACTTCATGTGAACCTCAACGGCTATATGAACATTTTAAATTAGATCAAAAATTGGGATGTAACACTACAACTCTTGAAGGTAAAACTAATATTGATGATGTATTGTTTGTTGATGGACTAAAGCATAATCTATTGAGTGTTGGGCAACTTGTTGACAAGAGATATCATTTTCTATTCAAGGATGGAAAATGCACTATAAGAGATCAATCCTAGTTGGCCCATAGGACTAAGGAAAAATGGGTTGACACATAAAAAATTAATGACCTAGCAAAGGGGACATTACAGATTCATACCCCACAATTGTGACCAGGTGTCCAAGTATCCAAACATGTGAAACAAACATGCTCCATTCTCCTTTGGTTCTTACTTTTCTTGGAGAATCCTACACGCCATAAGTCCATTGATATTAGTTCAACTACAGTCATGTGCTCCTTGAAACATTTCAAATTTATGCTCCATAATCCCTTTTGAGAGCTCATAAGCCATAGCTGAGATTTTAAGCTCCTTCCTCCAAATGGCCAACTAATCTGATTGTAACTGCTTGCAGATATCATCATCCTCATCTTGGATTAAGGACATGATGGTTTGCACACATGCTCTCACATTGTCTAGATGATATTATTGATTTCTATTAAGAAGCATTGAAACATTTGAAGAATCAAGTCATTATAGTCAAGATCAATCATAATGGCAAATGATCTGACTTTTCACATTATTTCTAAAATTTCAGCCTTCTTCACAAAGTTAGGGTCTTTGACATCGTGTCACTTATGAAAGCTATTCAAAATCAATTGTACAACCTTCCTTAGTAAAACATCATTATAGGGTGCTACAGGATTTGTTATTCATGTAATCTCACAGAGACCTGAAGCAACTGCAAGTCTAATATCATTATGTGGGTATTCCATGAATCTATGCTAGACCAAAAAAAGCATTGAGAGCTATAAAGTCCAATCCAAAAGTATCAATTCTGACTGGGCCACTTTGGAGAAATACAAGTCTAATTCCTCTAGCTTAGTAAGGAGGCCATCTAGATACTTTATGGACTACAATTTTAATCCAGCCAAATAGAGCCAATTGCCTACTTCGCTCTGTTGTTCACCATTAAATGTTACGCTGAATTCTTTAGAGAAAAGATAACTTTTCAGATCTGCCAATGACTTCATTTTGTATAACCCAAAATGCAACCACTGCAATGTCCTAGCCCAAAATGCAACCAACATTTGCACTACTTCCCCCAGTTCAGCTACATAGGAATTTTAACAAACAGTTTGCAAACATGTATATAACACATTCCTTTCTGAGTTTGAGTGTAATGATTGAAAGGACTGCTTCAGGTGAGTGTAGAGTTGAATTTATAATAATTGAAGGATAGTAACAAGGACTCCCACTTAAACCACCCATGTTTGCCACTGGGATTTCTGCACTTATTTACTGTTAAGACCACTTATGATTTTACCACTGACCTTACCCTTCCTCACGGAGAAATATATTCAAATAGTTTACTAATTTCCCTCTTCAACTCCAACAATTTGTCAAAAAGTTTTCTATAATACCTTCTATGTCTGAATGCAGGTATATTCATAGCTGCAGGTTTGTATTCTCTTGTTTTGCATGATATAGTTTCCAAAGCATCCAAAATCAAATATTCTATTGTAGGATCCTATAAGATCCCAAGGGTAGCAACTACTGCACTTCCCTGAGTTCACCTGCTAAATTTGACAGAACAAGGTTGAACTTTGCTAATTTAACTAAGTCAGATTTCTAACCAATAAAATGCTTTCTACAGCTGTATAGGTAATAATCAAGAATTTGCATATGCATTGAATGAATAGAGATCTTGACACTGAAATTATGGAAACAATTGAAATGACAGACAAGGATAATATGGAAATAGCTCTATTATCGCTTCAATGTAAAGCTCTTAACAGTTCTGATTTAAAATGTAAGCATAGCTCTAAACCCATTAACTTCAAAGGTTCGACAAGAGTTCAAACTACAAAGTAGAAATTGGATAGTGAATCTCCAGTCGATCACTATGTGAGTCTTAGCGCATGGAAGGATGCATTTGATGCTGTTGTTATTCCAGTTCTAGTTGTCAGAACGTGCCACTGCTTTTATTGTGACTCTATCCAGAATAAGAGGCTATGATAGCTGCAAATATATCTGCTCCAAAATCCTCCTTGTACCATTCATCAATCCTATCTCTCGCCAATGTTTGAACCGAGGCTCGACATTTTTTTCCTCCACACTTGACAACAGACAAATAGCTGATGTTCACAAACATGGTTGTTTTTTAAGCCTGATAACTCTTAACAATTTTCAATACTCATTAGACTCCGATTCACTTCTGCTACCCAAATAGAACTATGTCATTAACTTCCAGAATGGTTTCCCAGCATAGTCAATTTGACCTTCCCATGGAAACATTGTTCGAAGTTCTGATATGAACTCCTCTACATGATTTGGGTTTCCATCCAAAAAAGAACAGGTCTAAAGAAGTCGTCCTTAGGCCAAGCTCAGAGTTTTCTCTGCAATACGATACTCAGCAACATCTGTTTTCCAAAACAATTCCAATGCGACCTTCCCTTCGACTCCCAAGGTGACTATTATCCTTCTCTGTCCAATGTTAGCAGAGGCATTATGCACTACAGAGCATGTACAACCTAGCTAGATGCTACCAAAAAAAGATGCTTTGACCATTGGCAACAGGAATTATATGGAATCGTTACCACTTGGGTGATGACTATACTATGCCCCGTCAACTCAAAAGCTCCACCTCATGACAAGGATTGAATGGATCCAAAAAGGAAATCCTCCATGGGCTTCCGGAGAAATAAATTAATGTTAAAATAGTAGAGGCCCCTACATCATACCTATAAAATCCACTATAGCTTGCTAGGATGTGAATAATAGGCTAAATGATGCCAGCTAGATAATCACAACCGAGAGGGGGCCATGACAATCCTCCCTTCCCAAGATTGCTTGCCCTCAATCAATGGCAATGTTGGGTGTTGGAGTATATGCTCACCTTCCCAAGTCACGTCTTCAATGGGAAAATCTTTCCAATTGCCCAAATACTCTTGGATAACCCTATTTCTTAACTCTCTCCCTCATCTTTATCAGTTTGGCAGGAACCAACTCTAGATTCCCCTCCTCATCCAATGGGGGTAACCCAAGTGAACTCGTGGTATGCTTACCAAGGGCCTTCTTGAGACATGAGACATGAAAAACATTATAAATCCTGCTATCAACTGATAACTCCAACTCATTGACCACCTCTCCAATCCTCCTCAACCCCCTATAGGGTCCATAGAATCTAGGCTTAAGCTTTTTTGTTCCACTCTTCTTCAACGAACTCTTCCTGTAAAGCTAAAGATGGAGGAACACCATGTCCCTAACCTCAAAAGACCTCTTAGTCCTGTGGTAATCAACATTTATCTTCTACTTATTCTGTGGTTGTTGTATATTCTCCCTAAGAGCTATGAGGATGCCATACTATTTCTATAACCAATCCTTCGCCAATGGAGTTCTACTATTTGCTAAAACCGAGTATAGCCACTTGACCCAACCTCACTAATATCCCAAAATGTTATTTCAAAGGTACCACTCTACCCACGTATTCACCATCTTTTCCTACTCATTTGTCTGAGGATGGTAACAGGTACTAGGAGACACGGTGTCCCCGCAAGTTCTAATAACTCTTGCCAAAATATGCCAAGAAACTTGTTGTCCCTATCACTAATAAAACCTCTCCAAAAAACAGCGTTGCTACCTGAGAGGTTGTCCAATCAGCTACCACTATGAAAAAATGAGCATATTTTGTCAATCTTGTCCTGCATTTTGTCACCACAAAATGTAGGTAAGAGAACGAAACTTTTTCAACTTAGTTTTGCATTTCTCTAAGTTAATTCATTATTTAATTAATCAACATTGATCAAACAATCAACCCAATTTGCATAACGAATCATTTTACTGAAGGCTTTCGTCACGTCCTTTTTGTTTTTCATTTTATTAAGCCTATGCTTGATTTTTTAGGTCTTGAACATCCTTATTTGTGTTTTCGAGTGGTTGTTTAGTTGTTTTTAGTCTTTTTGTTTCATTCAATCTCTTGCATTCGGTTTTCCCTTTGATTTGGTATATCTTAGAGCTTAGTCAGACTTTGTAGTCAAAAGATAAGATCATTTAAGTGCTCAAAAAGTCGACTCTTTGAGCACGATTGCATATTTAAAATATCAATGTTATATTTTAATGTTGACATTCACTTTTTGAAAAAATATAACATAAATTCACTTTATGTTATGTTTTGAAGTTACTTTATCACTTAAATTTATCATTTAAGAGACTATAGTGCACTTTATGTTATATTTTCATGTTGAGTTGCTTTTTAATTTTTCACTTAAGTGACTTCATCACTATATAGTTCTAATTTAATGTTGAGTTTTACTTTATATTTTATTTTAAAACATCTAAGTTAAATATTACTTTTTTAATAATATTTGCACATGATATATAATCTATATAGTGTAGATATTATATTTTAGCCCTTTAAGTAATATTAACTCAAAAATCAATTGGACATGTCCTAAATTGGTCACTTAAGTTGTGCAAACTCAATAACATCTCTTTTTACATGTTTACATACAAATGCACTTGTAGAGTCTGATTTTGGCTTGAAAATGCATATTTTGAATTTGTAATAAACTTCCAAGAGTCCATTTACATGAAATCTCCCTTCTACCTGCAAAAAATGTTACATGTCATAGCATTTGAAGAGTGTGATTTGCTCTAGGAAGCCAAGTTGCGGGCTTGGGCAAATAAAAAGGTGTATTTTTAAATATGTAATGGGACTTCAAGACCATGATTTGTATGCAAATGGCTCTTTCCAGCCAACATGTAACATGCAATGGGCCTTATAGAGTGCAATTTTGCACTACAAACACATGTAATGACATCCCAAGACTACCTTTTTGCATTCCAAAGCCAAAAACACCTAAGTCATGACATCTATTACATATTTTAAATATGCAATGTGATTGGGAGAGTGTGATTCGCACCCAACACATGCATTTTCAACTCAACGTTACATGTAATGCCTCTATTAGAGTGTGATTTGCACTTCTAGTCCACATATACATGTATTTTAAATATGCAAACATGTTCCTAGGATCTGACTATGCATTTGAATGCATGCAAACTTGTTCATTTCAATTTTTCTTTCCTCCATTTTTGGCTCATTAAACTCGAAGTGAGTAGAAGATTTCAACTTTGCTTATATTTCTTGCTTGCTTTGCTATTATGTTGCATTGTTTGTGGTGCAGGGGCACAAGATAAAGATTTGGAAGATTTAATAGTTTAAATTTTAAGTTCAAAAGTCATTTGTGTGTGAGTCTCTAAGTTTTCAATAAAAGTTCATTTTTATGTGGTGGCATCTCATATAAGCCTATTGGACATTAGCCATTTAGGACATATTTTTGTATTTAAAGTTTAGTTTTTATTTCAAAGTGTGTGCATAAGTTAGTGGAAGGAAAAATTAGAAAGTCCAGTTAACTATTAGGTGTCAAGAGATAGGTAAAAATATGCAAATTTCAATCTTGCATCATGAACAATCTTTAGAAACAGCTGGTATTCGAATGTAATTACAGGAAGGAATTTGATAGCTTCTTGGAAGTTACAAAATGTGATTCTTCAAAAAGAAGAACGGATTCATTTGGTAGAATGTTGGAGAAGAGAATAGATTTAAGTTTTCTTGGTATTTCCTGCAACTTCTTGAGTTTTCAGCATTCATGCGGCATTTCTTGGATGTCTTTGTGTAGGGTTTTGCATGCATGTTTTATGTTATGCTTTGAATTTTATTTCAGAGTTATTGAGTTCCCAATCTCTGTAGATTAGAGTCATTTTCATTTCCTCGTAAGCAGGCAGGAACTCTCTGTTGTTGTGAGAGTCGTCTTCATGGAGGGTTTCTGAAGATCCTACAATGGTCTTTATCAGCCATTGGAGGATCATTAATAATTTTATGTTTTCTCCTAGTGTTGTATTATTATTTTTGTTGCAGGAGAACCAAATGGACATGCAGAATTAATCGAGTGACATCTCTATGTGTCTACCCATTTTCATTAAACAATTTTATGCATTTTATGATATGTTGTTCCATTAATATCAATTTGGAATGGACTGGTTATGGTATGTGTGAGAAGTTTGATGCCTTGCTGGTTCAACCATGAATTTTCTGAGTATGCTTTGACAGAAAATTGAGTGATGTTATGGGGTCATATCTCCCTAACCCACTGTTGGATTTTTTCGATTTTCAGATATCTTCTTGTAAACCTAATTCTCCACACTTCCACTGGAGGGACTTTGAAAATATGTTCAGGAACGAAAGTTACAGGTGTCTGATTCGGGTACTATCAAACCTGCCAGAACAGCCATGAGTTGATTTTGCATGTTTGAAGAGTGACTGTATTTGTGGATTTATTCTACAGATTTATGGATGTTTCTTGGAATATTGCAGGAGTGAAGTCATTGTTACTAAAGAAGGGTTTATTCTTCCTGTCATTTTATTATCTTTGATAATTAAGTTTTGGTTACAATTTGCTAGGAATGGCTGCTAAAAATGTTTGAAACATCTACCTCTTCCTATCATTTTATGACAGAAATTAGTTTTTAGATTTACAGATAGGGTTGTTAAAGGAAAATTGCCGATTCACCAGGTTCTTGAAGAGTTTGAGGATTGTGCACTGTTGGTTTTGTAGATTTAAAGTATGATCTATGTGTTGTTGGTTGTATTATATGTGTTTGTCTTACTTCCTAACACTGTGAAGGTAAACCGAGAAGAGTGTTTAATGTTCTATGCTATTATAGTCGACTATGATCATGTAGCAAAGAGAGTAGTATGGAAAGATAAGTGCAAGGAGTCCCAAATTGATGAGTGTGAGCCTTTGATGAGGCCTTTTGCGTTGAATTTATTCCACGAAAGGCAATCCAAAGTGCAGCTCTACATTAACTTGGCTTGTTTTTGTCCATCTGTTCAAAGGCATGCCATATCTTTTGCATTTTTTCCTTAAATAAGATGAAATCTTCTCATTGCAAATGCTTGAAAATCCTCCAAACCCTATAAAAAAAATTGCATGCAAAAGAACACTTGAAGTTTGTAATGTCTGAGTCATTAGCAAGAGGTATATTTTTGTTTTGTACTTAGTTTTGCTTGTTTGTTTGTTACTTGTTTTGATTTCTTGTGGAAGAAGGTTGACAATTCCTGTCCAAGAATTCAAGTGCATTTACATCCTTTCACCTTTTATGTTTTCATGCCAATTTGTACTTCAGTTGTTTTCCAACAAATGCAATCCATCCTTCTAAGTCCTATTTTGACCCTTTTTGCCCAAATACATATGATTTCCGGATCATTTTCAGCCTTCACGTGTGTTCCATGAGTATCTAATCAATACTCTGAACACCTTGTTCCTCATAGATCTACCTTTGCCAATCAAAGACTAACATCTTCATGGAGCCAATCCCTTCAGATGATGTATTTACTCTTTGGAATTTCCATGTGTTGTAGCACAAGACATGCCCGTGCCATCAAAATCCAAAAGGAAGATGGAATACCAGTATGACAAGGAGCTGGCTCATACAACATCACTTGTCTGATCTCCTCTGGATCAAGTATCAAATATGGAGATTGGGCAAGTAGACATGGCTGATTTCTTACAAAGAACCGAAGCTCCTATCAACAGAATGTTGTTTTTCTAAGATCGTTTTCTGCAAATGTAGTAACATGGCCATTGTAATGGTGTCTTCCAAATGCAGACTTGAAGATCCCTAAATATGAGAGGAGACATGTCTCATGAAGAGACATGTCTCTATGGATAATAATCATCAGTTAATAAATAACTATATGTATAACTCATTTTTAAGCATATATGTAATATATTATTATACTATTATATAATAATATATAATGTGTAATATATATATATATATATATATATATATATATATATATATCATAAAAATGATTTACCATCAACAAGGTATCTCATGATAAACTCAATCCAACAGAAGCTACAACCTTAACACTTCCTCTTAGCTAGGGAGGATTTATAGAACACATTATGCTCTCAAGAAAAAGAAGAGATATCATCTCAGTATGATAATTAATTCATTATGAGACTAAATTTCTCACCTTTCATAATACACAATTGAATTAATTTATACCACCTTAAGTGTGGTCTATAGTAGCAACTATGGTGTCTGGCAAGATCCGGCCCAAAGAACCATAACAAGTTTGTTATCATGGTGTCCGGCAAAATCTGGCCCAAAGAACCACGATAACAAGTCTACCATTTGTTAGATCGCCACCTTACAATGGTTACCTTCTGACTATTTTTTATCATGGTGTCTGGAAAAACCCAGCCCAAAGAACCATGATAACAGGTCTACCATTTATAAGATCGTCATCTTATAATGGTTATCTTCTGACTGTTCGTTATCATGGTGTCCGGCAAAATCTGGCCCAAAGAACCATGATAACAAGTCTACCATTTATAAGATCATCATCTTATAATGGTTACCTTCTGTTTATATATGTCAATGAAAGATCGCCACCTTTCATTACATATCATATGTTAAATAGTAACCACCATGAACTCAATTAAAGGGTGGTACAAAGGCTTTCACCTCATTCTCTCCCAGAAAAAATGCATTACAAGGAATTTCACTTAGAACTTCTCAAAGAGAAGATCTCATCAACAAAGGATTGCACCTCAAAATTCTCTCTCTGAACAATGATCTTGGGAAGTTAGGTCCTCTAGTTACTCCAATAGAAACTCTCTTCACCCAAGGATGCCTTTCAAACTCCTAAATCTGATATCAATCTTCTGACATTCTAGTGGTAAGTCATTACTTCCTCATGATATACATAGGAGTAGGCCCATCAAAATCATACAATCACACATGTGTATTTTTAGACTCCCTCTGAGTATCAATCTTCTAAGCTCCTACGTCACCTTTGAAGAAGTGTCATACTCCCTCTTAATGTAGAAGAATCTCATAATCTTAATCATCAAAGAGGTTTTCTTCAAGAGCCTCATGGTATCTGCAAATGAATATTTAGAAATTGTCTATTTAGGTTATTTGAGAATGGAACATTGACTATTATTCTCCCCCCCACACAACATAAAATTTCCACTCATTCTTATATTGTAGAAAAATAAATTGTACCAAATGTGACAACTCCTTTCTAAGTTCCAACTAGCGCTTTTCATCCATTGAAGCTCCAAACATTTATTAAGCGTAATAGTAGAAGCGAACACAAATTCGTCCACAATATGCCAATATCTTGATTGAGTATGATTGTGCCGCTTGAATGACTCTACAACTCATACGTCAAGTTTCATTTATCAAAGATAGACTTGTAGATAGTTTAATTAAAGTCACAATTTTCTTAAGATGTACACAACGGGTAGGCCCATTTACATAGTTGCATGAATTTCAGTCCTCTTGACTGTTACAATTTATTGATCACTAAAGATTCCATCACAACATTGGTTTACTCCCTCTGAATCAATATGACCAGTATCACTAACAGTTGACAAAACCTCACCCTCTAATGGATGTGTTAGAATCCCTCTTAATCTCAATGTCCCCCTTTTTCTTGTATTATAATCTCGAAGGAAAAGATCAAGGCAAATCGCTCTTATAGTACGGATTAAATATAGAAATAAAAAAGAAAGAAACTGACATAAAACTCTAAAATAATGATATGTAATGACCCTTACTATAAAGGCCACTGAAACCCTCAAACTGGACTTAGGAATTTTGTCAAACAGTTGGCATGTAACCGAATAAGGCTGCAATATTACTAATTGTTCTACAACAAAACCTCAATATATGATGCCAATAATGTATGAACAACAATTCCAGATTATAACACTACCAATCTAAGAGATAGATGACAATATGAAACTCAAATATGAAGTCCAATGCAATTCTGATTTTATGACAGCAAATAGAATTGATTACAATGAGAGACTGTCACAACTATGCACTTCTAACACATCAAGCTCTTGACAATGCAATGTTATGACATGAACAATAACCCAGTTCAGATTTGGAATGCAAATGACGAAACTTTTACAACAGTTATTAATGACTGGAAATAACTATTTATGCAATGACAGTGCTGACTGTTCTAATCCAGAACATGCAATATTTTGGCAATCAAAACTTCAGTTTGTGCACTTGGAATAGCTCCAATTTTGCCGGATATGAATGCTGAATTAATGCCACACGAAGACCTCACAATCTGCCCCAAACCAACTCACAAAATTGCTGCTGCTGCCTAACTGACAGGGCCGTACAGGTACGGCCTGGTACGGCTGCTAGATAAAAATATTGCAGCGTTTTTTGTCACTCCAAAAGCAATAAATCTGGGTGCCTAGGGTTGCTGAATAACCCCTTAAAATATGAAATTCATCCGTCAAGCCAATTAGGAGTTATGAGCAAAAATGTGGGTCCAAACCCTGCGCTGGCAGTCTGAAAATAATGCACAACTGTGTCTACAAACCTTGTTAATCAATCCACAAATGCTAGGGCACAACTGAAACCCTTATTCCAACCAAAGTAAACCCTTATAACTAAATCTCAATGAAGTCCAAATGAGATGGCTGAATTACCAACTCCTCAAATGCAACAATTCAGGTGATATTTCACACCCTCAAAGTCGCCAATCCAAGGGAGTGATTCGTTCCCAAAGATCAAATAATTTGCAGACCCAAGAGACTACAAATTTGCTCCACAATGGAAGAAGTAGAAGAAATCTCAAATCCAAGCATGTCCAAAATGAGAGGCCCAGCCCTCTATTTATTCACTTTTCTAAGAAGTTGCTAGAACTTCTAGAAACATCCTTTATAAAATCTCATTATAATGCACTTTTTCTAGAACTTCTAGAAACATCCTTTATAAAATCTCATTTTAATGCACTTTTTATAATAAAGTAATTTTATAAAATAAAAAGTGCAACTCAACTTAAAATTATAACATGTAGGCCCCAATAACACATAATAATAAAATATAACCTCTTAACACTTCTTCAAGAGCAAGATATGACCATTTGATCCGCAGAATTGACTCTCTCTCCACACCATTTGCCTACGAGAGTCTAGAATAGGCAAAATCCATGATCAATGTCATGTCGAACTAAAGAGAGGACATTACAGTCCGCCCCTCTTGAAATTGCTTGGCCTCAAGCAATCTCAACGCCGGGTGCTGCAAAGCTTCCCCCTCCCAAGTAGCATCCTCAACAGGTAGATCTTTCCACTTAACCAAGTATTCTCTGATCACTCTTCTGCGAAGCTGCTTTTCTCTGCTCTCCAGGATGGATTCTGGCACTAAAATCAATTTTCCCTCATCGTCTAAAGAAGGTAATACTGCGGAAGGTACCACATTCTGACCCAACGCCTTCTTGAGGCGGGACACATGAAACACATTGTGCACCCTGCTGTCTGCCGGAAGCTCCAACTCATAAGCCACCTCACCAACTCGCCTGATAACCCTGAATGGTCCGTAATAGCGTGGCTTGAGTTTCTCTGCACCACTCTTCTTAAGAGTAGATTGCCTGTATGGCTGCAACATGAGGTAAACCATATCATCCACCTCAAAACTACGCTCAGTCCTCTTCTGGTCGGCATACTGCTTCTGCTGGTTCTGAGCTCTCGCAATATTATCTTTGAGAGTAGCAACTATATCCTTACTCTCCTGTAATAATTCTCCTGCACTGGGTACCCGGCTGTCGCCCAACAACAAATCCAAGAAACTAGGTGCTTCATAACCGTAAAGTGCCATGAAGGGTGTCATCTGTATAGTGATGTGATATGTAGTACTGTAACAATACTCGCAGAGATATATCCATCTGACCCAAGCTCGCTGATGAGCTGCCACATAATTCCTTAAATACCCTTCCACCCATTTGTTCACAATCTCCGTCTGACCATCAGTTTGTGGGTGATAGCTAGTGCTGGGTGTAAGCTCCGTGCCACATAACCGGAATACCTCCTGCCAAAAATGACTCATGAAACGGCTATCCCTGTCACTCACAATGTTCCGAGGCAATCCGTGCAATCTGAAAACCTCCCGAAAGAAAACCTCTGCCACCTGAGCTGCTGAGTGGGTAGTAGTGATAGGAAAGAAATGAGCATATTTTGTTAATCTATCTACCACCACATAAATACAATCCCGTCCTTGTACCTTGGGCAAACCTGTGATAAAGTCCATGGAGATGCACTCCCACTTCCTATCAGGGATCGGAAGTGGCTGTAGGAACCTTGCCGAATAGGTGTGTTCTTGTTTGTTTTGCTGGCAAACAAGACACTCTCGAACGTACTGCAAAACATCAGCTTTCAGCCCCTTCCAAGTGAACCGCTCTCGAACTGACCTGTAAGTCTTGAAGTACCCGGGATGGCCTGCTGTCGGTGAGTCATGAAATGCTCTCAAAATCAGTTGCTTAACCTTCGATCCTGGGACTAGGTAAATCCTGTTCTTGTAAATGATTAAATCATCTACAAGTGTGTATCTGGTATCAATCACTGTTCCCTCCACTATATCGGAGGCCCATGTATCCCTGGCATACTCTGCTATAATCAAGTGTCGCCAATCCTCTGATATCTGAACCATAAGAGTGAGGTGTGGCCTTCGAGAAAGAGCATCTGCAACAACATTCTGAGTTCCCTTGACATATGAGATGTCAAAATCATATGCCTGCAACTTACCCACTTTTGCTGGCGATCATTCAGGTCTCGCTATCCCAAGAAATGCCTCAAACTATTATGATCAGTTTTAATACAAAACTTGCTACCCACAAGATATTGTCTGAATTTGGCCAAAGCATGCATGATGGCCAACATCTCCTTATCATATATACTGAATGAACGCTCGGGGCCTCTGAGCTTCTTGCTCTCATAAGCTATGGGGTGCTTATTCTGCATAAGTACAGCACCTACTCCCTCTCCAGATGCATCACATTGAAGCTCAAATGGCTTCGTGAAACCAGGTAATGCTAGAACTGGGCACGTAGTCATTATCTCCTTAAATCTCATAAAACAGTCCTGTGCCTTCTGAGTCCACACAAATTCCCCTTTTTTTAGTAGATCTGTCATGGGAGCTGCATGTCGTGAGTAGCCACTGACAAACCTGCGATAGAAACCACATAAACCAAGGAACCCCCTCAACTGTGTAAGGTTCTCTGGTGGAGGCCAATCAACAATAGCGCGAATCTTTTCAGGATCCATCAGCACTCCATCTGCACTAATAATGTGTCCCAAATATAACAGCTCGGTCATCCCTAAGTCACATTTGGACTCTTTTGCATACAAGGACTCCTTCTGTAAAATGCTCAACACTGTCTCCAAATGTTCTAGATGCTCCTGCCATGATCGGCTATAGATCAAAATGTCATCAAAAAACACTAGCACGAATTTTCTCAACTGATGGTGGAAAACTCTATTCATAGTGGACTGGAAAGTGGCAGGTGCATTGGTCAGACCAAAAGGCATGACTACAAACTCAAAGTGCCCACAATGACATCTGAAAGCAGTTTTCTCAATATCCTGTTCACGGACTGTGATCTGGTGATATCCTGTTCTCAAATCAATTTTCGTGAAATAACAAGCCCCATGCAATTCATCTATCAACTCATCAATGCGAGGAATGGGATACCTGTTCTTAATGGTTCTCTTATTTAATTCCCTGTAATCAACACACATCCGAAGAGTTCCATCCTTCTTTTTTACCAAAACAACAGAAGATGCAAAAGGTGACTTACTTGGTCGGATGTGCCCCATAGCTAGCAACTCCTCGATGGTCCTTTCGATCTCATCCTTGAGTCGCTTTGGGTGTCGATATGGTGTGATCATGATAGACTTAGCACCTTCCTCCAGCTCAATAACATGCTCAATGCCTCTGTCCGGTGGCCTGCCTGGTGGAATCTCACTGAATACCTTTTCGTACTTAATCCTCAATTTCTGAATATCAGGATGATATTCCGTCTTATGTTGCTCCTCCTGTGTAGGTGTCAAAGTACAAACTGCTGCCCACTCTATATCATTATGCCTAGTTAATCTCTCCAGCCGCCTAAATGAGATAGTCCTGCTGTCTCCATTACGATAGCCTTAAGCACATGAGTCCTACCATTCACTTCGAATTGTATCTCCATATCCTCTAGTCTCAGGGTAACCACCTTCAATGAATGTAGCCACTGCATTCCAAGTACTATATCCATGTCACCCATGTTGACCACATGATAGTCCTCCTTAAACTCATAGTTGTTCAGGTGCAAAGGTAGGTCTCGTACCATCCTGTCACAACGAAGAGTGTATCCATTAGCTACCTTGACTCTTAGTCCCACGAACTCCTCAGTAATGAGTCCACGCTTCTCCACGAATCGTGCATCAATGAAATTATGTGGCACCTGTGTCCAATAATGTAATAACCTTCTGCCCAGCCAAAACTCCCCAAAGTCTGAAAGATCCCTCTCTCTGGATACTAGACAGTCGTGCTTCCTGTAAATATAGCTCTGTTCCCTGCTGTTGCCCTGCACTGTCTATCTCCTGCTCTCCCTTTGCTTCATCAGGATCCTCATCATGATGTTCTGAACTATCTGAATCTAAACCTTCGTAATAAGCCCACATTGCTCGGTTGGTCTTCCCTTTTGGCCTCATAGGACAGTCATGGCCATACTCATACGGGCCTTTGCAATAGAAGCATAGCTTCTTCCTACGCAAGTCATTAAGTGTCTCCTTATCCAACCTCTTACTTTCCTCCTTAGGTAGCTGTGTCTCTCTATGAAAGGGTTTCCTGTCCCTATCTTTTCCTGAAGGGAAACTCTTTGCCTGGAATTTATTTTTAGAAGCTGAAGAGGAATCCATGTCACGAGCTTTCTTAATGGCTTCCTGCAAAGTGGGAGGGTTGAGAGCTTTAATCCACCCTCTCAACGGATCAACTAGCCCATCCATAAATAAAACCAATAGCCTCCGTTCAGATACATCTGTTACTAACACTGCAAGTTTCTGAAACTCTGAAATGTATGTTTCCAATGATCCCCATTGTTTAAGCTGAGCTAACTCCTTGAAATGGAGTTCTGGATCCTTCTTATCAAAACGTTCAATCAGTCTCTCCGTAAACTCCACATATGAGGTAATGTGTGCATGACCCATAGTGATCATACCATGATGCCACCACTCGTGTGCTAACCCATCCAGGTGAATTGCTGCATACTTAATAGCTTCTTCCTCAGACATAGGGTTCAATTGAAAGTATGTGTCAAGTTTTTGAACCCAAGCTCTTGCTGTAGACTTTCCCGAGCCATCATAATATGGTAACTGAAGTTTCCCTACTTTCTTTCGTAGCTCATAGCTCTGAGTCCTGTCATGCCCACGGGGCATATGCTTCATCCGCACATCCATATACTCTCTAAAGGTGATTGCAGCTGTAAAATCTGGACCTCCTGCTTCCCAATCTCTCCTCAGCTGATCCTGTATGTCAGTGATCTGGGGTTCTGGTACTGGCTGCTCTGGAGCTCTAGGAAGGACCGTGGGAATCATAGGTCTCGAACTCACTGTCCTAGCTTGCTGGGGTGCATGACCGAAATTGTTCCCAATTTGTTCGCCTCCATTATGTATCCCATCCTAATTATTCCCATTCTGATTGTTACCATTCTGATTATTTCCTCCACTTATGTTAGCGTTCAACCCCATTTGACGAGCCATCATCTGCATCATAAGCTCCATTCTCTGATTCTGTTCCTGTGCTCTTTGTTCGGCTAATCGCTGTCCCTGTGCCAAGGTGTCTAATAACTGTAAAAATCTTTCCTCTCGCTGATCTAGACCGGCATTCCCGCCTCTATCCATATTGTAGTCGTAGTCTTGATCAAAGAATACCTCCCCTGTGTCTGTATGACTGGATTGTATGACCACCTGTACAGATGAGCTAGACTGTTCGCTCTGCAGGTCTGAAATCCTATCTTGTCTTGCTTTGGTATTGCAGAAATTATAAAGCCTCTGTCGCATGCTCAAACATAAATGTTCTGATTTTAGTGTTTTGACATTTGCCTACACCATTTGCCTACGAGAGTCTGGAATAGGCAAAATCCATGATCAATGTCATGTCGAACTAAAGAGGGGACATTACATGATAATATTAGGAATAATCAGATATTCACAATAATCATAATAGTGTAATATTATTCCTTTAGAATAACATAATTACTCTATTCAGGATGACATTCTTATTCATTATCCATATAAAAATATTAGAGGCTCTCAATAATACTTGTTTAATATATTGATTCTTACTTTACTATATAGAGCCCAACTTTTAAATAAAAATATACTAATATCCTAAATTAATAAATGAAAACAATTTATATAATGTTTTTCATACCTTATAGGATAAGGAATCCACTGATCCCTTTATTCTTCACATCATAAATGCCAAAACACTCTATGGCTTACCATGCATTTTGAATTTACCATAATTTTGTATATTATATGTGTGGCCAAATATATTGGCATCTGCTCCTTATTTCCCTTGGTAAGACGCTTTGTTTTGCTTTGAAATGCGTGTGTGCTAGAGGAGAATCGCTCTATAAGAGCTCCTAAATGTTGATCAAGTATAGCATTGGGTTTAGAAAGTCCAAGTGGAGGACACGTCATGGTTGTGGGTGAATGACTTAAGATGTCATGGTCTCCTACATCATTAAGTATCTAAGACTTGAAAAGATGGTTTCACATTGGCAATTGAATTGACCTCTTAAATGCCCTATATCTAGACCCTCTACATATAATCATTTGGTGAAATATTATCGCAAGCTATTGAAACATTTGTTATTCAACATGTAGGCTAACTATACGCTATCTAAATATCTTCATTGGGCCTGATAACCACACAATCATTAGCTTTATAGATATTTCATAATTTGACGAGTGGGCCTGATAACCACACGGTCGTTAGCCTTATAGATTCCAATCTATCTTAGTAACTATTATCAAATGGCTGAAAGTCAAAGGCCTCAAGAGCGTACATCCAAAACTTGGGTTAGATTGCAACCATTTTGGACCTATTGGAAAGACATCTTAGGTGGAGATTACAAGCAAGGACGGTTGATCCTCTTCAGCGCCAACTAAAATTATCAAGTTCGAGCTCAAAGGCAGAAAAGGATTAAAAAACACCTTTAGAATCTTCTCAAGAACCCATGCAAGCTCAAGAATTAGAGCAAGAAACTGATGAAGAAGATGGAGAAGAAGGAGAGATAATGATAATATCTCCCACATGGTCAACATATAATCAAGATCCAAAACTGAAGAAAGACCCTTCTTGGATGTTGTAGAAAACGATATGGATTCATTCTCCATTGTTTTTACACCTAGCATTTCCGTCTTAGAAGTGAACATGTCATTACTCTCCATTTCTTCAACAGCTCCTATCCTCATAGTGGAGTAGAGTGAAAACTTGGGAAATCTATTTGAAGATTTTCCAACTCTCACAGAAGGTCAAGTTTCCCAACTTGATACCTCTATTGCAGGGTTCAAGATGTTGTAGTACCTCCAGACTATTTTACTATCAAGAAGAATAAGTCTAAATCTTCAAAAGCCAAGGTCATTTCAAGCATTGTTGTTGATTCTAAAAAGACCAAGTGTGTTGAGATTGCAAAACCTTTGATTAATGAACCAGCTAAGGAGCTCAACCATTCAAATTACAAGTTCACCAAAATTGAACTTGGTAAATAGTCACAGCTAGGGTGTTTGCAAGATGCCCAAGATGCACTTGTCAATTTGTGAAAAAGAAATCATGAGCTTTAGGAAAAGAAGAATAAACTGAAGCAGTAGGTTGCCCATCTTCATGAGGTCATCCGCCAACAATCCTCACAGCCTGTGATCATCACATCTCAAACAACACAGGAGAATCAAAGAGCTGAGGCAGCAAAGGCTTGGTTCAATCAATCAAAGATGCGGTCAAGTTTCTTGAACTTATCAAAGCTGTTGAGGAGATACTACATGACATGATTGCCTCTTATAATCAAGAAACCAATACCTTGAAAGAAATTTTGGGTTTTTGGGATCAAATGGCAAATGTTGACCGAGATGTCTTGATTTCATATGATGTCATTCCATCTTCTCATATGTTCTACAGATATTAGGGACTCCTGGGTCATAAGGAGGAGGTATTTGGAAAACTTCTGACAAAGTTATAGGGATCCTTAGAAGGTTGTCAAACAGTGGAAGCAAAGATCATGTGTGATCTTGGAGCAAATGGGATGCAATGTCTTTACTGAATATGACAACCTATTCACTCAAGAAGAAATGACCTCTAAATACACCGACAAAGTCAATGCTGATTTTGATTTTGAA
This sequence comes from Cupressus sempervirens, assembly GCA_028749045.1. Lineage (NCBI taxonomy): Eukaryota > Viridiplantae > Streptophyta > Pinopsida > Cupressales > Cupressaceae > Cupressus > Cupressus sempervirens. Next base: position 406,021,103 of record CM053791.1, on the reverse strand, counting down.
GAATTTGGATCACATACAAAGAACAGATTCGCTGCATACAAGTCCGTAGCAAAACGCTTGTGGGATTCTCTTGCAGAAAACTACAAAGTTGTAAAATCAGCACATATGAATGCAGTCACAATTAAAGCTATCTCAAACACAATGGACATCCCAAATCTTCCTATGGTTCATGACTGTATCACCAAATAAAAGACTTCCCTTAAAAATTTCAAGGGTTGATTCAACCTTTCTTCACTTTTTTCCTTTTAGTTTTTAGTGTGTTTGTAGTTGGAGAACATGAATTGCATTCGATGCAATTACATATTTGATTGCATGTCCTCATGACATGTAATCCAATAATTCTTCTCGTCTAGTTTTACCGTGTCAAAGTGGTTGAGTTGCTCCTAATTGTTCCTCCTTTTTCGCACTTCTTTTCCTATATAAGTAGTGTTCCCCTCATTGTAAAAATCATCTTTTATTGTATGCCAGAAATTTGTGATAAAATTGTGCAAGTACAACTTTGATTGCATAATAGTGTTTTAAAGAAAGTGAATACAAAGAAGCAATTGGAGCTGAAACTTTGATTAAGAGCAATTGTGATAGTGCGAATTGGAAGCTTTGACTGTAATTTGCATCTATTATCTTTGATTTATGTTATTGTTGTGTATTTTAACAATAGAGCATAACAAGTTAAGAAGCAATCAGAGTCGAAGCATTGACTGGGAGTGATTGTGGTGATACATAGACTAGAAGCTTTGATTGTACCTTGTATTGTCTTCTCAATTCACAAAAATAGTTAGAATTCCCTACTTCTGGAAGTATCTGTGCCCCAATGGTACAAGTTATTCTAATAAAATAGTTTAAAATGAGATAGAGCCAAACCACTATGCTTTCAACTAGCCTTTGAGTTGGGGTTGGTTTATTGGTATCACCATTTTAAGCTATTATATAGAAGTGTAGTTAGAGATTTCATCTTGCCCATTACTCACTCTGTGGGTAAGTGGATTCTTTCCTAAAAGATAAGAGGAAAGAATATTGGTAACACCCCTTACAAAATATATCAACTTCTTGCTTACCTTGACTTGATCCAAGGAACAGTGAGAAGACAGAGCCTTCTCTTAAAGGTAGGAGAGACTATGTCTCATATGCTATGGCGAGTCTACCTATTCTACAATTGGATTTGATCAAATTGTTGGTTGCAAAATATCCACCCAACAAGTCTTTCAACCACAACAAATATGCTATCCTTACCATGCACCTTTGGAAGCCCTATGATAGAGTTCATGGATATACTCTCCCATTTATGCTCAGGAATTAGCAGAGAGTACAATAAACCGGATCGATACACATGCTCAAACTTGTTTTGATGACAAGTCAAATATGCTCTAACATGCTAAAGGACATCACCCTTAAGGCCCTTCCAAGAGAACCTCTCTCTAATCTACCTATATGTTGTCAATACCCGAGATGACTTACTATTAGATTATTATGTACTATCTGCAAAATTTGATCCTTAAGTCTCGATTCAGGGGCCATATAAATTTTGTTTTTGTAGTAGATTACATCATTAATGACCTTATACATGTTGTCATGCATCTAACCATCAATCATCTCACATACAAATGTGCTCTTGGAATACTCAACTAAAAGTTAAGACTTCCAATCAGCTGAAATCTCTGAGATAGCACTGCAAGTAGCACTAGCTAGCCTCATGGATGCACAACAAAGTGCATCAGCTACTACATTGTTCTTACCTTTGACGTATTCAATGTCAAAGTCATAAGATTGAACCTTGCTGATCCACTTTTGTTGCCTCTCATTCAGTCCCTTCTATGCCAAGAAGAAACGCGAACTAATATGATTCATTCTTACCACAAATTGTTCACCCACCAAATACTGCTTGAACATAGCTAAAGCATGCACAATGGCTAACATCTCCTTATCATAGGTGGAATACAACTTCTTGTGACCCTTCACCTTCCTACTCTTACAAGCAATAGGATGCCTATCTTGCATAAGTATCGCACCTATCCCTTCACCAGAGGTATCATACTCAAAAAAAAATGGTTTAGAGATCTGGTAATGCTAACATTGGGCACGTACTCATCACCTTCTTGACCTTTATTAAATATCACCTTTGCATCCTCTGACCACCTAAAAGAACCCTTTTTCATGAGATCAACAAGTGGTGTCACAAGCTGAGAAACCCCTTCACAAATCTCTTGCAGTAAGAGTACAACCCAAGGAATCCTCTCAAATCCAAAATGTTTCTCAGTGGTGGCCAATATAGTTTAGCTTTTATATTTTCCTTACAGACCATGACTCCATTAGCTCCAATAACATGCCCTAGGTATAAGATTTCTATCAAGCCAAACTCACATTTGGACTCTTTGGCAAATAAAGAATGTTGCTCCATGATACTCAAAACTTAATCCAAATGTTGTAAGTGTTCCCCCCATCTCTTGCAAAATATCAAAGTATCATCAAAGAATACCAACACGAACTAATGCAACTACTTATTAAAATGTGGTTCATATATGACTGGAATGTAGCAAGTGTGTTGGTGAGTGTGGAAGGCATCATCAAAAACTCATAGCGTTTGTAGTGGCATTTAAAAGCTACCTTATGCACATCCTCTTCACAGGGCTGAATCTAATGGTATCCTAAACTAAGATCAATCTTCAAAAAGTAAACAGCCCCATGTAACTCATTTAATAACTCATCTATGTTAGAAATGGGACACTTGTGCTTGATAGTCATCTTATTCAAAGCCTTGTAAGCAATGGACATCGGCAAAGTCTCATCTTTCTTTTTAACCAAAAATACTGATGAGGCAAATGGGTTCAAGTTCGGCCTAATGTGTCCCATATCAAGTAACTCTCGGATGGTCCACTCAATCTCCTTATAATCTCTAGGGTGATGATAAGGTGTAGTGATGACTAGCTTCGCACCCCTCCAACTATATCACACGTTCAAACCCATGGTCAAAAGGTATGCCTAGGGGAATATCACCAAAAACACCCTTGTTCTTATCTAGCATTGACTCAATATTGACATGTTGTTTTAAATCCGAAATGGATATGTCACATTCGAATTTTTGGCTCAATTTTTAAATGTTCCTTTATAGCCGTTGAGGCTTCATGCAAAGTCGAGTGATTGGTTAAATCAGTTATTCGTTATGGTTTCGTGTGAAAATGAAGTGTTGATTACTTGTTATGGTCTCATGGGCAATCGGAATATTGGTTAATTGTTATGACAATATATGAATTGGAAATAGATGGCTAATATGATCATATGTTATGATAATTTTGACTACATAAAATGATGAGAAAAATGTTGTTACCATGATAAATTTCCACTTGCAGTAATGTGGTGAAGGCAGGGAAGCATTAACAGAGAAGGAATTGGGCATAGAGCGCCACCTACCATTGAGTCAACATGTATGAGTCTTGACCACCATGGCTAAGGGAAAACAACTAGGCAAGCAGGGGAGAAAAAAAGAACTATCATAAGTTAATTGTCTCACACACACACATAAAGATATAATGTGAAATGGATAACACACATAACTTAATGGTTAATGGTTTAATATCAAGAAAGTCCCTTTTTAGGGAAGAGAGTGATCTTAATATGGTTAATAGCTTAAGATCAAGAGAGTCCCTTTGGGAAGAGAGTGATCTTAATATGGTTAATAGCTTAATATCAAGAGAGTCGCTTTGGGAAGAGAGACATCTTAATATGGTTAATAGCTTAAGATCAAGAGAGTCCCTTTTGGGAAGAGAGTGATCTTAATATGGTTATAAGGTCAGAATATTCCGTAGATGTTAACATATGCATATGTGTCAAGGGCCCTAGGTAGAGAATACCTCTTCTAGGAAGGACCTTAAAGGGAGCACTTCATAGAAAACGGAGAAGTAACCGGGGATCCAAGGATCCTCAAGAGGGTTATTGATCCCAATGTGGGGACCTCTTTAAGGTTGGGTTAGGATAGAGGGTAGAATAGTGAAATATATTTTATTATTATATAAATTCTAACATTAGTTTTGCAGGTATTATTGTCCTTGCTAATGGGGACATTACAAGAAACCTCCTATTTCAATTGATTTTTCTTCTCCCATAGCTCATGATTGCTCTTTGATACATTGGCCAATGCATCTTGAGCATCTTGTAAATAACTCAGACATGATTGTTTCCTGATTTCAACCCTAGTGAACTTGTAATTAGAACAAGTAAGTTCTTCAACAGGTTTGTCCACCAAGGGCTCAACAACTTCAACAAATTTGGTTTTATCTGAATCAACCAAAATCCTTGAAACAATCTTATATTTCAAAGATTTGGATTTGGTCTTCTTAACAAGGAGATTATTCGAAGGTACAACCACTTTTCTTCTCTTTGTTCTTGTTCTGCTCAACCATGCAGGCAAGCTGAAACCTTCATCCGTAGAAGCAGATATAGTGGAGACCATTGGCATTGATCCAGATTGTATTTCCGTTATAACAGAGCAAGATTCAATCCGCATAGCTAAAGGCATAGGAACCTGCTGGGAAGACTCTGTCATGAAAAGCTCAAAACCCAACAAAGATGTATCAAGTTGGGAAACTTGACCACTTGTAAGAGTTGGAAAATCCTCAAACACATTTGCCAAATGCTCATACTATTCATTTGCGGGAATGAAGAGGAGAAGGAGAAGAAATAGGAAGAGCCACTATATTGACTTCCGAGACTAGAATTGAAAGAGTGAAAACAGTGGAGAATGAATCCACATCGTCATCTACTTCATCCAAAAAAGGTGCTTCATGTATAGATGGTGCACGAGTTTGTGTAGGTTTAGAGGGAGATATGATCATGACTTCCCCTTCTTCATCTATCTTCTTTATCCGATTCTATCTCCAGTTCCTCTTTTGATTCTTCCTCTGACTCTTGAGTCGGTTCAGAGATCTGAGGTGACTTAGAGCCTTTTCCACCCTTCAATTTGAATTTGAGGGAACCCTTAGCATCAGAAGATGAGGCACCATCTTTCCCTGTAATCTCTAGCTATGACTTCCTGCCAAGAGGGCCAAAGCTTCCACAATTCAAGCCCATCTTAGGATTTACTCTTTTTAGACCTTTATTTTTCAACCATTTATAGGTGTTTTCCAATATGGATGATAGATGTACCTTCCTTCTATTGCCACTGAATAGGAAAAGGACACTTTTTATCAAAGTTGGCTTGATGAAACTCTAGAAATCTAAAGGGATCTCCAACATGTTAAAATCAATTATCTGCTGCAAGGTTAATCTATAGTAGTCAATCTTCATAATGTCCAACTTTGTTCTCGTATCAATCCAGATGTCCTCGATGTGATGAACATGCATGTAAGCTCTTTTCATTTGAGAATTCATTTCTTAGTGATCAAAGTCGAATCTGGCCTTGAACTTCTTCGAGGTTTCAACTACTACTTTGCTTCCATATTCTTTGCTTTGGGCACAAAATTGATTGAATAGTTGCTAGTCGCCAAGGGTTTGACTGAAGTAATACCGAAGCCAGGCCTATGGATAGCATGCTAATAACTTTGCACGTCCATGAGCTATCCAGCTAGCTCCATCAAGATGATTCGATCTGTAGTATACCTAGGTAAGGTATATGGCTTGCCTTTGAAATACCCAACTCTTAAGTATGTAAAAGTTGGAAACTGAATGAAAATACAGCCGTATTGATTCACCTTTTCCCATGCTGCATCAAATACCCTCTTGATGGATAACTTTCTATTGAACAAGTACAGGAAAAGCCCAAAGAAGGTATCTTGGATTCTTCTGTAATGAAATTTACCATTGGTGATTTGGTCATAGTAATCCCAAACAGGAATCTGAAGACAATCTCCCTTGGTTGAGAGACCAAAGAAAGATCCCATGGTAGCAGCAATGTAGACAAGAGTTCATGTAGAAGGGTGCTGAATTTTTCACGTTGAGTATCTACTAGCAAAGTGCAGTGCTAATCAACTCCCCCCAAAAGACGTAACATATTTTCCATGATTTGAAAGATGAACATGTACATCCATGGCTCGAAATCAATAGAATCTTTGAGACCGCAAACTTTGTTGAGAAGGAAGATGAGACCCTTATACTCTTGTTTGAAGTTAGACCGATGAACGGTCTTTGGCCATCTTGAAAAGTTGTTTCTTTTATTTTCTAACCAGTATTGGTTGACATTTTTCTAATAATCACCTTTCTTCTCATTCTAGTTTGCCAAAGAGGAAGCTTTCGTAAGATCTCCACGCTCTACATGATGTGACACCTTGAAAATTTGTTCAATGACCTCTGGATCAAGATTAATGGTAACCTTGTCGTCAGCATCCTTGATTGTTTTAGATTTTGTGCTAAAACGTCTTGCACATCCAAGGACAAAATTTGGTTCCATGGCGGCCATAGGAAATGCAAACACCAAGTGAATGTAACTTCTTTTGATGTGCTTCATTTTGTGACCAACAGGATTCTCTACTCTCTGCAGAAAATCAGCCACGTCCACATGACCAATCTTTGTGTCCATCACATTATCAAGAATAGATATGACTGATGAGGAAGCTGTATGAGCCAACTCTTTATCATATTGATATTTCATCTTGCCTTTGGATTTTGATGGTGAGGGCATCTCTTGTGCTTGTGTTGCAACATAAAAATCCCAAAACATAAATACATCATTAGAAGGAATCGCCATACAAGTTGATTTGTGATCAAAAACAAAGATTCGAAAATGGATTAGAGACTTTGTAGATCCAATGAAATAATCTCAAAAAATATCATATGCATATGCAATGAATGAATATGAAATGAATGGAATGCAAAATGAAGTATTATGAAGGTGGAAATTGGAAGATGGAATGAAATGAAAATGTGTGAAGGTGAAATGCATGGAAATGTGTGCAAATGAAGATTGCTGATTTCAAATGTGACTTAGGGCCTTCATGACATTATTGCATGAAAAATGACTACATGTAAGTGCAATATGCAACAGGAGATGAAAGGTGAGATAGGATGTGAAGGCAGATGAAAGATGTGTGCAAATGGAGGATGAGGTGCAAAGCATGGAAAGATGCAGAAACATGTATTTGCTCATGAAGGGGCAAACGCATATGGAGAGATGGAAATGGAAAAGGGAAAAGGGACAATGAACTTTATAGTCATCTTTGGTGAAAAGGTAAAATTAAAGTACATGGAAGATGAAAATGACATCTTTTTGACTTTTCAAAAAGTGACTATTAGTCAAAATAAAAGTTTTGAGATGCCATTACACAAGGCTTTTTGTGTAATCGTGTCGTGCGAATGAATGTGAAAAGTGAGATGAGTGTGAATGGAAGTGAAAAATGGGATTACATGCATATGCGGATGGTGGAAGAGATGAAAAACATGTAATTGCAGTTGTCAGATGAGATGCAAAGTGTTGTGACATGGAAGACGAAAGTGAAACATGATGATACTTTCGCATGAAGTGAAACAAGTTTTTGGGAAAGAACTTGTAACTTCTCCAAAATGGAGAAAATTGACAAGCAAGCACAAAACACAAAAACTCAAAGAAAAACGTACCTTTGGAAAATGAGTCAAACATGTCAAGATGCAAAGCACTTCAACACACATCTGAATTTGGAAATTGGGGAAAAACCAAAAACATGAAAATGAATTTATTTATTTTAAAAGGAAAAATGCACTTTCCATGGTATTGATTTCAATAAGGTCCGATTTTAAAATATGTAATTGACCCAAAAAGGTCCGATTTTGATGACTTACACATTTTAAATATGCAACTGACCCAAAAAGGTCTGATTTTGATGACTTACACATTTTAAAATATGCAAGTGACCCAAAAAGGTACGATTTTGATCAAAACACATGTTTTATATGCAATGACACTTAAAAAGTCCGATTTTGAAGAACTCCATGCTTTTGCCCTCCAAGAACCCGATTTTGATCATAAGTGGAGATTTTCTCAATGGATTTGCATGAGATCTTTTCCATTAGGGTCATTTTGGCTTGGCAATGGATTTTATAACATCAAAAATGGATTTATTTTGTTCAAAAATGTTTTTTTCAAACTCCTTCCAAGGGCACGTTTTTGGAAAAATCTTCAAATAAATCCATTTTGAGTGATTTAAAACACGTTCTTACAAGGAAAAGAGGAGTTTTTGCATCTTCAATCATTTGCAATACATCTTGGCTCACATTTTTGCACTTAGAAGCCAAAAATGAATTCATTTCATGTCTTTTATGAATCACGTTTTTGCTAAAAATGCCCAAAAAATTGGGATTTTAATCCACTTTTGTGTTTTGAAGCCACTTTTTTGCATTTTGATCTATGTATATGCATTTTGGAAAGTGATTTTTGCATTCACAAGTCAAAAAATACTCAAACACATGCATTTTTTGGCAACGTTTCTGCAGAAACAGTCCAAATTTTTTCATAAAAAAGTCATGTTTCTATGCAAAAATCTCAAAAAAATGCAATTCCAGCCCATACCTTTGATCAAGAGGGATTGTTTTTGAGTTTTAAATGCATAATATTGTCTTTTGAGACCATGTATTTGGCACTTTCATATCAAATTCAACCTTTCATTGCTCATTAATTTTTGTTAAATGCAAGTATGAAAAAAGTCAAAAAGTTGTTTGAAAATCTAGATTTGAGGAAGAATTGGTCTTCAAGTCTATAAAACTTGTTATTTTGGCTCTTTAACCTCCAAGCAAGTGGACTCTTTCTTTATTGCTCATCAAAATATGCTTATCTTGTTATTTCCATGCATATTTTAGCTTGAAATTGCACATTTGTCTATATATATGTCATGAAAAGTGTGTTTTGCCTTTAAAAATAATGAAAACTCTCATTTTCACACTTTTGGAATTTTTCCAAACTCCAAATTCGAATTTGAATGTTGAAGTGGCTTCCTTGTTGACATGTTTGAGTCTTTTGTCAAAGGCATGTGTTTGTTTTGTACTTGTTTTTGTGTTTTGTACTTGCTTGTTGGTTTTCTCCACTTTGGAGAAGTCACAAGTTCTTTCCCAAGAACCTATTTTTGCTTCACTTTATGCAAAAGCATCATCACATTCAACTTCCATTTTCCATGCCACAATACTTCACATCTCATCCGACAAATGTGATTACATGTTTTTCATCTCATTCACCATTCGCAAATGCATGTAATCTCATTTTCCGCTTTCATTTCCATCTCTCCATATGCATTCACACCTTCATAAGCAAATACATGCTTTCCCATTTTTCACATCTTTCCATGCTTTGCACCTCATCTTCCATTCTCACTTACATGTAAAAGCTCGTCCTCCATCTGCATTTGCATGTTATCTCACTTTCCATTCCTCATTACATGTTGCACTTACATGTAATCATTTTTCATGCAATGAAATCTTGAAAGCCCAAGTCACATCTTGGAAATCAGCAATCTCCATTTGCATGCATTCCCATGTGTCAAGCACTTCAAAAAAAAAAAAGTTAAAGGTGTTGATGGAAAGTTGTTCTAAGTTTTACATTCGGAGACCATCAAAAAGGTTTTCGAAGTTTAAGAGAATCTAGAATGTACCAATCTACAAAGGAGAATTCGCGACAACTTGACCGAGAAAAGTTGGATCACATCAAGATTTCACATGACAACAGACAATTCATCAAAGTTAGAGGTTATCAAAAAATGCAAGACCGTGGTTATCAAGATGAATGCAGCAGTACAAAATACAGGGACTCCCAATACTATGATCATTCGGGATTGCATTATCAAGTACAAGGCCCTTTAGAATTGTTTCCTTCTCTTCCAACTTCTTTCTTCTTCTTTAATGTTTGTAGTTGGAGAGGAAGTATTATATGAAGATGTGTAATTACATGTAATGCGAGTTCTATGTACATGTAAAAGATGTAATGCGAGTTGCATATGCCATTACATGCAACCCTATATTTTCTCTTTTAGTTAGACTACGTAAAAGTTGGTTGAGTTGCTCCCACTTTTTTCTCCACCTTTTTCTCAACTTCTTTGTCTATAGAAAGGAGTGCCCCCTCATTGTAAAAATCATTTTTTGTTGTATGCAAGAAAGGTCTGCCACATTTGTGCAAGCATAACTTTCATTGAGTAATATGAATTTGAGAGAAAAGTGAATAAATGAAGCAATTAGATTCGAAGCTTTGACTAGAAGCAACTGTGACAGAGAAAACTAGAAGCTTTGACTGTAATTTGTCTATTTTCTTGATTCATGTTATTTTTGTCTTTAATAAAAGAGCATAGTGATTTAAGAAGCAATCGGAGCCAAAGCTTTGATTGGGAGCGGTTGTGGAAATATATAGCTAGAAGCTTTGTCTATAGCTTATACTTCTTTCTTAATTCACAAAATAGTTAAGTTATTCTTACTTTTAGAAGTCTTTGTGCCCTAATTGTAAAGCTTTTCTATATAGAAGTACGATCGGACTTAGAGCCAAACCAGTACATTTTTAGCTAGCCTTTGAGTTAGTGGAGGTTTATCGATATCACTGTTTCCAACTCTTGATAGAAGTGTAGTTAGAGATTCACCCTACCCATTACTCGCTCTACGAGTAAGTGGATTCTTTCTTGAAAGTTAAGAAGAAAGGATATTGGTAACACCCATTTTACAAAATCTCTCAACTTCTTGCTTACCTTGAGTTGATCCAAGGAACGGTGAGAAGGGAAAGCCTTCTCTTTAAGGTAGGAGAGACTCTGTCTCACACGCTATGACTGGTCATCCTATTTTGTGACTGGAGTTTTACACAAAACTATCAGTTGGAAAATATCCACCCAATAGTTTTTTAGCGACTCCACTGGGGATATGGCGCACATTTGAGAGCCTCATGCTTTCACTTGAAGCATACCTGTGTCCTTTTTCACTGTAATATTATTCATTGTAATTGTTTCATGAATTTACCAAGGATATGTAAATGGCCCAAGTTCCTTGGGGAAATGCTTTTGGACCATTGAATCTAGGTCCACCTCTACATGATATTTTGATCGCTCACGAAAGAAGTTTCCCAAGTTTTTTAGTGATGATGAACAACATCCTGATGAGCATATTGCTGCTTTCTATATTGCATGCGGTGTTCATGCTATTGAATACGAGGATGTGTCTATAAGGTTGTTCATGGAAACTCTGCAAGGTGTGGTTGTTGATTGGTTTTACCATTTACAATCACGTACTATCACAAACTAGGCTACCCTCATAGCCAAGTTTGAAGAAAGGTTCAAGCCTCCTAAAGATGCTCATGCATTTTTGGTCCAACTTGCTTAGTTGCGGAAGTCATCTCATGTACTTATGCGTGAATTTGTTGCTCATTTCAACAAATTGACACGAAGAATTCTAGTTGTTGCTCAACCTACAATTGCCAATTTGAAGTTTTTCTTTGTCAATGCTCAAGTTCCTTAAGTCAGTTTTCTAATAAGGAGAGAAGCCCTATCTACTCTTGGAGCTGCACAAACATTGGCGATTGAAATTGAAGATGATCTTATTCTTGCTGGGAAGATAAGAATTGTAACAAGTGAGTTTGAAGAAAGCTATTATTCTTCTAATTCATTTTCTTCTAGCACAAGGATGGATCCTGCGGTGCAAAGATTAGCAAATGAAATTCTTGCCCTCAAAAAGAAAATAGCTCAAGGCATGTTCTTTGTTCCTTATGAAGATGTACCAAGGAGGCCTCTTCCAACTATTCGTAATAGTTCTCTTGTTGGGAATCAACAAAAGTTAACTTCACTATCTAAGAAGCTTGCAATTGAAGCACCATTAGCAAAAACAACAGTGAAGCATCCTGAATCTGAAGCTAGTTATCTTGCTATTCCCTTCCATGAAAAAGAAGACATGGCTGGCAACTCTCATATTTGGTGTAGGCAATCTCAGAAGGCCCGTGATGAAAGGATGACTAAGGAAAAATTTTCTTCCAAGGTTCAAGATGGTTGTGCCGTAAAAGTTGACATGCAAGAAGTTCAAATCAAGCTGAAAATGATGTCTTCATATCTCAAGGCCATGAAGTTGGGAACACTTTGCATAATTGTTCTACTGCGAAGTTTGAGAAAGAACTTCTCATAAACCATAAAGACTTTCCCAAGTCAGAAGTTTGTGAAGAGTATGTTGATCTATGCAGTGCAATCATTTCATCACTGAAATCACATGAACAAGGTTATCTTGATCATCCTCAGGTGTTGGTGATTAATGAACCAATCGAGAAAGTTGCAGTTGGCAAGAAAAATTCAGAATTTGTTCGGTCAAGGGGATGTCCAACCTGACATCTTGCTTGGTTGGAAGATAATGGAAAGTTAGAGATTTCACATGTTCCTGAACATGAAAATACTATCAAAGAAGATGTCAAAGAAGAATTTTCAGTTCTGGAGGAGCAATTTCAATTCATGAACCTTTCTTGGAGCAGTAGTATACACTATACATGATTCATCTCAAAAAGGTGAATTCTTCCTTCTCTTCCAAGAGGTGTTACATCGGGCCTTCACGTCATTGCTCCAGTTGTTCGTGTTTCATCAATATGAAGTTTCATGTGAACATGCAAGCTACTACAAGCTACTGAAAAAGGGTAGCTATTTTGTTGAACCCGTAAATGGTTTCATCTAAAATTTTCTTTTTGGGAGGTTTTCCTTTGTTTTTAATAAGTGTGCTTGCACATTTTTGTTTTAGTAGATTTGCTTTGCTTAGTTGCATTAGTTTTTGTTTGTTTTGGTCACTGACTCTATAGCCCAATGGAGTGGATAAAGGCAGTTAGAGAACTGGATTCTATGTCACTCTTTGTTTTTAAGAACAAATGAGTAACATTCCCCAGACAGAGCCAGTTGTTGTCCTGTATTTTGTCACCACAAAATGTACGTAACAGTACAAGACTTTTTCAAATTACTTTCGCATTTCTCTGAGTTTAGTTCATTATTTAATTGATTAGTATTGATCAACCAATCAGTACCAATCGATATAATGAATCTTTTTATTGAAGGCCTTCGTTAAATCTTTTTCGTTTTGCTTTCTATCGAGCCTTTGCTTGATTTTTGAAGCCTTCATCATCCGTTCTTTGCTTTTCAATTTACATTTGTTTGTTTTTAGTCCTTTAGTTTTGCTCATATCATGCCTTTCAGTTTCCCCTTCGATTCAGTCTAACCTAGAGGTCAATCGGAGTTGTCAGTCAAGAGTTATGCCCATTTTAGTGCTTCAAAAGTGGACCTTTTGGGTGCAAGAGCACGAATTAAAAATATGATGTTATATTTCTAATTTGACTTTCATTTTTTGATAAATATAACTTAAATTCACTTTTTGTTATGTTTTAAAGTTACTTTATCTTTAAATTTTTAACTTAAAGCGACTATAGTGCACTTTATGTTATAATCTTAAGTTGAGTTGCTTTTCAATTTTTCACTTAAAGTAACTATATAACTATATAGTTTCAGTTTAATTTTTGGTTTTAAAAATCAAATTTTTATTTAAATGTTACTTTAAAATGATGTTTATATGTTATATTTCAAAATATGATAAATAAATATTGTTTATGACCCATTTTGTAACATTTTTATAATTTTAAGTCAATTAAATGACTTGAAGTCTTTATAAGTGGACATTTTATATGCAATTACATGTAAAATCTATCAAAAGTGGACATTTTACATATTGTTGCATATAAAGTTTACTTTAGTGAACCTTTTAGATGTTATTACATCAAAAGTCTATCATAAGTGGACCTTTTTGATGTAATTGCATCAAAAGTGAAGTTTTCATGTCTTTGCATCTAAAAAGTACATGTAACTTAAAATATGCAATTGACACAAAAAGGTCTGATTTTGATGACTTACACATTTTAAAATATGCAATTGATCCAAAAAGGTCCAATTTTGATGACTTACACATTTTAAAATATGCAAGTGACCCAAAAAGGTCCGATTTTGATCAAAACACATGTTTTATATGCAATGACACTTAAAAAGTCCGATTTTGATGAACTCCATGCTTTTGCCCTCCAAGAACCCGATTTTGATCATAAGTGGAGATTTTCTCAATGGATTTGCATGAGATCTTTTCCATTAGGGTCGCTTTTTCTTGGCAATGGATTTTCTAACATCAAAAATGGATTTATCTTGATTTAAAATGTTTTTTCAAACTCCTTCCAAGGGCACATTTTTGGAAAAATCTTCAAAGAAATCCATTTCGAGTGATTTAAATCATGTTTTTGCAAGGAAAAGAGGATTTTTTGCATCTTCAATCATTTGCTATACATCTTGGCTCACATTTTTGCACATAGAAGCCAAAAATGAATTCATTTTATGTCTTTTATGAATCACGTTTTTGCTAAAAACGCCCAGAAAATTGGGGTTTTAATCCACTTCTATGTGTTTTGAAGCCACTTTTTTGCATTTTAATTCATGTATATGCATTTTGGGAAGTCGTTTTTGCATTCACACATCAAAAATTACTCGAAAACATGCATTTTTTAGCCACCTTTTTGCATAAATGACCCAGATTTTTGCATTAAAAAGTCATGTTTTTGTTCAAAAATCTCAAAAAAATGCATTTCCAGTCCATACCTTTGATCAAGAGGGATTGTTTTTAAATTTTAAATGCATGATATTCTCTTTGGAAACCATGTATTTGGCACTTTCATGTCAAATTCGACCCTTCATTGCTCATTAATTTTTGTTAAATGCAAGTACGGAAAAAGTCAAAAAGTTGTTTGAAAATCCAGATTTGAGGAAGAATTAGTCTTCAGCTCTATAAAACTTGCTATTTTGGCTCTTTAACCTCCAAATAAGTGGACTCTTTCTTTATTGCTCATGAATTCATGCTTATCTTGTTATTTCCATGCATATTTTAGCTTAAAATTGCACATTTGTCCATATGAATGCCATGAAAAGTACAGTTTGCCTTTAAAAATGATGAAAACTCTCATTTTCACACTTTTGGAATTTTCACAAATTCCAAATTTGAATTTGCATGTTAAGTGGTTTCCTTGTTGACATGTTTGAGTCTTTTGCCAAAGGCATGTGTTTGTTTTGTGCTTGTTTTTGTAGTTTGTGCTTGCTTGTCAGTTTTCTCCACTTTGAAGAAGTTACAAGTTCTTTCCCAAGAACTTGTTTTTGCTTTACTTTATGCAAAAGCATCATCACATTCCACTTCCATTTTCCATGCCACAACACTTCACATCTTATTCGACAAATGTGATTACATGTTTTTCATCTCATTCACCATCCGCACATGCATGTAATCCCACTTTCCGCTTCCATTTCCATCTCTCCATATGCATTCGCACCTTCATGAGCAAATACATGCTTTCCCATTTTTCACATCTTTCCATACTTTGCACCTCATCTTCCATTCGCACTTACATGTAAAAGCTCGTCCTCCATCCACATTTGCATGTCATCTCACTTTCCATTCCTCATTACATGTTGCACTTACATTTAATAATTTTCCGTGCAATGACATCTTGAAAGCCCAAGTCACATTTCGGAAATCAGCAATCTCCATTTGCACGCATTCCCATGCACTAAGCACTTTACTTCAAAAAAGAAAAAAAGAAAAAAAAAAGTTAAAAGTGCTGATGGAAAGTTCCAAGTTTACATCTAGACACCATCAAGAAGGTTTTCAAAGTGTCAGAGAATCCAGAATGTACCAATCTACAAAAGAGAATTTGCGACAACTTGAGTGAGAAAAGTTGGATCACATCAAGTTTGCACATGAGAGAAAACAATTCATCAAAGTCAGAAGTTATCAAAAGATGCAAGACCATGGTTATCAAGATGAATGTAGCGGTACAAAATACAAGGACTCGCAAACCTGTGATCATCCGAGATTGCATCATCAAGTACAAGGCCCTTCAGAATTGTTTCCTTCTCTTTCGTCTTCTTCTTATTTCATGATTGTAGTTGGAGAGGAAGTATTACATGAAGATGTTTAATTACATGTAATGCGAGTTGCATGTACATGTAAAAGATGTAATGCGAGTTGCATATGCAATTACATGTAACCCTATTTTTTCTCTTTTAGTTAGACTAGATTAAAGTTGGTTGAGTTGCTCCCACTTTTTCCACCACCTTTTTCTCAACTTCTTTGACTATATAAAGGAGTGCCCCCTCATTGTAAAAATCATCTTTTGTTGTATGCAAGAAAACTCTGCCACATTTGTGCAAGCATAACTTTGATTGTGTAGTATGAATTTGGGAGAAAAGTGAATAAAAGAAGCAATTGGATTTGAAGCTTTGACTGTAATTTGTGCCTATTTTCTTGATTCATGTTATTTTTGTGTTCAATAAAAAAGCATAGTGATTTAAGAAGCAATCAGAGCCGAAGCTTTGTCTGGGAGTGGTTATGGAAATATATAGCTAGAGGCTTTATCTGTAGCTTATACTTCTTTCTTAATTCGCAAAATAGTTAAGTTATTCTTACTTTCAGGAGTCTTTGTACCCTAATTGTAAAGCTTTTTCATATAGAAGTACAACTGGACTTAAAGCCAAACCGGTAAATTTTTAGCTAGCCTTTGAGTTAGTGAAGGTTTATCAATATCACTGTATCTAGCTCTTGGTAGAAGTATAGTTAGAGATTCACCCTGCCCATTACTTGCTCCATGAGTAAGTGGATTCTTTCTTGAAAGTTAAGAAGAAAAGATATTGGTAACACCCATTTTACAAAATCTCTCGACTTCTTGCTTCCCTTGAGTTGATCTAAGGAACGGTGAGAAGGGGGAGCCTTCCCTTTAAAGTAGGAGAGACTCTGTCTCACATGTTGTGGCTGGTCATCCTATTTTGCAACTGTATTTTTACCCAGAATTGTCAGTTGCAAAATATCCACCCAACAAGTCTCATAAACAAAGTTTTAATATTTTATTTGTTTTATGACAGGGCTATTACAAGAGTGCCTAAGGCAAAGGATTTTTCGTAGGAAAGTCAACATAGAATGAAATCTTTGAAAGATAATTTGCAATAGACATAGAATCAAAAAAAGCTATATGTTAATCAGCATAGGACTAAGTGTACCTTTGAGGTAGGAGACATGGTGTACTTGAGATTATAGCCTTATAGGTAATACTCTCTTAAGAGGTATGGAAAGAATTGCAAGCCTAGATTTTATGGATCGTTCTAAGTTATCAGGGAGATTGAAGAGGTTGCTTATGAGCTTTAGTTACCTTTCAGCAACAAATATCGTAATGTAGACCATGTATCTAGGCTCAAAACCACACTTGGGCATAATGAGATACTCTCTTCTAAGTTGCCACCATTAGATAAGGAGGAAAGATGATGTTGATTACGACCACTACTAGTACCAAAGACAAAGTCCTTTGAAGGAGAAACATCATAGAGTATCCAATCAAATGGGGGAACTTGCTAGATGCAAGTGCAACATGGGAGTATTAGCAAGTTCTGCGTCATCTTGCATTGAGATTGCTCAAGGACAAGCAATTTTAGGGAAGGCAAACTATAATGTCCCCTTCGTAAGTTAGTCTAGCATGGAGAGACCATTAGCCTATTCATGAGATTCTCCTAGGGTAATGAGTGGACCAAGGGAACCTTAGAGGTGTTGACAAAACTAGTTTCTTGTTTAGATGGTTAAAGCAATAGACCTTGATGGCTTGTTAGCTGAATCTTTTCAGGAGTTATAGGAAATTATCAAATTGGACACATTTCTCTGTAAGTAGTTTGTAAGATTATCACTAAATTAATTTCTAAAAGACTCAAGTTGTGTCTCAAAGCTCTGATTTCTAATGAAAGGTGGATTTGTCGTTGGCAGACAAAATCTTGATGGGGCTGTGATTGTTCCAAAGGTCATTCATTATATGGCTATGGCGACTTCTAGGCAGAAAGCCACGTTCATTGGTATTGACATGGGAAAAGCTCATGATGGAGTTAAATGGGGCTTTTATTGAAAGCTCTATTGACTTTTGAATTTAGTGGCGATTGGGTTGATTGGGTCATGAATTGGGTCTCCTCCACTCAGTTCTAGTTAATGGAGAACTTTATGAGTTGTTTAGTGCTTCTAGAGGCCTTCAACAGAGAGATCCTATTTCTCTGTGTTTGTTCGTCATCATAGATGAGAGGCTTGGTAGATTTATTAGATCTAAAAATAGTCAAGTCTCAGTTTAGGTGATACAGGAGCATCTAGTGGTGTAAGGGCAATCTTGTATCGCCTAAAAATATGCTTGGTGTTAGTTTCTGTTTAAAGTGTTTTCATTTCTGGATACCCATTGGGGTCAACTAAAGAATCCAACTCTCATAGTTCCACTATTCTTTTGGGTTAAGAGTTTTTGAGCACCTTGAGATACGTGCCAATGCAGAAAATAGGTTATTTTGTAATTGAGCCATAATTATAATTATTTAGAGGGTGTAAGTTGGAGGGATGATTATACTTGTAATTTAAAGCATTCCAGAAAAAGAATCAAGTCAAAAGGCTTTACGGTTTGAAAGTTATTGCAGTTTTAAGTTGTCTAGAGACCTCCTAAGAGCACTTCAAAGTCAGATTTGAGGCACTAAATGTCTCGTACAGGCTCGAAAAATGGACACAAGCAAAGGGTCCATAGGGTTATAGAGCATTTGGAGAGCTTTTCGAAAATGTAAACAGTTCGTCAACCAAAGTCCCGAATCAAATGTTATGCCTCTCGGAAGTTGGACTACCATTTCTGGATTCTTCTAATTTTACACCGACTTCTGACGTGTATTCTAAAACCTTCTGTTTTGGCGGCGGATGCCAAATGGCATATTTTAAAATTTATTCCTAACCCTAAACCTAATTTGGGTTACTTAAGGACATTTCTAGCATTGTAAATGCAATTTTTGGTGGAGTTCAGGAGAAGGTACTGGAGGAGGGTTTTCTCCAGGATCAGACAACATTATAAGCCCATTGGGCACGTCTTTGGGTCTATTATCACTGTACTGAATATAATAACAAATCACTTCTGATATCCCCCTTTTCCTATTGTGTTCATTTTGTATTAGGTTGTGTCCTCATCAAGTGGTATCAGAGTTGGTTTTCCTATGTGTAGACAGAGCGCCGACTGTGAGGAAGTTTGCACCAGGACTATGTGGTTGTGGGTTTTGATACAAAAAGATGCCTCTATGAAGGGAGTGTGGTGGAAGGGTCAGAATTGTTCCTCCTAAGGTTAGAGCCCTCTAGAGAGAAGTCTAGGCATTGCAAGAGGAGATCCATAGAGGGATGAATGTTGTCGTAGGCGACGAAAGTGAGGAAGAAAATGAAGAAGGAAATATTGGGCAGGAAGGGGAAGGAGATGGAGAAGTCCTAAACCAGGCAAAGGAGAAGCTTTTTAGGGCCATTGCCAAGCTTGGAAAAAGACCTAAAATTGACGTCGACATGTTTTCGGGAAACCTATCTCAGATGAGTTGATCAACTGAATCAATGAGCTAGAGGAATATTTTGAGTATGAGGATATTGGGGACCCTGATAGGGTTAAGGTTATGAAGGCCAAAATGAAAGGCCATGCCAAAATCTGGTGGCAAGAGATTGAGTTGGAAAGAAATAGAAGAGGAAAAGAGAAAATCACAAGATGGGATCGCATGGTGGGCAAACTAAAGAAGCAATTCATTCCTGTTGATTAGGAGCTTGATTTGTTCAAGAAGATGCAAGGGTTAAAGAAAGCGGGAAAATTTGTCCAAGAATACACAGAGGAATTTTACCGAGTCCTTATTAGGGCAAGGCATGTGGAAGCAAACAAGGAGAAGGTTGCTCGTTACCTTAATGGGTTAAGACCTAGCATTCAGGAGGCGTTAAGTCTAGTTAGAACGACTAGCATTGAAGAGGCATACCAATTTGCCTTGCGAGTTGAGGAAAGTTAAACGAAAAGCTTTATGGAAGGCAAAGAGGGTGCATTCAAGGAGGAAGAAGTAGTAGCAGGTCATTTGGAGGCCGAAACGAGAACCAAAAGAAAAATGAAAATGTGGCTACTAGCCAAAACCAAAGGAATGAGGGTTTCAACCGCTCCCGTGATCAAAACTTTGGAGATCAAAGAAGAAGAGGTAGAGGATGTGGACAAGGTTCAGGAAGAGGAGGCTTCCGTGGTATCTATTTACATTGCAATGAAGGTGGTCACCATGCCTTTGAGTGCCCTCAACGCCAAGGCAGGACAAATAGGAGAGCTGATGGTCAAGCAAGGGTTGCTCATGTGGATGATGATGCACAGTCATTGCATTTAGAGGATGTAGAAAGAGGAGAGGTTCTAGTTAATGAAAGGGTCTTACTAAGCAATGAGCCTGAACCTGGGCAAAGGAGGAGTTTGTTTCGTACCGGGTGCAAGTACGAGGGTAAATGTTGTGATGTGATTATTGATGGTGGAAACACTGATAACTTGGTGTCAGAGAAGATGGTCTCAAAGCTAAAGCTCAAGAGGGAGAAACACCCCCAACCCTATCAGATTGCTTGGGTGTAGGATGATCATAAGGTCCTAGTTAGTGAGCAATATTTGGTAAAGTTCAAGATTGGGAGTTACCATGAGGAGGCTCTCTGTGACATCATACCAATGGATGTCTGCCATTTATTGTTGGGAAGGTCGTGGAAATTTGAGAGACATGCTATACATGATGGTCATGCAAATACATACTCTCTGACAAAGGATGGAGTTCGTCACAAATTGAAGCCCTTGATAAAGGAGGGTGAAAAGGTATGCAGTAGTGTTAGGGTATGTCTTGTTGATGACAGGAAATTTCTGAATGGCATGAAACATCAGCATATGTGTTACGCTCTAATTCCTAGAAAAGATAACAAAGGTAGTAGTGAAATTCCACTTGAAGTTTCAGGTCTATTATGTATGGAGATATCATCTCTGATAATGTTCTAGAAGGGTTGCCGTCAATAAGGCAAATCAGTCATCAACTAGATTTAGTCCTTGGAGCTAGTTTGCCTAACAAGGTTGCTCACAGGATGACTCCTAATGGGACTGAGGAGCTAAACAGACAAGTTCAGGAGCTGTTGAGGAAAGGTTTAATTCAAAAGAGCCTGAGTCCATGTGCAGTACATATAGTGCTGTCCCCAAAAAAAGATGGACAGTGGATAACATGTACAGACTATAGGGCTATAAATAGAATAACCATCAAGTACCGGTTTCCTTTGCCAAGAATGGATGAGCTTATGGACTATTTGAGCGGAGCTCGGTACTTCTCAAAGATAGATCTCAAGAGTGGCTATCACCAGATACAAATATGAGAGGGAGATGAGTGGAAGACTGCATTCAAGACCAAGGAGGGTCTATATGAGTCATTAGTCATGCCCTTTGGACTGACCAATGCACCAAACACCTTCATGGGGCTCATGAATGAGGTACTAGAGACATTTTTGGGAAAATTTCTTATCGTCTATCTAGATGATATTTTGATTTTCAATAAGTCTTTGGATGAACATTTATTGCACATTCCCAGTGTCCTTGAAAAGTTGAGGGAAGAGAAACTACTAATTAATTTGAAGAAGTGTAACTTTGTCAAAAGGGAGTTAGTCTATTTGGGGTTTTTTGTATCAGCTAAAGGTCTCAAAATGGATCCAGAGAAGGTGAAGGTCATCTTGGAATAGCCTACTCCAAGGTCTACAATTAAGGTGAGGTCATTCCATGGTCTGGCTAGTTTTTACAGGAAGTTCATTAGGAATTTCACTAGTATAAGCGCACCCCTAACTAAAACAATGAGGGGGGATAGAAAAGAGTTCAAGTGGACTACAAGAGCTACAAGGAGTTTTGAATTGCTGAAGAAGAAGGTGACAGAGCAACCTATGTTGGCACTTCCTGATTTCAACAAAGTGTTCAAGGTAGATTGTGATGCTAGTGGCAGTGCTATTGGGGCTGTGTTGAGCCAAGAAGGTAAGCCTATTGCCTATTTGAGTGAAAAATTGAATGATGCAAAGAAGAAGTATTCTGTTATTTTATGCAATAGTTTAGGCCTTAAAGAAATGGAGGCATAAATTGTTGCCAAAAGAATTTTTCTTGTATACTGATCACTAGGCAGTGCAATACCTAAATAGCCAAGGTAAATTGAATCAGAGATATTTGAAATGGGTAGAATTCACTCAAAGCTATACATTTGTATTGAAACATAGAAGGGGAAGGTCTAATAGGGTTGCAGAGAATCTGTACCCTGAGGATCCTAACTTTGCAAAGGCTTGGAAGGCTTGTAAAGAACCTGTTACTCTAGATAGGACCAGGTGGCTAGATTACATGATTCAGGATGGTATGTTGTTCAAGGGTAGTCAATTGTGTATCCCAAGGAGTTCTATGAGAGAGACCTTGATCAAGGAGAAGCATAGTGGAGGGATGGCAAGACACTTTGGTCGAGACAAGACCATTGCCATTACTAGAGGACATTATTTTTGGCCTCAATTGTCACAGGATGTAAAAAAGTTTGTGCAGAGTTGTCAAGTATGTCAAACAGCCAAAGGATATAGTCACAATACTGGACTCTATCAGCCATTTTCTGTTCCATCGAAGCCTTGGGAGGACATAAGTATGGATTTTGTTTTTGGATTGCCAAGGACACAAAGGGGTAATGACTCTATATTTGTGGTGGTTAATAGGTTCTCTAAGATGGCACATTTCATTCCATGCTTGAAGATTCATGATGCTGTACATATTGTAGATTTTTTTTTCAGAGAGGTGGTGAGGCTACATGGTTTCCCAAAAAGTATTGTTTCTGACAGAGATACTAAGCTTGTGAGGTATTTCTGGAGGACTTTGTGGAAGAAGTTGAAGACAGAATTGAAGTTCAGTTCTGCACATCATCCACAGACTGATGGACAAATAGAAGTAGTAAATAGAAGTCTGGGCAATTTGCTGAGGTACTTAGTAGGAGATAAGCCCAAGGGATGGGATTTGATTCTACCACAAGCAAAATTTGCTTGTAATAATTCTGTAAATAGGAGTACTGGTAGATCACCATTCCAAATTGTGTATGGGAGTAGTCTAAGGATTACACCAAAGTTGAGGAAGATCGAGCAAGGGGAAAGGATAAGTGCAAAGGCAAAAGACTTTGTTGAACATGTCAAGAACCTAAAGGAGGAGGTACATGCACATATTACCAAGATGAACCTACAGTATAAGGCTAGAGCAGATCAAAAGAGGAGACATAAGGAGTTCCAAGTTGGGGATCTGGTTATGGTATACTTAAGGAAGGAACGATTTCCAGTGGGTACTTACAAAAGGCTAAAGATGAAGAAATTTGGTCCCTACAAAATTTTGAAGAAACATGACTCAGGAAATGCATATGAGGTGGAATTGCCAGAAGGGATTCACATTTCTCCTATTTTCAATATTGCAGACTTAACAGAATATCATGATGATGGTGCAGATGCGGAGTTAATGCTAGAGCCATGTCCAATTCCTACTTCTGCAAAGGAAGAGATTGAAGAAATTTTGGATAGACATGTGGGCCAGAGTACCAGAAATAGGCAGTATGAAGAATACCTGGTGAAGTGGAAAGGATGACCAGTAGAAGATTCGACTTGGATATCCACAACGGAAGTTGCCCATTTGGGTTTTCCTCTACCAGCTATAAAGCGACAGGGTCACTTTTCAATCTACCCTGGGTGTCTAATGCAAGAGCATCCAATGGTGTAAGGGCAATCTTGTATCGCCCAAAAATATGCTTAGTGTTAGTTTCTGTTTAAAGTGTTTTCATTTCTGGATACCCATTTGGATCAAATAAAGAATCCAACTCTCATAGTTCCACTATTGGTTTTTTGGGTTAGAGTTTTTGAGCACCTGGGATACGTGCCAATACAGAAAATAGGTTATTCTGTAATTGACCCATAATTATAATGAGTTAGAAGGTGTAAGTTGGAGGGATGATTATACTTGTAATTTAGAGCACTCCAGAAAAAGAATCAGGTCAAAAGGCTTTACGGTTTGAAAGTTATTACAGCTTTAAGTTGCCTGGAGACCTCCTAAGAGCACTTCAAAGTCAGATTTGAGGCACTAAATGGCCCTGTATGGGCCCGAAAAATGAGGGACAAGCAAAGCTGGTCCATAAGGCTATACATCACTTGGAGAGCTTTCCGAAAATGTAAACGGTTCATCAAACGGAGTCCCGGATCAAAAGTTATGCCTCTCGGAAGTTGGACTACCATTTCTAGATTCTTCTAATTTTACATCGACTTCTAACGTGTTTTCTAGAACCTTTTGTTTTGGCGATGGATGCCAAATGGCATATTTTAAAATGTATTCCTAACCTTAAACCTAATTCGGGTTACTTAAGGACATTTTTGGCATTGTAAATGCAGATTTGGGTGGAGTTCAAGAGAAGGTACTAGAAGAGGGGTTTCTCCAGGATCAAACAACATTGTAAGCCCATAGAGCATATCTTTGGGTATATTTTCACTGTACTAAATGTAATAGCAGATCACTTCCGATATTCCCCTTTTCCTATTGTGTTCATTTTGTCTTAGGTTGTGTCCTCATCATTAGGGTTGGAGTTTGAGCAATACTTTGCCTTCTTAATTCTCACCTTGAGTTTGTTGATGATGGTATTTTGTTGGGCTTAGCTAGCATCAATGAAGTTGTTAGTTTCAAGAAAAATTTGACATATGTTTGGCTGCTTCAAGTGAAAAAAATAATGAGGCTGAGTCATCCAGCTTTTTCTTTAATATTCCTTGGCTTATTCACAATAGGATTGCTTGAACCGTCAAATTTCAAATTGACTCTCTTCTGCTAGTTTAGATAGGATTCCCCTTGGTGTGATATCTCAATGCAGAGAGTTTTGATAGGAGATTCTGGATAATTTTAGCAAGAGGGTTAACCATTAGACTTGCAAATGGCTTTCATTTGTTAGAAAGTTGACTTTGTTGATATTGGTGTTGCAATCTCTTCATATTTACAAATGCTTTTCTGTAGGTTGCTCCCTCTAGCTTTATGATAGAGTTTGATTCTCTCTCTCTTAAGAATTCCTTTGGTCTAATAATTTTCCAAATTTAAAATCAAATTCAATCTATAGGATGAAGCAAGAAGGTGGTCTTGGGCTCCTGATAGCAGATTTTATCAATTAGATTACAACTGCCAAGTTACATTAGAGATGGAGTACCTGGAAAAATCAAGATTACACTAGAATCCTTACAAGTAACTAAGAGGAATTAACTGTATGGATGTGCCTCCATCTAGTTTGATGGGCAAGGGCTCTATGATCTAGGACACTATCAAAAGAGAGACAAAACTCATCAAGGAGGGTCATTTTTGGATTTGTAATAGGGGATTCTACACTCTTTTCTTGACATGATTCATGGGAGGGTCGCCTCTAATAATTTCTCAATTTCCTCACCTTCAACCCTTGGCAACATTTTTGTTGAAGCAAGTTGGAGTAGGGAGTGCAGATTTCAGGAATGTTAAACTCAAGGGTCAATTGGAGATTACTTTCCATAAAAATCCTTATGAGTGTCCTCTGGATGGTATTAAAGAGAATCATCAAGTGCTAGTTGAGATTCAAGCTGGTAGACTTTGCAATACCCTTAAAGAAAGGGATGTCTTCAGTTGGGGTCTACATCTGAGGAGAAACAAAATGTCACCTTTAGTTAACTAGCATTAGCAAGTCAGTGTACCTTGGTGGAAGCGGGTTTGGAATAATTTCTCTTGGCTCAAATGCACCTTTCCCTATGGTTGGCTGCCCAAAGTACGTGCCTCACGAAGGAAAATTTGAGGAAGAAAGCCTTTCAAGGCCCCCCTATTTGTATCCTCTACAAAAACAGTAAAGAATGTATTTCTCTCCTCTTCTTTCAATGTCCTTACTCTAGGGAGATTCGGCACCTATAGAGGGGATCGCAGAATCATGCATGTGTTCATAATGCCTCTTTAGTAGAGTTTTGGGAAACTTTGGTCCATCTTGTAGCTAAGAGTTTTTTTCTACAAGTTGCTTGGGTTCTTGGCCCAACATTCATCATCTAGAATTGATGGTTAAAAAGGAATCAAAGGAGTTTTCAAGATTCAAAGATGGCAGTAGGCAATCTTGTGCAGAGAAATATTGTGAGCAAGCTACAAGAAAATATTTCTTAAAAATGTGATATGTTTGTTCTTGTAGACTCTACTCATTTGGATGTTATAAGGAATTCGAATCTACCTGGCAATCGTGTGGGATCTTCTGGCAGGAAGCGATCAAGGCAAGCCAAATAAATAATCCATAGACAGGGAGATTGCTCTCTCATCTTGAAGAAGTCTTTATAGTTAACACAGATGGCTCTTCCACAAGAAATCTTGGACATGCAGGAGTTGATGGTATTGGTAGTAATAGTAGTGGAGGTGCTGTGTTCTTTTTCTCTACTTATAAGGAGCAGCATTCTAATAACCTTATGGAGGCTCTAGCTATTCTTCATAGGATAGAAAAAGGTTGTTCTCTTGTTTGGAAGAAGATTGAGTGTGAATCAAATTCTCAGATAACGATTAATATGTTAAATGTGATACATTTGGATGGACCTAAATGGCATTTATCCTTGTGGGTTAAGAAGATCATGAATCTTTGTTCTACTTTGGATTGTATCTCTCTTTTCAATATTCCTCAAAGTGGAATAGAGTGGCAAATTGTCTAGCAAAGTGGGCGTACAAGAACCTTGATAGGTGAGATGTAGTTGACTAGGACCTCCTGTGCCCCTAGAGTATTTGGAGGCTTTGGAAAAGTTAATTATGGAGGATAGAATTGTGCACCAGCTTTTCTAGCAAGGTTCCCTTCAGAACTTTCCCACTGTTTGCGAGGTATTCTTGGCCAAGCCTGGAGCTTTTTCTGTTTCTCTCTTTGCTTTGTACTCTTTATTGTGCTTTGAATAAATGTTTACCCCCTTTTTTCAAAAATAAAATCGAATAATTAAATCATTGGATTCGTACCCCTTGCTAAGCAAAATTTATGTTCTAAGAAGCCAATCATTCACTAGATCAGTTGATCTCATGAATGGCAACCTGTAGTCACATCAAACAGGGAATGTAGTTAGTTGTTGATCAGCTAAGCCGAGCTGAATAGTTGTGTGTATAAGTCCTGTGCTAATGAAGTAAATTGTGTATCAAGATTTTTAACTGTTAAAGTAGTTAAAAAAATAAAACAATGCTCGGTATTGCAGTTTACTAGATAGAAGTAACATGGTCAAATAAATTTGGCTCTCTTTAAGTCATTTTAAAATTAAAACAAAGAGAGAACAGTGAACAAAATGTTGGACCTTCATTGAGCACAATTTCCTGATACTATAATAAACACTAGAAAATGTGAGAAACAACAGAACATTACTCACTCACAAGACAATGATATTCATGTTGACTGTGGAGAAAAAGTTAGCACAGAAGATCGGCAAGTCATACTCAGGCTTAGGAAACACTGCAAAATCAAAAACCTGCGAAATACATTATGAATTGTCAGCATACATAGAGGTACTTTTTAGTTTTATTTCGCTATCTTATATGTTGAAACTAGGAAAGAAGAAGGAGCAGACAAGAAAAGGATAAGTATTCACCATATAATTCAGCATCCAAATAGCTTTTGATTAAAACCTCAAAAGTTAGAACCATATACATCTAGACTGTCAGATTCACTTTAAAAGAAAACAAATTCATAATTGCAACAGAAAGCATAAATTGAAAGTCATATGAATAGATTCGTTTCTTATGGAATATATCTCCTTGAGCATATGCCTTAGCATAAATTGAAATTCATGTGAATAGATTCGTTTCTTATGGAATATATCTCCTTGAGCATATGCTTACATTATAAAACAAATACAGAAACATTTCAAGGATGTGAATAAACTAACCATGCAGTACAACAAGACTATTAATAAACCTCTATTCATATTCCAACAACAAACATTAAAACCCTACTTGACCATAATAAGAAATGCACATGTATACTATCCTAGGATTAAATCACTATTACATGAGAACTCTAATTACCAAATAGCTAAAATTCATAGCAGCAGTCTTTGTAATACGCCTAACTGGATATTTTTCCCCAAATCTCTCAATGAAATCTTAGAAGTTTTAAACAATTAATTTCATGTAATGTATCACAGATGTAACCAGACAAACCCCTAAAATATCTAGATCAAATATGACTCAGAAATGAACACTGTAGTTAATTTCCAGCAGAAATTATATTTCATTGAATTTCTTCAGTAAAACAACAACAGAATCCAATTGTAGTTACAGAAATACAGAAAGATTAAATATCAGGAGTATGAACATAAGCACTATGTGAAGTACCCGCGCACGCCTCCAGCCAACAATAGGTTTCCATCCACTGTCTCCAGGCTCAAGCGTTTCCATCCTCTCGCCAGCTAACATCTGAAACTTTCCAAAATCTCTCCAAGAGTTGAAAGAAATCCAAAATCATAAAACCAAGTATACAGCAAATAAGCCCTCACTCCTCTTTTAAGACCAACCTGGTGACTCTTTGCATTCCCTTCTTTGTTTTTTTATTTCTTTTTTAAAAATAATACTTGATCCCCACTTAAGGAAAAAGTGACATTAATAATATGAACTTAAGTTACAAAAGCCACTTTATTAATTAATCAATTAAATCTTCTAGCATTAAAATCATTGATCAAATGGGCTTGGATATGCATGTGTGATGGCTCACTAGAAAGGTCTCGACAAGATATTGCTAGTCCGACCCTGAAATGCCAAGAATGTTGAGCCTACTTACTTATTAAAAATAGTAAGTGTTTAGAAACCCCATTGGAACAAACTTGATTGGTCGATAACTGGACCTGCCTAGGCCAAAACTCAATTTGATCCCAAAGAAAACCTAGTTAACCCACAAGAACAGCAAAAAAAAAAAATCACTGGCCAAGAAAAAGGGACATGACAGTCCTCTCTTTCCAAAGACTGCTTGCTCCCAAGCAATCTGCATTTGTATGCTGGAACCAAATGGCTGGATCCCAGATTTGCCACATAGTCGATACTCTACCAATCTATCATGCTACACTAGTGTAAACATATCCAACCCTAGAGTTGTGAAGAAACTCAACATGAATCAAAACACCAACCAACTAAATACCAAGATCCCAAAGCATCTCAGGTGTACACTTAGTCAAGGGAACCTTCCATGTATTGCTATCGTAAAAGAATATTCTATCTATCCACATGAGTACCTCACTCCAACTGTAACTACATACACCTCTAATATCAAGACGTGGTGGATGTGAAATAGTATACCAATCTTCATCAAGAAAGGAATGCAACAAATCACTCCTCCCAACACCCTGATCCATAACCACCCATGTGCATGTTCCACCTAGATCCCAAATGAAGACCTGTGTAATGTCCCTGATGTCACCAACTAACTCTTGCAACACCTATGTCCATGAAAAGAATAATATCTTTTAAACTACCTCAATAACCATGTCATTATGCTAGAAAGGATGGAGTTATCCAATAGTAGGTGTCACGAATATGATTGTCTCAAAAAAGAGCAACTCATAAAGCCGTCCTATCTCACCTCCCGTAACTGTCAAAGGGCATACATCACACCAACTATCGAAATCTTGCGCAAAAGTGGAACCCATCAAAATCAAAATAGATCCAAGAAGATCATCAAAGTCATGTTGCTCAATTCCTCATCTTCACCATGCCAAAAGTCGTGAAGCCCATCAGTGGAAACCACCCAAGCCACATTACTAACTCTGTCAATACGTCCCAAAGAAAACTACTCTCACATCCATCAGTCATCAAGAGATACAAATCACTGAAAGAATCTGCAACCCCACAATTGGATACAACCTTTGCGAAACCCCCATGGATGTGCTAACTCTACAAGTAACCCAGCTGGTAACAACTAATACTAATCACCCTATAACCCTGAACCTGCATGAGATCCCTATGATAGAGGAATAACCAACCCTCTCAGGTACATATAACTATGATATGAAACTGGCTGGTGTCCTCACAAGAAATCTTCCATAATCACCTGAGTTGAATACTTGTAGCCTCTAGTCCCATCTTTTGAAGTTAGCAAACCTCCATCCCACAATGATGATACAATTTCTGGGCTAATCCACACTTGCGCCTCACCAAGTCCTCCACTTGTGGATCAAAACTATATAGTCACTGTGAATAACCTCAACCTCAGTAAATGGCTCATGATAAAGTACAATCTGCCCATAGAATATGGATGAAATTATGCTCAATCTAGTCAATTCTCGCACTATCATTATTGACAACCTCAACTCTCACATCTGAATGTTGGGCTAAAGTAAAGTGTGCCAAATTTAATTTTTTGTTAAGTTCAACAATCTAATTTTCTACTTCATTAAATGTCACTAAGGTAGTCTCTAGGGTGTACTTAGCATTCATGAGCTCGTGAGTAGATGCATTTACTTCTTCTTCTTAAGATTATAGCTACAGTCGGATTGATTTAATCGTAAGATACAATGTTGATATATATCATATATATATAATAGTATAATTATACTACATATATATAATATTATAATATATTATACATGTATATTATATATAATACATATGCTATACTATGATTTATATTGTTAATACATATTAATTAATAATGATTAATCATAGAGACATGTCTGTTCATGAGGCATGTCTCCTACTCTTATGGTTATAAGAGATTGGGATCTGCATTTGGAACACACTTATAACAATGGTAGTTTAATTACATTTGTAGAAACCGATCCATGTTACTCAACATGGTATCAGAGCAAGGCTGCAAATACAAGTAATTTTACATATTGCTGACAATAGACTTTCACACAAAGCATCAAATAGGAAGATGGAAGAATCTGGAAGTCCATATCAGTGAAGAATAAGGAAGATCAATGATCAAACCTTTGAATTATTTCCATCGTATATCATTCCATTCTTTTGTTAAATTAGATCTCTTTAAAGTTTATGTCTATCTAATTAATCATAGCTTTGCCCATTTATCTCATTTGTGTCATCGATAATCAAAGGTTTCTATTATATGCCTGTCGATGTTGTCTGTAGTGATTGAATGTTTGATATCATTATCGGGCTTTAAATAATCCATAGCATCTCCAATGCCATGACACTCATATGATACTTGGTCACCATTGTCGTTCTCGCTTTGCTTGAGATGTCATAATGGGTTTTGTAAATGTGAAAGCACAAGCAATAGCTTTAGAATAGCCAAAATCTCTATAATAAAATCTTGGCTTAAGATAAGAATCTTCTGTTGCTTGCTTCTTCATTGCTTCTTCATTGGCCAAAATAATTGAAGATCAAATAGTTTTAGGTTACAATTTGCGAGATGGATAGAAATATTG
Organism: Cupressus sempervirens; assembly: GCA_028749045.1. Lineage (NCBI taxonomy): Eukaryota > Viridiplantae > Streptophyta > Pinopsida > Cupressales > Cupressaceae > Cupressus > Cupressus sempervirens. Next base: position 405,989,933 of record CM053791.1, on the reverse strand, counting down.
ATGATGGTGTCGAGATTTTCAATGCCAGATCTGTCTGGAAGTTGCGTACAAGCCTATTGTTCAAGCATGCGGTCACATATTCTACTTTTGGTGTCTTCACCATGCCATGGATTATGCAGACACATCACATTGCCCTCTCTGCAAGAGCCCATATCAGCATTTGCCCAGGGTGTGTGAATTGCTTCATTACCTTCTTTTGAAAGTATTTCCAAAGGAGTATAAGGAAAGGGCTAAAGAGGTCTTAGAATTGGAGAAACCAACAGGCACCTTCTCTAGATTCAAAAGGTCAAGAAAGTGAGGTCTTAGAAGTGGATAAAGAAAACCGCAACCACTCTTCTCAATTGCAGTAGAATCCTCTAGAAAGTATGGTCTTGGAACAAGACGACGAAAAATGCAACCTATCTTCTCAATTGGGTACTCAGGGTTCTAATGGTCAAGCAAATGAGGGGTTAAATAGTGAGAAAGAAAAGGTTTCCCTCTCTCCTCAACCGAGTTCTCTACATTTGAATGCTCAAGCAAGTGTAGAAGCCTCTATATTAGAAAGAAAACTTGGCGTAAGGGATGCTTTGTGTGCCCATTGCAAAGGGCTATATTATCATCCTATGGTACTTAATTGTGGGCATGCATTCTGCAAATCATGCATTAATTTTAATATCTTCCAAGGAACAACTCTTAAATGCTAAGTTTGTCAAAGTTTGCACCCTGAAAAATCATGGGTTGTTTGTTTGGAGTTGCATCACTTCTTACAAAACATGTTCGCAGTGGAATATGCACAGAGAGAGAAATCAATGCTTGTGCATGATAACAAAAACCTGAGGAGTTGTCAATTGATGAGACAGCAAAAACATCATGTCAAAAGGATACAATTATCCATGTATACATTGGATGTGATAATTGTGGGCTCTATCCCATCATGGGAAAGAGGTATAAATGTAAAGATTGTAGCAAGTCAATAGGATTTGATTTGTGCAAAACATGTTATCAGTCCCAAGCAGTTTCATCAATTTTTGGTAGGTTAAATCAACACCATAAAGCAAAGCATCAATTTGAGGAGGTTGCAGGAGAAGTGCTAGAGGGAGATATATTCTTAGATGGAGATACAAGACAGCATCCCTATCAATGTTTATATGTTTTTTACGGTCTAGAAAAACTCAAAAGTCTATGCTCCACTGGTGTACGATGAGGTCTAGAATGTGGTCACAGTAAAGACAAGCTATTAAAGGGAACGTGGATCAAACCACAGAAACCATATAAAGGTATCAAGAGTATAGTGGGCTCCACACATACAAAATGGGCTCAATATTCTGAGAAGATAAAATAATGGAGCCAATGCACACAATCATTACAAGCTAAGGTCTTGAGACCCGATCAAGTAAATATTATAATAAATTTGAATATTCCATATTTTCAAGGAAGGTCCAAAATTCTAGGAGACAATACTAAGTGAGTATAAATGGTAAGTTTAATGATTCCTTTGAAAATTATTTGTGGAACTATATATTTTTATTTAATGTGTATATAGATATGGGGATTGATTTGATGATAAGGCAAGATTAAAAGTTCACATGATTTAATTGTTTAGATCATTTATAGATGTTTATTTAAAATTAAATTGTGTTCTTATAGTTAAAACTATTTTATGATTGAGAGTAATTATTTAAGGTGACTTTTACTAGATGAGTTATCTGCCTTAATCTTTTCCCCTAAGAATGTTGTTACCGGAAGAAGGAGATTGAGATTCAGAGGGAGCCTGACATGTTATTAGAGGCAACCTTGAAAGAGAGGGAGAAGACTAAGGATGTTATTTAGTTAACCTTAAATGAACTCGGTCTTATTGTTTAAAAGGGAGTAAACCACATTATGATAGATTCACTAATGATATAAATTTGGAATACACAAATTGCAAGATGTGCGTAACATAGGTTTAATCAATAGATCAAACAAATACTTTTGCATGAACAAAGGAAATTTCAGTTTTTATGAGACGTTAATGAAGTTCTTAAGAATTCACTTGAATCATCTATGAGTCTCTCTTTGATGAATGAAACTTGATGTATGAGTTGTAGATTCATACATGTGGCACAATCATACTCAATCAAGAAATTGGCATATTGCGGACAAGTTTAACAAAATGGAAGGACATGTTCACTTCTACTATTAAGCAATATGAATGTTTGGACCTTCAATGGATGAAAAGAGCAAGTTGGAACCTAGAAAGAATTTGTCATACTTGATACAAAATTGTTCACCAATATAAGAATGAGCAGAAATTTTACATTGTGTGTGGAATAATAGTCAATATTTCATTCCCACTTGAACCTTATTTAGAGGGGAGATGTTCCATTTTCAAATAACCCAGAAAAAAAAAGACAACTTCTAAATCTTCATGTGTAGAGAAGTATTATTATCTTTACATTTATCTACTCTTTATAATCTCTCTCTTATTTGTAATTCTACTATAAGGGTTATTTGCCTTAATCTTTTCCTTTATGTTTTAGGATATTCTGACAGGAAAAGAAGGTTGGTACTTTACATATGCTACCTAATATTATGCAAACTCAATCTAATGATAGTAGCTCCAAAGACCCTGATGATCAAGATGGATAGAATGAGGCTCTTGAAGAAAACATCTTTGATGATTGAAATTATGAGATTCTTCTACATTAAGAGGGAGTATAACACTTCTTCTAATGCAACATAGGAGCTTAAAAGATTGATATCAGATTCAGAGTGAGTTTGACAGGCATCCTTGGGTGAAAAGAGCTTCTGAGGAAGTAACTAGAGGACCTGACTTCCTAGGATCGATGTTCAAAGGGATAATTTTGAGGTGCAATCCTTTGTAAATGATATCTTCTATATGAGAAGTTCTAGGTAAAATTTATTGTAACGTATTCTTCTCTATGAGATAGAATTGAGGTGAAAGCCATTGTACCACCCTCTGACTTGGTTTATGGTGGTTACTCACATATGATATGTAATGAAAGGTGACGATCTTTCATTAACATATATAAATAGAAGGTAACCATTGTAAGGTGATGATCTTACAAATGGTAAACCTGTTATCATGACAGACTTCATTAAATTGTTGTCTCAGAGTGTTGGAAGTCATGATAACGAACGTATCAACCATAAGGTAACTATTGTAAGGTGATGACTTGATCAATAGTTGATCTATCTCCTAACACAAAAATGTGTTGGAGCAAACGTTATCAAGGTTCTTAGGGACAGATTTTGCCGGACACGTTGATAACCAACTTATCATGGTTCTTCGAGTCGGATTTCGCTGGACACCTTGAATATCAACTCAACATGGTTCTTTGGGTCGGATTTTGCCAAACACAATGAAAATAAATTGTTATGGTTCTTCAAGCCGGATCTTGCCAGACACCATAACTTAAATCTATCATAGACCACACTTAAGGTGGCTTTCAAACATTGTATTATAATTGCTTTAATTCTCTTTGCTAAAGAGGGAGTGTTGAGGAATTTAGCCTTATAGTGAACTGGATCTAATTCCATATATATGTGTGTGTGTGTGTGTGTGTGTGTGTGTGTGTGTGTGTGTGTGTGTGTTGATGGATTTATGTTGATATCCATAAATATGTCATTCCAGGAATATCACATTGAGATGATATATCTCCATATGCTTGAGAGCATATTGTGTTCCATAGCAAATCCTCTCTAGCTAAGAGGGGGTGTTAAGATTATAGCTATAGTCAGATTGATTTAATCGTAAGATACAATGTTGATATATATATCATATATATAATAGTATAATTATACTACATATATATATATATATATATATATATATATATATATATATATATATAATATTATAATATTATGAATATATATTATATTATATATATATTATATATTTTACATATATATTATATATAATACATATGTTATATTGTGATTTATATTGTTCATGCATATTAACTAATAATGATTAATCATGAGACATGTCTCCTACTCCTATATTTATAAGAGATTGGGATCTGCATTTGGAACACACCTATAACAATGGTAGTGTAATTACATTTGCACAAACCAATCCATGTTACTCAACACTGCTTTGTTCTTCCTCAATGCTTTAGAGTAAATAAGTGCAAGGTCAAAGAGATGATCACGATTTGAAAGGTGTAGATAATCTGATTTTGTAGTTTTCAGCCCTTCTTGGATTACTAATAGTTGCAGAAATTCGTCTTTGAGTCCCCTTTGCTTCCCCTCCGTCTATTCCTTCCAAAGGTTTTTTTTCAAACATTCCATATATGTCATCAAAGCGTGATAAAGCTGCAACAATTTTATCTTAGTTATCTTCAACTGATTCCCCAACATATGTGAACTAGTAGGTGTGCTAGAGCAATCAGCTGCATATGGGGTAGGGTAGTACATGTCTTTATACATATCAATGTCATGAGTGTTATTTCCATGTCTAAATGTGCAATAGAAATGGGGCCAGCATTACGTTCAGAATCAACTCCATCACAAGAAGGATTCATACCATAAGTAGAGACCATTAAGTTTGGATCACATTAAGTGTCAGCACTCACAAAAGATGTGAAGCCATCATCATTGGTTGATTGAACAATCTTCTCCCATGTGTTATCAACATGCCCATCTAGAGCAGTAGTGTAGTTAGCCTTGCAAGAAACCTCTACCTCTATACTACCTATCAATAGTCTCTTGCCACATTTAACATCTTCCACATGATCAGGAGAATGTTGTAAATCACTAGTAGTTGATTGATCTCCTTTTTCAAGACTATACATAACATGTATATTGCATTCCAAATCTTGCTTGAGATTTGGTCCATTAGTAGGTTGACTACTGACTGCTGAAAACTCCTCGTGTAACCCTCTGCAAGCCCCTTATGCCAAAAGTGCATTAGCAGTCTCATGGTATTGTTTCTTTGCTACATTATTCTTGTTTTGTAGCTTTGGATGAAAGTCCATGTAGTCAATGAAGGGTAAATCTTTCTGAACCTGGGGAGGGAGTTTATTATACTCATCTACATGTCGAGTATTTCAGTTATTTTATTGGGTTGGAAATTTTGTGGTAACTGCTGCTGTAACTAAACCAGATTTTTTCTGATTTCTCCCAAGCCATGTATTTTTCCCATCTGTAGAAAAATAAAGACTTGACTATACTATTTCTCTCCAGCAAAACCAAACTGTTTAAAGCATTGTTTATGAAGGTTTCTGAATTCAAATGTGTTCAATATTACCCTGTAACTTAAAGGTTTATTTCATATCATGTATGACCAACGATAAAGGTGGTATAGCATTCAAAAACCTTACACTTCACTCCCACAACCTAGCTGACAAGTACTGGTCTGCACAGCCTACAAATAGTGATGATTTTGCAGCAGTGCTTTCAAACAAGATCAAGAAAACTTGTAGGTGTGATCCAAGAAGTGCAGACAGCAAGGGAGAATAGTACAACTAGCCCAACAACTCCAGTACTCCAAACTTCTTTGAAATGGAACCCATCAAAACAATATCAAACACACGTTGCAAATAAACTACACCAAAACACATTAAACGCATAAAATATCAAAGCAAGACAAGATAGTTTACTTCTAGACACAGATCTGGCTCCTGCATTACACCACCAAACCAGCTAGTGAGCTTTCATCCCCAAAACCAATATTTTTCTAGAAGTTTTCATCTTTAACGAAATTGAAGATGAACAAAACATGTATAACCTCAACAATGAGTTGTCGACCTCCTTGTATAACATTCTAGAGGAAAATAATAATTATCTGTTTTCCTCCAAAACTTTTTTTCTCAAATTAAAAAATAAACCTTTCTTAAGAGCGAAAAGCCCCCCTTGTGCCTAGGTGTCTCCCTATAAGCAAAACTTAAACACTTTTCAATGAATAATTATACCAGTTGCCTTTTGATTACTTCCTCCTCAGAACAACTTATGTAATAATCTAGGTTGCGTGGGTACATGTACCCACGTACCCCAAGTATCAAGTACTCAGTGGCTAAGGACCTTGATCAAGATTTCTGATTTTTATTTTAGTTTCTTGTGTGCATATCAGCTTGTTGTTTATCAAGCTTAATTCAATATGTAATCAATTTGAAACTTATGATACAATATTGATTAACATTAAAAAAATTCACTGTTCAAGTCAGAAGTTTATCATTTGCAATACAGCATTGTTATATGATTTATGATCTTCCTGTTCATGTTTAAAGTCTGCCTTCTTTGCTACAAATCTAAATATTTATCATATATTATTATTACAAACATATTGCAAATCTAAAACTGAAAACAATACATTACATTTGCATTCTTTATCACTGTTCTTGTTTTGAAAACCCTTGGTCCCCTACTTTGAAAAATAGTCGTACTAGTACCTGTAATTGAACCCGAAGTACCCAAGTACCCCCATCCCCAAGCAACCTTGGTAATAATCATTTAATAATCCAATAAATCGCCTGGAGAGCATCAAAATGGGGCTAAGATGAAATTATGAACAGGCTAATATATCACTAAGGATTTTGGATGTGACCTAAACTAGGCTGGACTACCTAAAAATAGCATGCTTCTCCAAGAAGTTTGGAGAGCTCCCAAAAGACTGAAATCACATTCTGAAGCATCATGAAGCTTACCAAGACCATTTGAACTAACTATCGAGAACAAAACAACTGCTTGACTAGATCTGTACACTCCAAGAAGTTTGGATTTATCCCTTACCCATTAATTAGCCTACAAGAAAAATAAAAAATAGACTAGTTGTTCACAACCATTTGTGGATCAAAAGGGATTACTAGAGAAAAGTAATCACTATGACAAATCCATCACTATCTATAACTTAACAAGAAAAGGAAAGGCTCAAGGATGCATAAAAACAGTTTGCTTCATTTTGGTAGGAAGTCTTCATTTTGGTAGCAAGTCTAAGCACAAGATGAGAATAATCAAACTAGCACTATGTTTGAAAATTCAAGGCAAAAAATGTAGATAGATGTGCTTGCTACTAGCCAACTACACATTGTAGAGAGAGATAATGGGCCAAGTCCCAACCTACACCCCTAATATACCTATGTCAAGCCCTAAAAGTTTTACCTATTTCACCATATTGATATGATTATGAATTTCAATCAATGAATGCTCACTATTACACCAACCCTTATGCCACTTGTGAACAAGGACCTTTCAGTTCTAATAGAAGAGACAATCGATGTGCCAGCTGCTAAAGATGGTGTTAAATGAGAAACGAACACAATGGAACATGAAGCACAACATAAACTTAAGGAGGATACTACACAACTAAGTGTGGAACTAGATTAGACTTTGCACCTCCTGACAACCACTTGTAATGATTTTGATAAGAATGTCACATTGTTCTAGCAAGTAGCCAGTTTTGTCTCCAAAAGGACAAATAAGAATGTGGCTTAATCCTATCAAGTGGTCAATTGTCTCCAAAAGAGTGTTTGGTAGAACCATCGTTAAGCGTCAAAAGATTAAGCATGCCAATTTTGAGGAAGTTAGCAAGATCTCCAACTAAAGTATATATGAGTACTAGGTGGAAATTATTAAGCTATAGCGACTCATATATGCCTACAAACCATATGTCTCTATTGCTCCCACTTGTGAATATGGTCCACCTTGAGCTACAAGCAACAGTTCCGAAATTTGGCAGTGTACCACAACAATTACAACAGCTAGTCACACACAGGGATAGAAATTGACATAGATAGAAAAGAAATTATCGAAACCATTGATTGAGCATCTGATTCAAGGGAACACCAATGATTGTGCACACACAATTACAAGATGTGTTGAAGAATGAAAATTTAGCAATCACTCTAGATCAACCTTCTCCATTCATTTTCACTTTTCGGTAACAATGATTTTGTCATGTTGCCAAGAGGATAGGAGTACCAAGTGAAAATGATAAGATATAGCAGCTCATAGATGCCAATACTAGAAACCATACAACTCTATTGATCCTATTGGTGCAAATGGTCCACTTGAGCTACAAGCAACATTCTTGCTAGCAATGCACACCGACAATTGCAAAACCTAGCTGCACATAAGGATGGCGATTGACATAGAGTCATAGACACACAAGAAATTAGCAAAATCATTGATTGTGCAATTGTCATCCAATTCAAGAGGAAACCGAAGGTTGTGCACACACAATTACAAGTTGTGTTGAAGAATGAAGTTTTAATAGTTTCTCTAGAGGTGAAAGATTGTATAAACCTTCACTATTCATTTTCTCTTTTCAATAATAACGTTTTTGTTATGTTGTCAACAAGATGTTAGCACCATAAAATGCTTCTTCCATAATGCATGCAAATATCGCAAGCTAAATGGTAGTGCAAAATTAAGCATTATGTTTTGTAAAGTGTGCATATATGATAACTATGGCCCTAGTCCAATTAACTAGTGTGTCTTGCAAATCATGCATGCAATATCCAATTCAAATACCCTCCATGTAATCACAAGTTTTGTGTACCACAGATCATGTTGCATGCACACAAAGTATGATTTGGAGTGCTAGGGGTAAAGAGCTTATAGAACTACCTAGTGTAAATTGGTCAATTAAAAATGAAAAAACTAAGGTATCACAAAATTCCGTTTTGTTATTTATTTTGCTTTAAGACCAGCATTGCATTTATCGTTTATGCTACATTCACAAAGATCCACATACATTACCTAGTGAAGAAATTTGAACCTTTCCATGCTTTAGGTTAAAACACTTGTATCCCAAGGAGTGTAGAGCTTTTGTCACATAAGTGTGAACCATGGTCTAAGCATGTGGATTCCATATGGAAAACATCTTTTCCTTAAACCTTTTACCAAATAGATAGTCTCAAAGAGAGAATATGACAATCTTATCATCTCATGGTACAGAAGAGGTGTTTCGCACATGTCGTCTTCATTACCAATTTCAGAACTATTCCAAGCACATGTGTTGATGTTATTCCTTACTTTTGCATATAGGGATAAAATAATTGCTCTATTTCAAAGAAATCAATAACCTTTCTAATTTAGGGGTCTATATTTTTCAACTTGTGTGCATGATAACAATTGGGTACATGACTTCATCAAGTTTGAGACCCTCAAATCAAATTACCTCTACATTCATCAAAGGTCAAAGTTGTCCCCCATGTGACCCCATTTAAAAAATAAAGCATGTGCAATCTATTTTGGTCCAAATATTTGATCTCATAATTATGAGGCTTTAAAGTACACAATATACATTAACTTTGTTGCCCAATGGATGAGGCACTTCATAGCATCAATTCAATGATTGGTCTCCATGTATCATAAAGAGATCAAACAGTCTTGCTATCATGATAAGATCATTAGGTACAACAAGTGTTACCATGTGTTTTATACCATTAGAAGTGATCAGCTTTATGTTGCACTTATCTTTACAGATGTTGAAATTCATCTACTTCTTTTTCAAATAATATATTATTAGAGAGTACAAAGATATTTATTATTGATAAAGACATGCAAAAATTTGTGATTTGTAACCAAAGACGCAATAAAAGAAAAAGTAATCCAATTTTTTTGGAAGGGGACAAATCATACAATGGAGGAAACATAAGCCCAAATGGTATCTTGTTGATCCAATTTATCCACAAGCATCTTCTCATATCTTAATAAGGTTAATTTCAATGGCACTTCAAGGGGAATCTCGGTCATTCCAGATCTAGCTTCATGGTGTGGGATTGTGACTTGGAGTCAAAAAAATTCAAGATGAATCAAATAATGCAATAGAGGCTCGAGCGACCTGGCATGCTGCAAATATGCCTAAACGACTTTCAGAGAGCAAGGATTATTTAGTGGGTGATTCTCAAGTAATTAATAATGCTTTGATTAACGATGGAGCTTTGACTTGGTCCCTAAATAGATTTATGAAACCTACCATTATTATTCTAAATACCTTTAGAGAATTCAAATTATCACATGTCATTCATATTAGAAATGGGTTGGATACTTTGTCAAAAATGGGCAATTGATGTTAAAGATGTATAACATGAAGTGTGGGAAGAGTTCTAAAATACGTCTTTAATGGAGGCCTTCCTCTGTACATCGCCACCCATTCAATTGATTGTATGCATATTATTATGGCGCATGCTCCTGAGGTGCAGGGTGGTGTAAAAGCTTTATGAGAATCAAAAAGCTCTTGAGTTTGAATTTCTTCATATCCGGCAGTGGTAAATTTTCCTACATTTCAAATTTCTCCTCTCTACAAGTGTGGTGGGTGAAGGTTTCAAACTTCACAGTAAAGGAAGAAAACTTTACATTTGCTATTGATAACAACAACTGGCCATTTTGAGACATTTCCAAGAAGAGGCTTAAGGGTATTTTAAAAATTCATGAACCTTTACTTTTATAGAATGTTAATTTGATTATGGGTGAAGAGAATATAAATGCAGAGCGTCACTATCGAGTAAACACGGACATCATTTCTATGTTTCTTGTGTGGGCTCTAGAGCTTGGGACAACTAAGAATGCAATGTGGGTTATGTATGGATGTGTGGATGAAGATTGGCTATTCGATTTAAAGCCATAGATGCAATTATGAGACAAGGCTTTCAAATGGAGTTGGGGGATTTGTGGGATGGGTTGTCCTACATTTTGTGGTGAAAAAATGCAGGTGACAGTATGAAACTTTTTCAAACTAGTTTCACATCTCTCTAAGTTAAATTTAATATTCAATTGCTTAATGTTGATCGATTAATCAACTCCAATTCATATATCAAATTGTTTTACTGAAGGCTTTCATTATGTCTTTTTAGTTTTTCTTTCTGTCGAACCTATGCTTGATTTTTTAGGCCTCCATCATCTTTTTCTTTGCTTTTGAGAACACGTTTGTTGGTTTTTAGTCCTGGGTCTTGCTCAAGTCATGGCTTTTGGTTTCCCCTTCGATTTGATATAGCCTTGAGCATAATCGGAGTTGTCAGTCAAGACATATGGTCATTTTAGTTCTCAAAAAGTGGACCTCTTTGATGCAACAACACATTAAAAATACCATGTTATATTTTTTATTTGACTTTCTCTTTTTGAAAAATATAACTTAAATTCACTTTATGTTATGTTTTGAAGTTGCTTTATCATTAAAAATTTTCACTTAAAGTAACCATAGTGCACTTTATGTTATAATTTTAAGTCAAGTTACTTATTGATTTTTCACTTAAAGTGACTATATTAACCATATAGTTCAGTTTAATTTTTGACATTTAAAGCAAATTATCATTTAAATGTTACTTTTTAAATGATATTTACATGTTATATTTTTAATATGATATGTAAATATGACTTATGTCCCATTTAAGTAACATTTTAATGAAATTAAATTGACATGTGCTTATTAAATCACTTTAAGTTATCAAAATTGGACATTTTACGTCATTGTATATAAAGTTCAACTTAGAAGCATAAGGTCAGATCAATGAGATTTCCACAATCCTTGCATAAGAGTTCTGGTTTCTGGGTTAGATTGTGTGCAGTTTTTTATTCATCAACGTTTCGGAGCATAAGGTCATCAAAAGTGGACCTTTTTGGTGCAATTGCATCCAAAATGTGAGCTTTCACTTAAATATGCAATGCATCCTAAAAAGTGTGATTTTCACCAAATGTATATTTTAAAACATGTCATGCCTCCCAAAAGGTGCAATTTGCATCTTATGCATATTTTAAAACATGCTATGGACACCAGAAGGTGCGATTTGCACTAAAGTTCATGTATTTGCTCCCAAGAAACCCGTTTTTGGAAGAACACATGCAAAGAGCCTTTAAGAACCCGATTTTTGAAGATTATGGGAGATTTCCTTCATAGTTCTTCATGAGATCTTCTCTAATAGGGTCATTTTTGCCTATCAATGGATTTTCCAACATTGAAAATGGATTTTTCCTGCTAAAAGACATTATTTCAAGTTCCTTCCAAGGGCGCTTTTTGGTTAAAACTTCAAATAAATCCATTTTTGGCTCACGTTTTTTATCCAAGAGGATTCGATTTGGCATTATATGTGTTCTACATTGCATATTGATACATGTTTTGGCCTTTAGAAGCCAAAACATTTTGATCTCGCACCTTGAGAAAAAAATAATTTACAAAAAATGTCTCATAGCATGTGCATATCAAAAACGTTGGGTTTTAGAGCAAGAATAGGGCACGTTTTAGAATCTTCCATTTAAAACACCTTATTTGCTGCCTTCTCCATTTCAATTTGCAAAGTTTGAAAGATTCAAAGTGTTTTTTGAAGAAGATTTAAACATTAGAGCTTTTTCTTCCACCATTTTTGGCACTTAATCTTCATGTAAGTGGACAATTTCTTTCTTGCTATTTAATTTGTGTTTATCTTGCTGATTTTATGCACATTATTCCTTGATGATTGCCACTTATTGAAATTGATACCATGGAAAGTGCATTTTCTCTTTAAAAATGAAGAAATGGTTCATTTTCATGTTTTTTATTTTTCCCCAATCACCAAATTTGAAATTGTGTATTGAAGTGCTTTGCATATTGACATGTTTGAGTCAGTTTCCAAAGGTACCTCTTTCTTTAGAGTTTTTGTGTTTTGTGTGCTTGCTTTCTGGTTTTCTCCATTTTCGAGAAGTTACAAGTTCTTTCCCAAGAACTAGTTATTGTTTCACTTCATGCAGAAACGTCATCACATTCTATTTCCATCTTCCATATCACAACACTTTGCATCTCATCTGACAAACGTGGTTACATGTTTTCCATCTCATTCACCATCCACACATGCATGTAATCCCATTTTCCACTTCCATTTTCGCTCATCTCACTTTCCGCATTCACTCACATGACATGATTACATGGAAAGCCTTATGTGTAATTGCATCTCAAAACCCCATTTTTGACTTAAAGTGGCTTTTTGAAAAGTCAAAAAGATGTCATTTTCATCTCTCACGTACTTTGACTTCACCTTTTCACCAAAGATGGCTATAAAGTTCATTATCCCTCAAACTTCATTTCATTTTTGCCTCTCCATATGCACTCGCATCTCCATGAGCAAATACATTTTCCATTTTCTGTATCTTTCCATGCTTTGCATCTCATCTATTATCCGCACTTACATGTAATCTTTGTTTTCATAAAATAATGCTTTGAAAACCCCAAGTCACTATTTGGAAATCAGCAGTCTTCATTTGCACGCATTCCCATGCATTCCACATTCACGCATTTTCATCTTCATCCATTTTTTACCTTCGTAATACTTCATTCCATTTTCCATCTTCACTCCACATTTCATTTCCATTCGCATTTCATTTTCATCCATTGCATATGTTTATGATTTTTCTTTTGAGATCATTTCATCGGATCTACAAAGTCTCCAATCCGTCTTCAAACTTTTGTTGCTGATCAAGAATCAACTTGTATAGCAATTCCCTCTGCTGATGTATTTATGTTTTGGAATTTTTGTGTTGCAGCGCAAGCGCAAGAGATGCCTTCACCATCAAAATCAAAATCCAAAGGTAGGATGAAGTATCAATTTGATAAAGAGTTGGCTCATGCAACTCCATCATTAGTTGTATCTATTCTTAATAACGTGTTAGACACAAAGATCAGTCATATGGACGTAGCTGATTTTCTGCGGAGAGTAGAAACTCTTGTTGACCACGAGATGAAGCGGATCAAAAGAAGTCACATTCACTTGGTGTCTACGCTTCCTATGGCTGCCATGGAATTTGATTTCATTCTTGGATGTGCAAGACGCTTTAGTTCAAAATCAAAGACAATCAAGGACGCTAACGGAAAGGTTGTCATTAGCCTTGATCCAGAGGTCATTGAGCAAATCTTCAAGGTACCACATTATGCAAACTGTGCAGATCTAACCAAAGAATCGTCTTTGGCAAGCTGGAATGAGAAGAAAGGTGATTATCAGAAGTATGTTAACCAATACTAGTTAGACAACAAAAGGAATAACTTCTCAAGATGGCCAAGACTGTTCATCAGTCTAATTTCAAACAAGAATACAAAGATCTCATCATTCTACTCAGTAGAGTTTGTGGTCTCAAAGATTCTACTGATTTTGAGCCATGGATTTACAAATTCATCTTCCAAATCATGGAAAACAGAGAACACATCTTTTGGGGAGAGTTGATTAGCATTGCACTTTGCCAGCAGTTGCTCAATGTAGGAACTTCAGCGCCTTTTTACATGAACTCCTACCTCATCTACATTGCTACTACCATGGAATCTTTTGCTGGTCTCTCGACCAAAGGAGATCATCTTCAGATTTCAATTTGGGATTACTATGACCAGATTGCTCTGGCTAATAGTACGTTTCATTATAGAAAAGTCCAAGATGCTTTCTTTGGCCATTTTTGGTGCTTATTCGATAAACAGTTATCCATCAAGAGAGTATCTGATGCAGCATGGGAAAAGGTGAATCAATACGGTTGTATTTTCATTCCATTTCCAACTTTTAAATACTTGAGAGTTGGGTATTTTAAATGCGAGCCGTATACCTTACCTAGGTGTGCTACTGATAGAATCATCTTGATGGAGTTAGCTAGAAAACTCATGGAAGTGCAAAGCAATCAGCATATTATGCATAGACTTGGCTTCGATATCACTTCAGCTAAACCCTTGACGATTGGCAACTATTCAATCAACTCTCTACACAAAGCAAAGAATATGGAAGCAGAGTTGCATTTGATTACTTTGAAGAAGTTCAAAGCTCGATTCGACTTCGATTATCAAGAAATGAATTCTCAAATGAAAAGAGCTTACATGCATGTGCATCACATTGAGAACATCTGGATTGATATGAGAACAAAGCTAGATATAATGAAAATGGACTACTGCAGATTAACCTTATAGCATATAATCGATCTTAACACGTTGGAGATCCCTTCAAATTTCCAAGTCGAAGATGACAGCAACATTCTTGATCCGGAATTTCATCAAGTCAGCTTTGATTAAAGGTGCCCTTTTACTATTCAGTGGTAACAGAAAGGAGGTACACCTATCATGGATAGATTTCAATCCATTTTAGCAAACACCAACAAGTGGCTAAGAATTAAAGGCCTAAAAAAAGTTAATCCTAAGTTGGGTTTGGATTGCGGAAGCTTTGGCCCTCCTGGAAGGAAGTCAAAACTGGAAATTACAGAGAAAGATGGTGCTTCTTTTGATGTGAAGAATTCCCTCAAATTCAAGTTAAAGGGTGGAAAGGGATCTAAGTCATCTCAGATTCTAGAATCAGATGAAGAAAACTCAGAGGAATCGAAGGAAGAATTGGAGACAAAATCGGATGAAGAGGATGAGGATGAAGAAGGGGAAGTCATGATTATATCTCCTCCAAGACCTGCAAAAATGCATGCGCCATCCATGCATGAAGCACCTTTTCTGAATGAAGTAGATGATAATGTGGATTCATTCTCCACTGTCTTCACACTTTCTATTCCAATTTTGGAAGTCAATACAATGGCTCTTCCTATTTCTTATGTTGCTCCTCTCATCCTCGCAAATGAACAATATGAGCATTTGGGAAATGTGTTTGAGGATTTTCCAACTCTTACAAGTGGTCAAGTTTCCCAACTTGATACAACTTTGACGGGTTTTGAGCTTTTTATGACGGAGTCCTCTCGTCATGCTCCTATGCATTCAGCTGTGCAGACTAAATCTTGTTCAATCACGAGGGAGATACAATCTGGATCAATGCCAATGATCTCCACTGTACCTAGTTCCGTAGATGAAAGTTTGAACTTGCCTACATGGTTGAGCAAAACAACAACAAATAGAAGAAAAGTGGTCGTACCTCCAGATAATCTCGCTACCAAGAAAACCAAATCTAAATCTTTAAAAGATAAGATTATTTCAAAGATTTTGGTTGATTCGGATAAAACCAAATTTACAAAAGTTGTTGAGCCACTAGTGGACAAACCTATTGAAGAACTTACTCATTCTTATTACAAGTTCACTAAGGTTGAAATCGGGAAACAGCCACGTCTGGGTTGTTTACAAGATGCTCAAGATGCATTAGTTAATGTATCAAAAAGAAATCATGAGCTATGGGAGAATAAAAATCAACTCAAACAAGAGGTTTCTCGCTTGAACGAGGTCATTTGGCAACAATCTTCTCACAGTACAGTTGTTATGTCTCAAACATCCAAAGAAAGGAAGCTAATTGAAGCCGCCAAGTCTTGGATAGGAGAAATCATCTCTGAAGGAGTTCAATCCATCATGGAAACATTTGTAGTTCTTAGTCGTGTCAAAGAGATGAATGAAATGGAGCGAAACTTGATTTCTTCTTTGACCCAAGAAGCAAATGATTTGAAGGAAATGTAATGTTCCCGAATGGTTTCGGAGATGTTCCCAAAAGTTTCGAAAAATTTCTCAAACGGTTTTAGAGATGCTCCCGTGCTGCGCGATCAATTGCCCATGCTACACAGCCACTTTCCCGAATGGTTTCGGAGATGCTCCTGTGTTGCATGACCTCAGCCCGTGCTACATGGCCTCAACTGCCCATGTTGTGCGGCCACTACGCATGCTGTGCAATGTCAATTGCCTATGTTGCACAGCTACTGCCCATATTGCACGACCACTTTCCCAAACAGTTTCGGAGATGCTCCTGTGCTACGTGGCCTCAGTTGCTCGTGTTGCGTAGTCACTTTACTGAACGGTTTCGGAGATGCTCCAGAGCTATGTGGCCTTAGTTGCTCGTGTTGCACAGCTAATGCTCGTGTTGCGCGGCTACTTTTCCAAATGGTTTCAGAGATGCTCCTAATGATTTCTACTCTAATACCACTGTAAAGTTCCAAAGGCAAGCTCAGCCTGAAGGGGATCTCAACCCAAAGGCAATCTTGGTTCGAAGGGGATCTCAACCCGAAGGGGATCTCGACCCGAAGGCGATCTCGACCCGAAGGGGATCTCAACTCAAAGGCAATCTTGGCCCGAAGGGGATCTCGGCCCTAAGGGGATCTTGACCCGAAGGAGATCTTGACTCGAAGGCAATCTCGGCCCGAAGTGGATCTCGACCCGAGGGCAATCTCGGCCCGAAGGGAAACTCAATCCGAAGGGGATCTCGATCCAAAGGCAATCTCAGCCCTAAGGGGATCTCAACTCGAAGGCAATCTCGGCCCGAAGGGGATCTCGACCTGAAGGCAATCTCGGCCCGAAGTAGATCTCAACCCGAAGGCAATCTCGGCCCAAAGGGAATCTTGGCCCAAAGGGGATCTCGACCTGAAGGCAATCTCGGCTCGAAGGGGTTCTCGACTCGAAGGAAATCTTGGCCCGAAGGCAATCTTGGCCCAAAGGGGATCTCGACCCGAAGGTAATCTCAGCCCGAGGAGATTTCGACCCGAAGGCAATCTTGGCCCGAAGTAGATCTCGGCTTGAAGGGGATCTCAACCCGAAAGCAATCTCGACCCTAAGGCAATCTTGGCCTGAAGTGGATCTCGACTCAAAGGCAATCTTGGACTGAAGGGGATCTCGACCCTAAGGAAATCTTGGCCCGAAGGGAATCTCGGCCCAAAGGGGATCTCAACCCGAAGGCAATCTCAGCCCGAAGGGGATCTCGACCCGAAGGCAATCTCAGCCCGAAGGGGATCTCGACCTGAAGGCAATCTCGACCCGAAGGGGATCTCGGCCCGAAGGAGATCTCAACCCGAAGGCATGTAATGACCCTCTCTATAAAGGCCACAGAAACCCTCAAACTGAACTTAGGAATTTTGTCAAACACTTGGCGTGTAACAGTAACAATATTCAGAATATGGTAATTTCAGATTTGATACTTTCAGAATATAATCACAGAATTACAATATATATAAAGCCTTTGAACGATATTTCAATTACAATGCAATAAATTCTGAAATTATTTTATTACCAATTCTGGACTGATTATTACAATGACTGTATGACAGCAAATTTACCCAAAAATTGACATATATTTCAGAATGCAAGAACTTGGTTTGAAGAACTATGGAAGAACACCACGTTTTGCTGCAGATCGTTGATGAAGACCTCCAACCGCACCCCCAAACTGTCCTTAATTTGCTGCTGCTGCCCAAACTAGCAGGGTCGTACCAGGCCGTACCTGTACGGCTGCTGAAATAAAATAATATTAGGGTTTTGGGACCCCCAAATGCAAGGAAAATGGGCGCCTAGGGTTAGGTAGTAACCCTGTAAAACCATAAAAAATAACTCCAAGGGGTTGAGGAGATATGAACAATTATGTGGTTCCGAACCCTGCTTTGCCAATTCTGAAAATGCACTTATTCTGTCTTCAAACTCTTGTCAAATGCTTCTCCAATGATAGGGCAAATCTGAAATCCTTATTCCAACCAAAAACAAACCCTAACAACGAATTCTCAATAAGCACCAATGAGATGGCTGAATACCAACTCCAATTATGCAACAATTCAGGTGATATTTCACACCCTCAAAGTCGCCAATCCAAGGGAGTGATTCGTTCCCAAAGATCGAATAATTTGCAGATCCAAAGTCCACAAATGTCTTCACAATGAATAAGTAGAAGAGTTCTCCAATCCAAGCATGTCCAAATGAGAGGCCCAGCCCTCTATTTATTCACTTTTCTAAGAAGTTGCTAGAACTTCTAGAAACATCCTTTATAATTTCTCATTATAATGCACTTTTTTATAATAAAGTAATTTTATAAAATAAAAAGTGCAACTCAAATTAAAATTATAACATGTGGGCCCCAATATCACATAATGATAAAATATAACCTCTTAACACTTCTTCAAGAGCAAGATATGACTATCTGATCCGCAGAATTGACTCTCTTTCCTCACCATTTGCCTACGAGAGTCTGGAATAGGCAAATCCATGATCAATGCCATGTCGAACTAAAGAGGGGACATTACAAGGCAATCTCGGCCCGAAGTGGATCTCGACCCAAAGGCAATCTCGGCCCGTAAGGGATCTCGACCCGAAGGCAATCTCGGCCCGAAGGCTCTGATACCACAGTAATGTTCATGTCCACCTCTGAGATAAACAAACAATGAAATAATAGTGTTGCCTTACAAGAGAATGACCGTACACATGAATGGGCAGTCTGTACTATGCTAAGGGAGTGTTTTGATGGTTGTACGAATGGTATTTGGACAAGTCGTACGGTTGATTCAGCAGGCCCGTACGAAGGACATTAGAGGGTCTTACGGTGATTTCAAGCAGGATTGTACAGACTGTTTCAGAGGGTCGTACGGTGAGTATGAGTTGGTTGTACGGATGATTGCAGAGAGCCGTACAGTGCTGGTTGAGCCGTGTAGTATTTGGTGGCTGGAGCTGATGAGATGTGGTATGAATGAAATCGGGTGAATGAATTCAATGCAATCAATATTAAACTCGATCGCCTTTGCCGGAGATATCAATAAAACCAATACACGTACAGAATAAGAATTACCAATTGATATAGATGTAAATATTTGCAAACAATAATGGCACCCCAATTTGCCAGATCTAAGCCGAGTAATACACAGGCAAAATAGGGTGAGGGTTGATTCCCACCGAAACCGCAAGAGCCAAATAGGGAAGATCTTTCACTTCCGAAATGGCGAACAACAAAGAATCCCAACAGGAATTCGCAGTAAATAGAAAATAATCCAAAAGCATACCTACTACTAACTACAAGCCATGCTTAAATACCCTTCGGATAAACATACCGAGGGTTTACAAAAATAGCCGACGGCCAACACCTACAAAACAATTAAATAAAAATAGGTCCAAGATATACTAAATCAATTGGAACTTCTAAATACAAACATTAATAACTTGGGCCCAAATTAATTAAAATTGGGAACATTACAAGAAATCCTCAATGACTAGGATGAAGTTGCAACATTTAATCTAGATGCCTTGGTCTCATGTGACATTCTCCCATCATGTGAAATGTTCTTCAGATTTTAGGGGCTTATTGGCTACAAAGAGGAAACATTGAGAAAGCTGATTACAAAGTTGCAGGCAGCCCTTGGAGATTGTCAAGCACTTGAAAAAGGTGTTACTTATGAATTGGGACAAATGGGATGCCAGGTTTTTGATGAACATGGTAATCTTATTGCAGTTGAGAGGGTAAGCTCAATTTATACAATCAGGATCAATTCTTATGTAGATTCTGAAGACTTTGGTTCGCACACAATGAACAAATTTGTCTTGTATAAATCCTCGACAAAGCACTTGTTAGATTCTTTGGCAAAAAATTCCAAGGTTATACAATCAGCATATGCAGATGCAGTGAGGATTGAAGCCATCTCAAAGACAAAGGAAATTTATGATCTTCCTACAGTGCATGATATCATCATCAAGTTTAGGGCATTGAGAAACAATCTTTAAGATTGTTGTTTTGTTTTTATTTTTGTTTGTAGGTCTAAGAGGATGCATTACATAAAAGATGTAATTACATGTAATGCGAGTTCCATGTGCAGTTGCATGTAACCCTATAATTTCTCTTTTAGTTAGACTAGGTCAAAGTTGGTTGAGTTGCTCCCACTTTTTCTTCCACCTTTTTCTCAACTCCCGTGCCAATATAAAGGAGTGTCCTCCTCATTGTAAATCATCTTTATCTTTATGCAAGAGAGCTCTGGAGAAATTGTGCCAGCAAAACTTTGTTTGTGTAGCACTATTTTGAGAGAAAAGTGAACATAAAGTAGCATTTGAGACTTAACTTTGATTAAGTGAAATTGTTACTTGTGTGAATTATAAGCTTTGTCTATAATTTGTCTAAGTTATCTTTGATTCATGTTATCTTGTGTTCTTGGTAATTGAATATAAAAGAGTTAAGAAGCAATTGGAGCCAGAGCTTTGGCTAAGAGCAATTGTGAAAATATAAAGCTGGAAGCTTTGTCTGTAGCTTATATTTCTTTCTTAATTCGCAAAATAGTTAAAATATCTTTACTTTTGGAAGTCTTTGTGCCCCATTTGTAAAGCTTTTTCATATAGAAGTACGACTGGACTTAGAGCCAAACTAGTACATTTTCAACTAGCTTTTGAGTTAGTGTTAGTTTATTGGTATCACCATTTCCAGCTTTAGATAGAAGTGTAGTTAGAGATTCACTCTGCCCATTACTCGCTCCACGAGCAAGTGGATTCTTTCTTGAAAGTTAAGAAGAAAGAATAATGGTAACACCCCTTTTAGAAAATTTCTTGACTTCTTGGTTACCTTGAGTTGATCCAAGGAACGGTGAGAAAGGGGAGCCTTCCCTTTAAGGTAGGAGAAACTCTGTCTCACACGTTATGGCTAGTCATCCTATTTTGCAATTGGATTTTTACTCAAAACTATCGGTTGCAAAATATCCTCCCAACAGGATGTTAAAAGAAATGAAGAAAACCTTCATCCTTTTATCATCTGAAGTGTGAATTTGAGCAAAGAGGGCAGTTGATAGAGTCAGGCATTGGATGGACAGCCCTAAAAAAAATTTGCATGAACAAGAGGAGTGGCCTCACTTGCTGCAGGATGCAAGTGCAAAGAGAGGACAGCCCATAGTGTTATAAGATATTGGATCACCGGCCCAATTCAGTCTTGACAAGGCAAGCCTCATCCAAATGGTGAGTGATTGTCTCCTCGGCATTTCGGTCATTTGCAATGTTTTTTTCATATTGTTGATATGTAGTTGTTGTCTATCAGGATTTTGCGCCTTTAGCGAGATGTAAAATCAAGCTATCCTATGAATCAGCGAAAACTCTCTCGGGTGGTGGGTTGTCCTAAAACGAGAGAAGAATCTCTGAAAATTAGGCCGGTTCCTAAGTTGTGATCACCTAATCCTAAATTGTACTCGAGATAAGGGTAAGAGATGAATGAATGAATAATTAAAACTAATCTAAGTGAGGTGATACACCGATGGTTATTAATGTAATTTTGATTACTTCAGCACAAACTACGAAAAGACAATTGTTTCACAATACCAGACAATCACGTAATCACAACAGTGTTTCTATGTAAGGATTGGGATCTCCTGCTTTAAAAGGGATACCTAAGTTTCACCATTTTTTTGCAAGAAAACAATAATCACAAACATAGACCTGCAATTACATGTATCACAATTCAAATCTGCAACTAGGAACGTAACTATAATGAAGGCGAACACAACATTAAAGCAAGGAATTCACAAAATTATACAAGAATCTATGATAAGGAACCGTTGTATCTCTATAATCAATGCTGGAAGAATATTCTCTATCACAAGTGCCCTTACAATCAACTCAAAATCTGCAATCTGCAAAAAATCTAAATCCGAAAGGTCCCCCATAATGAGGTGAAAGTACAATATATAGAAGAATAACCCTAACTCGGATTACAAACTCCTGCCTAGAAAAAATCACCAAAAAATGATGAAAACAATGAAATCCTCTGAAAACTGCACTCAACCACCTGCACAACTACTAGATAACTCAAAACTGCCTTTAACTCTCAAAAATCATGCACAAAAACTCAAACTCGGATAAACTGAATAACCCTCAAAAATAGCATGTGAAAATGCTCCAAATTATGCAATATATGCATAAAATAAGCCCTCCATCTGAACTGCATGCATAACTGATGTTAACTACCCCATAAGATGCTAAAAATATCATAAAATAATCCCATTAACGCATGAGAATCTTGAAACGCACTTGACCTCCATAAATATCTCATCTCCAAGTGTTAACTAAACCTCTTCTTTCCCCCGTTTTTAGGCATTTAAAACTTCTTTTTAATTCCCTTTAATTAATTAATAAAATTAAAGGTCTTATAATTATAGCCTTTGAATTTATTAATTTTACAAAAGTTCTTTTATTATTTTTAATTAATATTGATATGTTTTAATAACTTTTATTATTATTATTATTTTTATTTTTTAAAACATATCAGCATTAGTTAAAAATAACGAAAGGAATATTAAATATATTAATAAGTATTATATATATTAGATAAATATTGAGTCATAATTTATTTAATATATATAATATTTATAATATATATCTTTTACTATTCTTAATGTATCTATATGCCTTAATGAATTTGGCATAATACATATAATAGATTTATCCAAAATCTATATGAAGTTAAAAAAAATGCTCAGACTTATATGACCCGGACCCGAAACTCTATTAAAAATAGAAAAGGGCGGATTTATGAAATACTTCCAAAGCATTTGTAAAAGGCATTTTTGGTGTTTTGTTTGCTGCTTTGCGTGAGGAAAAAAAAATGAAAAGGTTTTCATCAAACCCTAGCCGCCATGGATGAATGTCTACAGATTTTCTTCTCTTACTGGTGGGCTTTGGACTGTTTTCCTGCTTGCTTTGACAGCAGTGGTTATTTATATGCGCTGATGGTCGATTTTATCATGCTGGCCGCGAATTTTTCGGGATTTTTCGGGCATTCTCTCTTCCAGTAGTGAGTTTTTTGTTTGATACTGGGCAGTGTTGGCTTTGAATGGCATTCTATTGCTATTGATGGTAAGATTTTGCATCAAATCTGGGCGTGATTTTTGAACTTTATTATGGTTCTTCTCTGTTATGCACGCCATATTCTCATTTCTGGGCATTCATACTTGTCGTGCGCTCCATCATTGTTGTTGGGGTTTCATCCTTGGCACGAGTTGTTTGTGACGTTTTGAGCTTGGGCTCGAGTTGCTGTTGGAGGCCATTTTTCTTTGAATGGCAGCTTCACTGGTTATTTCTCTTGCTGTCTTGTGACTATAGATGCCGTTTTTTGCCTTGTTGGGGTATGATGCTTAAGTGAAAGAAATGGATTTAAAAGCTTTCCTTACCATATTACAGAGGTAAATCTGAAACTTACATATTTTCTTTTACCATTGTAATGTAGAAGCACAGTTATATAAAAAATATTTTCTTCTCCTTATCATATCGTTATTTGGGTTCTTGCATTGCGTTCACTGTCTTCTTCTTTTCTTTTCATCTATCTGAGATTTTCTGCCATGTTTTCCATCATTTTTTGTGTTCAGCCAATAGTAAAAACTCCGTGTCAATCATGAAAATAGACCTTGAAGTCACCCCTCTGATTTTGCAAGATCCCTTAATCCTTTATGATCAGATACTGTAATAGAAGGCCGAAACCAGTATGGCCATTTATGAAGACGAAATTCCCGCAATATGCACATCCTTACAGTTTGAACTTCACCATTGAAATATGTAAGAACTCATTCAAAATATTTCACATAGCGATTTTGACTTGGCAGAACAAGACCCTTCTCTTGTAAAATTTATTAGATGCTGATCACTCTTCTTGGCATAAAAATGAGGTTCAAACCCTTATCTGTTGATATCCACCATTCTGATAACAGAACATTCAGCATGTACACTTCTAGTTTAGCAGCATTCTGTAACTTCCATCGTATTCTGTAGTTTGAAATGATTGATATGTAATTTTGTTCCTTCTGTTCTGAGCATTTGATGATCATTTAAGTATTTATTTTTCTCAGCATGTTGATCCATTACTTATGGAGTTCGAACAGGAGTTCGTGACTCCCATATGTCATATGAAGCTCATAGGTTTTTAGCACTTTTCTTTGCTCATAGAAATTTGATTTTCTTGTGGCAGATTTCCTTTCTCTTCCCTTTGATACAGCACTGATAGGTAATTCTGATCGACCTTATGACTAATTGTACCTGTACTTTTCTTGATATATGCTGAAATATACTTGCAAAAAATAATTGAAATTCCTTTAGCTTCAGATTTTTGAAACCTTTCATGTCCTTCATGATTTGACCGGAAGGTCCCATACTTGAACTTATGTATGCCCCCTAGACGATCTCCTCTCGTGCTTTGTCTTTGTCACTCCTTGATTTGACCAGAAAGTTTCGTACTTGTAATTTATGCACGTCCTTTCTATGATCTCCTCAATGTCTTCAATCAGCTACATTGGTTTAACCAGAAGGTCCCATACTTGTAACTTATGTATGCCCCCTCGACAGCCTCCCCAATATCTTCTGTCTTTGCCCGAACAATCTCAGCCAAAAGGCTTCATGCATGTAATGTACGCATGATCCTTCTATAGCCTCAAGTCTTCATACCTGTATCTGCACATGGAACAAATTCATTAATAAACATGTTTTATTTTCTTCAGATTTTCTTACTGCCTCGCCTTTTAGCATAGTTATCTGGATGACCATTTTGTATAAACAGCAAAGTATAGATGATAGGAAAGTCTTCCATTGCTCAGTTCGTATGAACTGATCCATTTCTTTATTCATTTTTTGCAGGTTTTACTCTCGGATGGAGATGCGGGATCAGCCCTCCAGCGTTCAACGCAACAACTTTCCATTCAGGCAATGGATGCCTTTCCTTTCTATCTCTTTTTCAGTACTTTTCTATTTGTTCAATGTGTTTAATTCAGATATTTATGTTAGGAGCTGAGAGCACTAGTAATATCTGAATGCATTGTATTCAAGTACTGTGTAAATATGAACACTTTGTAAAAAATATTTTTTTAAATACTTGAGTAAAAAGTATTATTTTTTGGTACTTGTATCCTGAAAGTGGTCAATCCTCTTTCTTATGCTTCCTGTACTTTGTTTGCTGCATTCTTTTCGTTCTGTACTATATACTCTCAATAGCTAAACACATTTGGTCATCAGATAAAACATAATCCATTTAGCGTAAAACATAACAATTTAAAAGGCATGTTAAATTGGTAACAGTAGTCAGGTGGCTAGGTAGGTCTGTATAATGTAGTGGTTCTTTTTTTTTTAATATTATCAGTTCTATAGCCAGGGTTTTCCGTTTGTCACTGGGATTAGTCAGATCTTTGGCCATTAATGGCAGTTTTGTAAAACCTCAAAATCTGGTGTTTTTCTCCATTTTTTTGGGATCTGGTTGCATTGTTTAAATCTGTCTGAAAGGACTCTACGTTATGATTTATTTGGGATGGCCGAAGCTGATGAAATTTTTAATTAAAAATTTCAACTTTATTTAATAAAATCAATATTATTACCAATCAAACAAAAAATCATCATGCAATGTAATGTAATAGAGAGAAGTAATCAATCTTGGAACATAATAATTTTGATAGTACAAATGAAGAAGCAGATTTTAGAATCTGGGGACTCTTCCAAGGGCTACTAGGGTTGGACTTTTTGATCAAAATACCAGTAGAATCTTCTCATTTTTTGGTTCAGCAATTTTTTTTGAACTTTTTGTTTATATAATGCAATTTTTGATTGATGAGATATAATATTTCCTCATAAACAAGGGAGGCTAACGTGAACACGTCAAAATGATGATTTCATGTATTACAAGTACCAAAAAATTCAAAATTGTTTAAAAGACCCATAGAAAATGGTGATATGGCAAATGGAAACCAGAGTATGTATCTATATGTATGTCTTCATTTGGGGGGAAGGGGGAAGGAGAGGCCGGAGAGAGAGAGAGAGAGAGAGAGAGAGGGAGAGAGAGAGAGAGAGAGAGAGAGAGAGAGAGTTGCATGTGTATATATATATGAATATCTATATCTACTGAAGATTTGAATCAACCTGAAGTCCATTCAATGAAAGGATCAAAACAGAGATCTCATGCTCATCTCATAACTTCTTTCATTAAGAATATAGGAGACATGAGACAAAAGCGTCAAGTGATCGATTTCATTTCATGATTACAATGCAAATGGAATGCAGAAAGGAACAATTCGATCCAGGAGATCTTATTACTAATTTATTTTTGAGCATTAGATATTAGTATTCCAAGGTGGGGGTGGGGCTCACTGGTATACATTCAAATCTCATTATTTGAATAACTCTCTATTGTTACTGTCTTTAGAACTCCCTTGTCTATCTTAGCCACAAATAAGTGAGTCTGACTAATTGTTCATTGTTTACAAATATGAAATCAAAAAATTTATTGCCAAGATCACATAAATTTATATATCATTCAACACCTTAAACAAAACACGAACAATATATAGTTAGTATTTACAGAGTATGAGTCTACAGAGATTTCGCATCTATCTTAATTAAAACTAAAATAACCATTCAGCACAGCAAGTTCCTATCATTACAAAATACCCCTTTAAAAGGCCTAGAACAATGGCTAAAGTTCACCCAGTCTATCTTCTGATTAATTGATGTAAAATAAGAAAAAAATAGTTTTCCAAAATCCAAGAAATTGCATGTATCCTTGCATAGTAATGTACTTCAATCTAAATAAATTACTTCAGGAATTGATTATGTCATGTAATCTTCATCACTCAGAGCGCAAGAATAGGAACAGAACCTAAAAGCTATGGCTGACCACTTTAAAAGCAATGTAAAAGTAGGCCGATGTAAAGAAATGCAATGTTCTGGAGTATAAACAATTAATACATACAAGATTTACAAAAAAAAAAAGTGAATTTCGAATCCAGATATAATTAAACATCTGTTATTTAATCACCCAACTATAAGAAGTTATTTTATTTTAAGAATCCTTGGCAATAGGAAGAAGTCACACGCTTTTACCATAGGTTTAATCTCTGTATTGATCCATTTGTAAGTAAGCTAATTATGTCATGTAACCTTCATCACTCAGAGCACAAGAATAGAAACAGAACCTAAAAGCTATGGCTGACCACTTTAAAAGCAATGTAAAAGTAGGACGATGTAAAGAAATGCAATGTTCTGGAGCATAAACAATTAACACATACAAGATTTGCAAAAAAAAAGTGAATGTCAAATCCAG
The DNA here is from genome assembly GCA_028749045.1 of Cupressus sempervirens. NCBI lineage: Eukaryota > Viridiplantae > Streptophyta > Pinopsida > Cupressales > Cupressaceae > Cupressus > Cupressus sempervirens. The sequence continues at coordinate 405,962,313 of CM053791.1, read as the reverse complement.
AAATAATTAAACATCTGTTATTTAATCACCCAACTACAAGAAGTTATTTTATTTTAACTTGTTAAAGTTCACAGAATCCTTGGCAAAAGGAAGAAGTCACATGCTTTTACCATAGATTTAATCTCTGTATTGATCCATTTGTAAGTAAGCTAAGAACTATATTGAGTTAAGGATTATCTCAGCACAAAGAAAAAAAACATTCCAATGCATGAGATTCAATCGTAAGAAATAAGTGTGAGATGCCCAGTCAATAGAAAAACCATCAAGGATCATTAATTGCTAAAAGATGAAATACCATGATACAATATGGAAGGAAATTTCATAACCTGTAAACAATGGTAACACCACTTTAACAACTAAATCAGTTAATTACAAACATACAAGCTATGAAGGCATTTTAAACAAGAAAACTGTTAAACTTTACAAACACAAGTATACTAAACTCGTAATGTAATTAGCAAGAAAACAAACTGAACATTCAAAAGAAATTTGAATTGAATGGCAGCCACGGCTCATATGCAAAATAATCTATCCTTAAGCCTCCAAAAAATACTTTGAATTCACCAAATAACAAAGGAAATAGGTAAAGTGTTCAAATAGTTGATTTCATAACCACTGCCCAAAACATATAAACTACCATATCCAAAATAAGCACATTATTTATTACCAGATTTTCTAGAGAGAATAAGCTCAACCTAGAGTTCATAAGCACTCATCCTCAAATGAATTCTTTACCTCTACTTAAATCTGAATTGAGATTTATTGTACACTACAAAGTTGACAATAAGTCATTATCTCTGCAAAAAAGAGGTATACCACAAACACTTCATTTACAACCATGTTTCTTTTACATAATTGTCTTTTATTTATTGAGTTTGATCATGTTGCCGAACAGAAACTAAAGCAAAAGAACCACTACAACTGAGTGTTAAATCCAAGACGCACCTTCATCGAATCATCGCCACTGATTAGCAAACTTCGTAGGAACCGGATTTTAGAAGACTGAAATGCCTCAGTACGAAGTGTTGTTTTTCCATCGATAGCTACCATATTTCTAAACTTATCCTGATACTTGGACAGCAAGGAATCCTATTAATAGAGTTTTTGCTACAAGACAATATTAATTTTAGGTCAAACAAAATGTCATGCAGGAAACCATATAGCTAAATGCTCAATTGATATTTGCAAAACAAGACCAGGTTATGCAAGTATCGCCATCAATAATGAAAGCATTCCAAGAGATTTTCCAAGTTTAATTGCTTAACTAAATTAAGTGCTGACTTTCTATTCTTATAGTTGAATCATGGCTTGAAGTAGGTTACCAAGTCTTACACCACTTAAAAATGACTTTCAAAAAAAATTGTTGCATACATCATATATCCATATTATATGCTTGTAAAATACTGAGACACTTTTAAGATAAAAAATGAAGTTATCTTCTTTCACAAGTAGTTATAACAATTTTCTCACACGATATATTTCCATGTATACTATTACTGTGTTTCATATTGTTTGATAATCCCCTCTACTCCACATTATATAGTTAGATAGATATAATCACTCTCAGAAGATCAGCTCAAAAGATACCCCTTTGATCTAATCAATATTTTTCGTGCCTTCTAATCAGTGTAATTTTGTCAAACAGTTGGGATGCAAGCTAATTACTAGTTTCGGATTTGTTCTCAATATGCAGTTCTGATTTTGAATATGCTAACATATGAGAGGAATGAATAACAATAACTAATAATGAGCAACTGCAGTACTAACAGCAATCTGAAATCTCTATTATTTTGACAGCAAAATTATCTTTGTTTATAATAACAATGTTAAATGCAAACTTAACATACCAAATTGCACAGATTACATGAAGGTTGCTTTCTAAACACACTTTCAGTGATTTTAATCCTTCCAAACTCTAGCTGTGGTTCTCCCAAAATGGACCTGAGTTATAATCAGCACACCCACCACTGGTACTACACCAAAATGTTGTTGCTTATGGATGTGCGTTTTCCCTAGAATGATGTTGCAGTCCAAAAATAACACCCAGATTCACTTTCAAAGCAGTTTGAACTTATTTATGTATTTTCAGATTTATATGGCAATAAGTAAATGTAGACCAGTTGATATGATTGCTGCTCAGACTCCTTCAGACCTATGTGGCACTCTTAAAACCTTCCAAACTGATGCTAATCATTACCAGGAACACATTCGTGGCAGTTTAAATCATAGTTCAAATTCTCGACGACAAGTAGCAGATATACCAACTTCTCACGAGATTTTCAGCACAGCGAGAAAACTCAAGGTTTTTGTGCCAGGTTCTCGGCCAAGAAGTTTTAAATTTCTCATCCAGAAAATGGTAACATATCGCCAAGAAATTGCCAACTTAGCGCAATAACTAACTGTTTTCAATACAGGATGCCTAGCAACATACCTAATTTCATTTTATCTTTCATTCTATTGTGCTTGGAAGAGAGAAGAAAGGTTGTGGAGGAGAGAAATAGTGTTTGGCAGCCTTAAAGATAGATTGCAAGTGGATTGAAGCAGATTCAAAGCTCTTTTCAAGCAAGTCCGGATTCACAAGTTTTCTAAATTCTTTTTTATTTCAAGTTAAAAATTGTTTTGTCTTCTCTTAGTTGCATGTAACTCTATTGACTCTAGAATACCATTTGCAATGTCCTCTAACACATTTTAAAGCGTAATGACTAAGATCTAACACCATGTTTTGCAATTTTTCCCAAAAAAATCATTGTTTTCTCAATAATTTCAAAAGCTAACACATTTTTGTTTTTTGCCTTTCAAGTTTCAGCTTGTTTTAAAACTTATTTAAAGCTATAATCTAGTTTAGTTTGTTCCTAAATATGTTTACTAAGATTCTAAATTTGTGGCTTCAATGTATTATGGTAAAATAATGAATTTGTTATTAAAGAAAGATCATGAATGATCTATATATACAAGATATAAGAGAATGTTTCTATAACGAACAGGAGAGAGGAAATAGAAACATTCTTGTAGGGTGGAAAAGAAAGTTTCCATGACGAAGAGGAGTTTATGAAAACATTACAAAACGAGTGACCATTAGAAAAAGATGAAACAGAGAATAAATAGAAGCTATCTAATATCGTAATACCCTCCCTTAATGGTCAATCTATCTTCAAAAAATTAGAAACTTGCATGTCCTCAAAAAGTGAAAAAGGCAACCTCGGGTTGATCATAGAGGTCTAAATGTTTTGCAATGTTGGTCTATGGTTGGGATCCACCCTGCTTCCATTCTTGGATCACATGACCAAATTTGTGGCAATAGTTGCACCAGATTTGCTTCTTCTTGGAGTAATTTTGAGACTAAGTAGATGACTGAGATGAGCCTTTATCCTTGTGAAAGGATTGGGCGGGAAACGCTTGTTTTGAGGAGGATGAAGGAGCACTGCTACCAAACTGGTGTTTCCAAAGATACTGATGTACAAGTTTGGTGCACAGATCTAAGAACTTCATGTCAACATTAGTTGCAATAATGTTGAACATCTCAATAAAATGCTCATTGGACAGAGGTAGGTTTTTTAGAGTAATGACCACCATGTCCTCTTCCTCTATTTTATAGCCAATGGCCTCAAGCTGATCTTTGATGTCCTTAATCTTCAGAAGATGGTCTTGTCAGGACATGTGCTCATCCATAATCATGGAGAATAGTTGATTCTTCAGAAATAAGGTTCTGCTTTTATCTAATGTCTCATGGAGATCGTTTAGTATTTTCCAGATCTCTACAATGGTCTTGTCGAGAGGCACTTAAGGCAACTAATCATCAATAATCTCTTGAGAAGCATCAACTATAGTAGGACGAGTCTCGGTACTCAGAAAAAGCGCCTCAAGGCAAGGGTGCTCAAAGATTTTCATCGTTCTCTACTTTTAGGTACTTGAGGCAACTAATCATCAATAATTGAAAGCTTAATAAGCATAACCGTTTCATGATTACTCTCATCAAATTTCTCTTGAGTAGTATCGACTATGGTAGGACAAGTCTCGGTACCCAAAACAAGCACCTCAAGGCGATAGTACTCGAAGATTGTCATCATTCTCTGCTTTCAGGTGTTGTAGTTATTTCCGTTAAATTGTTGACTGCCTTCTAAGAGAAGATTAGTGAGGGCCATGACACATTTTTGATGCAAAAAACGTAAATATCTGAAAAGGCACGAACTTCGAGACAAATTAACAAAAGACCCCAAAAAATGAAAGCACACCCAAAAGAGAACACGAAAAACTAAAAAAAAATCTAAAATTAGATTCTGAATTTGTTGGCTCAAAAATTGAGGCACGGAAATGATGCACCAAGAAACATCAAAGAGTGACCTAGTTGAGATCTGGAACACCTTAGTTCTAATCTACAATTAAAATAAAATTTCAGTATGATCTGACGAGTAGAAACACTAGCTGAAAGTGCAAGAACTAGAGGCAGTCATGAAAGCTCAGATATTTGGAGAAAAAAATTGGATGCCAAATCCCTAGTCAAATTTGGAGGAAAAAAAGATGCAAATTTTGAATACACTTGGGCAAATATTTCAAAAATTTTAAACTAGTAATTTGAAAAAAGAAATTAAAAAATTTCGAAGAGGCCAAGAATTTTCTCTGATACCATATTATGGTAAAACAATGAATGTGTTATTAAACAAAGATCATGAATGATTTATATATACAGGATACAAGAGAATGTTCCTATAACGAACAAGGGAGAGGAAATAGAAACATTCTTGTAGAGTGAAAAAGAGAGTTTCCATAACGGAGAGGAGTTTATGGAAACATTACAAAACGAGAGACCATTAGAAAAAGATGGAAGAGAGAGTATATAGAAACTATCTAATATCGTAATTGTGTTTTGTATGTGTAGGTTGATTTTACATTAAATGGAAAATATGGATTCTTCTACAACTAGCTCAGTTGCAGCATCTACCAGTGGCCCCATAGGTGCATGTCCATCTGGATTTGTAGGCACGTGCCTTAAAGGGGCTAGAGAGGAGGCATGGAAATATGGGTTCAAAGGAACTGAGTATAATAGTGTGATATGCATAAAATATGAAGAACAAATACGTAAAGGCATATCTCATTTGAGGTACCACCTTGCTGGGATAAAAAAGCATGACACAAGGATTTGTGATGCGACCACTGAGGAAATAAAAAGAGAGATGCTTGCCTTGCTTAGTGCCCAAAAAGAGAATTAGTTGAGAAGAGAGGGATAAATTGGCAATGAGGTCAACCATTTCTAAATCACGAGGTATGTCATCCATTAAGAATAATCACCATTATTAGTTTGGACTTTGGATTATGTTAAACCAATGATCATAATGAAATGATGTAGGTTGTCACTGGGTATCTCAGTCAACCTTGATGAAGAAACAGAAGTTGAGGGCATAGTGGGCTCTCTTCATGGTCCACGGATCCACACACCTACCATGCACTCATCTTCCACTTCCACTGGTCCTAGTAGACCACAGAAATCTTCTCTAGATCGTTTATTTGTGCATAGAAACACCCCTGAAGCACAACCATCACTAGAGGGTACTAGATGGAACAGTTATGTGCATCGGCAAGTTGATATTCAATGCATCGTTTTTTGATTTTTAACATCTCCTTCAATGTTGGAACAAGTCCATATTTTTTGAATTTTTGTGAGTCATTGTACAGTAGCAAGAAAGGGCTACAAGCCATCCACTCATGCAGACTTGAGTGGGAGATTAGTTTAGTTGTTTCAAATCTTAATACTTTTCCAGTTTTACAATTTACTTATTTTTTGTTGAATGTAATTTTTTTAAATCAAAGTTGTGTACTTAATGCCATTTTTTTTTTGTGCTTGCAGATTGCTCAAAGATATTGTTTCGAGGGCTAAAGACGTGGTTGAAGAACAAAAATTACAATGGAAATAGTATGGCTGCACCATACCTTTAGATGGATGGACAAATGGAAGAAATCATACCATCACCAATTTTTTGGTTTCTTGCAAGGATAAAATAAGTATTTCTTATAGTCCTTAAATCCTTGGATTGCCTCAAACAAGGTAAAAATGGTTGAAACTTTGGCTCCAATGCTAGAGAATGTTGGGATGGAGGTTGGGGCTGAAAATAGGGCACAAATAATAACCAACAATGCAGCGGCATACGTGGCAGCCGGTAGGATCTTACAAGAAAAGCATAGCACACTCATTTGGTCTCCTTGTGCAATGCATGTAATTGACCTTCTTTTGGAGGATATAGGGAAATTGGATTGGATGAGACTAGTTATAGAGAATGCAAGGAAGATAACAAAATATTTTTACAATCACCCTTGGGTCCTTCGCTTGATGAGAAACTTCACCCATGGGAAGGAGTTGATTAGACCTGCGGTCACAAGGTTTGCAACAATTTTCTTAATGTTGCAAAGTGTTTTTTCTATGAATACTTTGAGGCAAATGTTTGTGAGTCCACCATGGCTAGAGTCAAGTTATTCAAAGAATTCCGATAGACAAAGTGTTGCACGCATTGTCTTTGACAAGTACTTTTTTTATCTAGCTACAAAAATTGTGGAGGTAACTTATAAACTTCAAAAGTTGAATATTTAAGTTTTTGTATACAATAATCAAGTCTTTCATTATTAATTTATAACCCTACTCTCTAATTAATGATAATCATTTTCTATGTTTCAATTGTAGGTGGTGAAGACCTTGGTTAAAGTTCTCCCCTTGGTAGATGGGGAACAAACCCCAATAGGGTCCTTTTTTGAGGCCATGGATAGGACCAAAGAGGCTGTAAGAAATCAATACAAGGGGAACAGCTTAAAATTTGAGCCCATATGGGAAATTAGAGTTAGGAGGTCGAGTAATCAGCTCCACCAACCCGTTCATGCTGCGGGGTATTTCCTCAACCCTCGTTTCTGCTTCTCTCCATCATACGGGGGTCCCAATGGAGAGATCATGGAGGGCTTCAATAAATCCATGTAGAGGATGGTTCCTGACATTGAGGTGAGAGACCTCATTGTGGCCGAGATGGAAGTGTATCAAAATGCAAGGGACAACCTATTCTCATCAGACATGGAAAAGACAGGTAGAAACACTCACAACCCAAGTACAATATTTGGAATTTGGAGTCTTTCGCATGCATGATAAGTAGATAAATACTAAGCTAAAAAAACTTGTTCTCACCTTGCTTTCTAACTCTTTCATATTTATCTTACAAATGCTTGGTATCAAGATTAGGGTGGAAATGTCCCAAATATGCAAAACTTGCCCTTCGCATCTTACATCACACATGTAGCTCATCCAGTTGTGAGCATAATTGGAGCTTATTTGAAGCTATTCACACCAAGAAGAGGAACAATTTGGTGCATAAATGCCTATATAACCTTCTCTCTGTGCAATATAACCTTAAGTTGTGGATAAGAAAGGTAGAGTCATCACCAGTTGAGCCACTTGATTTGGATGTCATAGATCCTTCTGGTGATTATACAGCACAAGAGCAGCCTCTATTGTTCACAGAGGATGGCATATATAATTTGGAGAGGCAACCTATAGAGGAGGGTTTTGCACTGGGACTAGATGACATTCAGGAGGAGGGCAGTGAGAGTAAGGACACTGGTAGTGAGGATTTAGATGATGTAATGTCCCCACTACAGGGTAGATGTTGACTAGCTCCTTGACAAGCAAACTTGCAACATATGTTAGTACTCCAACAAGAAAACATGTATGAGATTCTAATAGTAAAATGTTATTGAACTTTGTAAATGTATAAAATATAAGATTATAAGTCTCAATCTAATCCCCTTCTTAATGAAAGACTATGATCAGATGCTTAGTTCCTAGGGCTCTAATTAATAGAACAGCTCTCCACTAAGCACCATCTCCTCACATTACTTTCTCTTGTTAAGACCTTATGGATAATCAATCTTGATATATCCATACTTCTAGGAAAGAATTCTTTCTCATCTTAGGCCTTATGGATGGATACCCACTCTGGGTGTATCCATCCTTACATATGAATATGTTTTTCCTAACAGTATATACTGGCCTTCAGAGATATGCAATCTCTACCTTAATTCCTTTCTAGGAATTTCAACATTCACTAAGAATGATCTTAATCTCAGCCTTATTTGCAGGTTGATGTTAACTCTTATTTCATAATGATGATTCTGAAAATGAAGATATAAATTATGATCTGATCATACAATCTTTATATCTATTAAAGATTTGTGATCATACTTATAATTCAAATGTCCGGCATCATTCAGATACATAATTTGTATATACAATTAAATATAATATATTTCATACTAAATCCTACATATATAATTTTGAGTTGATCTTTCTCTATACATACATACATATATAAAATTATGATTTCCTTACCATTATCATTTCTATTTAACAATAGTTCTGATTTTGTTTCTATAATGTATAAACAAATACGTATAGTTTGATTTCATTTCTAATATACAGACATATAAGTATACCTCTGATTCAATTGTTATTATATATATGTATTTAAATATATACATAAACACTTAAGCATATTTCTGGTTTCATTTGTCATACATATATATAAAGGCTTAGTTCTGATTTCATGTTTACCAAATACATAATTGAAAAACATGTATAAGTATATAATCATGGTTCTGATTTCATTTCTACCACACAGTATAACTATAACTTTGATTCCATTTCCATTTCTATATGTCATGTTTTATGTATATATATATATGCCAGAAAGTTTTTATCTTTCTAAAATCTGTTTACAACTAATCTCCTAACATATTCTCTTCACAGCAATGTTGGTGTATCTAAATAACTATTTGTCTTCTACAAACATACACCGTACTTCTCTCTAATATAAACTTTCATTCTTTTTGTTTTAATTTTCTGTCCCTTACTCATCCATTTGATCTGTAATGCAATCTCTATCCCCTCCTTTTCTTTGTTCCCATTCTGAAAATCCTTCGATGCCTTTTGTATCCTCCAATAGCATGTGAAGTTTTCTTGTCTAAAGACATGTTTCCACATCCATCAATTAGCAAACGCTGCCTTCAATATAATTGTCTTTTTTCATATATAATCTGCTTGGCCAACTAATGGTTAATGATTAGACTTATCTAAGTGGATCAATATTGTGGTTTAGATAATCCCATGCCTTATCTTTCTTAATTCTTGACCTTTCGTATTGGTGTTTAGTTTGCTTCCTAACTATGTAGCAGAGTTAGTCACATATTATATTTTAGGAATATTTTAGATATTATTAGTAGTCGATATCATATTAAAAGTGTTGAAGTATTTTTTTTATTTGAACTCTATTTATTTATTATTTATTATTAACTATTATTAAATTATATTTTACTGAATTATCATTTATCATTTACAAATATTCTTTATTTATTTATTTATTTATTTATTTATTTATTTTGAATAGTTTTTTTTATCTGTATTATTTATTTGTATATTTATTATTGATATGTAATACTATATCAATATTGTATTAGTAATATATATCTACTAAATTACATTATAATTTATTATAATGTATTCAATTTATTGATATATTTATTGTTTATTATTAAGTCATATTATAGAAAGGGGACATTACAGTCCACCCTTCTCAAAATTGTTTGTCCTCGAGCAATGTGAACCTTCGGTGTGAATAATGTTCTCCTATGTAACATTGATATTCAATCCACAATCTTGAAATGATAATTTCAACTTGAGGTCATAATTGCAACATATTTATAAATATAGACTTATCAAAACTAAAGATATTTCGTCATAGTATTTGATTTAAAATCTTAAGAATAATTCAAAAGGAAGAACTTATCTTGAATTGTTGTAGTACTCGTGCTCTCCTCCGTTAAGTGTTTCTTTTATCCTTGATGTATAACCCAAGGATGTCCTTGATCAAACTCTGAAACTCCCATGAATGTCCTCTACTAAACATGGTGAATGTTCACCAAGAACACTATTTGCCAAGTATGTTACCGTTCACCAAAAACATCCTATGTGAGCAACATTCACCAAGAATTCCCTGTACGGGCAACATTCACTAAGAATGCCCACTACCAATCCTCAAGGAAAATTCAAATCTGGCTTCCTAACCCTTGGAGGACCCTCTTCATTCTGAATGACTGGAATCCAATTCTAGAACAGTCCTTCGTTATTCCACCATCATCCTTTAAGTACATTACTAAAGCCTCTAGGATTGTCATGCATTGACATATCCCTCATATTAACCTTGAATACGGGATCCTCTATCCTAGTCTCTTTTCACATGTGCCTATATGAGCTCTAGCAATAGATATGGTCTTTGAAGCTTTTAAATAATCTTCCTTTGGTTTCCATTTATAACATTCATTTAGAATGTCCTTACTTTATTCTTAATCCTGCAGGATGGCAGGATCATGCTCTAATACCACTGTAATGTCCCCACCACTAGAGTAGATGTTGACTAGCTCCTTGATAAACAAACTTGCAACATATGTTAGTACTCCAACAAGAAAAAATGTATGAGATTATAATAGTAAAATATTATTCAATTTTGTAAATCTATAAAATATAAGATTGTAAGTCCCAATCTAATCCCCTTCTTAACGAGAGGCTATGATTAGATGCTTAGTTCATGGGGGAGTAATTCTTTGGGCTCTAATTAATAGAACAATTCTCCACTAAGCACCATCTCCTCACATTACTTTCTCTCGTTAAGACCTTATGGATAATCAATCTTGATATATCCATCCTTCCTACGAGAGAGTTCTTTTTTATCTTAGGCCTTACAGATACCCACTATGGGTGTATCCATCCTTACATATGCATATGTTTTTATGTTTTTCCTAACAGTATATACTAGCCTTCAGAGATATGCAATCTCTGCCTTAATTCCTTTCTAGGAATTTCAATATTCACTAAGAATGATCTTAATCTCAGCCTTATTTGCAAGTTGATGTAAACTTTTATTTCATAATGATGATTCTCAAAATGAAAATATAAATTATGCTCTGATCATAAAATCATACTTATAATTCAAATGTCTTGCATCATTCAGATACATAATTTATATATGCAATTAAATATATTATATGTTTTTATGTTTTTCCTAACAGTATATAATAGCCTTCAGAGATATGCAATCTCTGCCTTAATTCCTTTCTAGGAATTTCAATATTCACTAAGAGTGATCTTAATCTCAGCCTTATTTGCAAGTTGATGTAAACTTTTATTTCATAATGATGATTCTCAAAATGAAGATATAAATTATGCTCTGATCATAAAATCTTTATATCTATTTAAGATTTGTGATCATACTTATAATTCAAATGTCCTGCATCATTCAGATACATAATTTATATATGCAATTAAATATAATATATTTCATACTAAATCCTATATATAATTTTGAATCTCTCTCTCTCTATATATATAATATATATAATTATATTTTTCTTACCATTATCATTTCTAATTAACAATAGTTCTGATTTTGTTTCTACAATATATAAACAAATAAGTATAGTTTTGATTTCGTTTCTAATACATATAGACATATAAGTATACCTCTGATTCAATTGTTATTATATATATTTATTTAAATATACACATAAACATATAAGCATAGTTCTGATTTCATTTGTCATACATATATAAGGCTTAGTTCTGATTTCATGTTTACCAAATACATAGTTGAAAAACATGTATAAGTATATAATCATGTTTCTGATTTCATTTCTACCACACAGTATAACTATAACTCTAACTTTGATTCCATTTCCATTTCCATATGTCATGTTATAGTTATATATATACATATACCAGAAGTTTTTATCCTTCTAAAATCTGTTTATAATTAATCTCCTAACATATTCTCTTCACAGCAATGTTGGTGTATCTAAATAACTATTTTTCTTCTACAAACATACACTGTACTTCTCTCTAATATAAACCTTCATTCATTTTGTTTTAATTTTCTGTCCCTTATTCATCCATTCGATCTGCGATGCAATCTCTATCCCCTCCTTTTCTCTTTTTCCATTCTGAAAACTCGATGCCTTTTGTATCCTCCAATAGCATGTGAAGTTTTCTTGTCTAAAGACATGTCTCCACACCCATCAATTACCAAACGCTGCCTCAAATATAATTGTCTTTTTTCATATATAATCTGCTTGGCCAACTAATGGTTAATGATTAGACTTATATAAGTGGATCAATATTGTGGTTTAGATAATCCCGTGCCTTATCTTTCTTAATTCTTGACCTCCCGTATTTGTGTTTAGTTTGCTTCCTAACTATGTAGCAGAGTTAGTCACATATTATATTTTAGGAATATTTTAGATATAATTAGTAGTTGATATCATACTATAATCTGAAATGTTGAATTATTATTTTGATTTGAACTCTATTTATTTATTAGTTAATATAAACTAATATTAAATTATATTTTACTGAATTATCATTTATAAATATTCTTTATTTATTTATTTTGAAGTATTGTTTATCTGTATTATTTATTTATATATTTATTATTGATATGCAATATTATATTAGTAATGTAGTTAATCTACTAAATTACATTATAATTTATTATTATGGATCCAATTTATTGTTTATTATTAAGTCATTTTATAGAAAGGGGACATTATAGATGATGAGTCATTGCTAGCACTAGCACCATCTACGTCACAGAGGACTGTTAGGGCTACAGCTACTAGACCCCCTCCCTTTCCCATAGGTTTTACTAAAGCTAATGGGAAGGGGAAGAGGAAGATGTAGACTAGTTCCATATTGTACTTGACATTTGTATTTGCTTATATTTCTAGAAAGACAATTTGCTATTTGTAATTTGCTTCAATGTTCAAAGTCTCTGACTACATCGACATTCCACACGAGGATGCAATTTTGTTACTGATTGCATTTATATATCTAAGTCAGCTTGTTTGTTTTGTTTACTCATTTACTAACTCAATAGATGCGTCTACTTATTGAATTTTACACAAAAAAAAAGGCATTTTAATTAAATTTAAGCCACTTTTAAAATTTGTGATATTTTCATGAGAAGTTAGTGATTTATCTCTGATATTGCCAAGAAAAAATAATCCTCGCCAATAAGTGGCAAAGAACTATGGTTTAAATAATGACACCACTCTAAACCATCCAATTTGAAGTCTCCTAACAACTTCCAATCTCAACAACTAAATGAATTAGCAATATAATCTACCTTGCAACTTTGAACTCCAATCCTTCTGACTATATTTTGTGACAAAGAGAAGAATGTCAGCATAAACGAATTTCGTCCTTCATGCCCACAAGAGAAAATCTCCACAATTTCACCAATTTTCATATATTATCCAAGCATGTTGAAAGAGAGCTCTTTAATCTTTTGTATAATACTTTCTAAGCGCTCCACCACTCACCTTGACAACATGGGATAAAACAAAATTAGTATTTTACTCTTTCCTATAATTTTGGAATTTTTGGTTTTTGGCCCCTATTTTATTGTGATTTCTTTTTATTTGATATTTTTCATACCATGTACATGACTTTCCTTCAACTTAAGTCCCCAGTATCTATTATTTATGCTTCCAATTATTATAGAATAATGGGGACCATTTAATTTAAATATCTCCTCTAAATTATAGACTATGCCTTAATAAATTTATATAATTAAATTTAACTTTATAAAATAACTTTAGCAATGCACAATAATTCATATAATTGATGAATAAATCTTTCTCTTGACTTTAAACGATTACCATCAACCTATCATTGTCATTGGATGTCCAATTATGCCTAGAATAACTAACTATAAATAGTAAGTATGCCCAAGCTGCATCGAAACCTCTCAAAATGGCCTGGGACTCAAATTGCCTAGGCCAAATGGCCTTAAGATCCCTCTAATGTCCTAGTTAGCATACAAGACCATGAAGAAATAGGCTAACGACAACCTCATACAACTTGTGTTAAAAGGGGGGCATTACACAATTGAATTAAAATAAGCACACATAGGAGACCTTTTCGCCACATACGGCCTCATGATAGCCAAGTGGAAGAGTAACTCAACATCTCACCTGAAAAAGAACATATAGCATTTATTGAAAGTTTGGTGTTTCCCCAATCCATAGGATTATAAGATGCGCTTTTGGGAAACATTGCTTAATAGGTTTTATAGCATCTAATACTAACATCACTCATAGAGTGCCTCAATCATACTAAAAATGTTACTCAGCAATATACATTGCAAGAGTAAAGTGTTTTCTAGTACTTAGATCTGAAATATAACAAACAAATCAGCCGTTTAAAATTTAAATTAACCTAGAAGAAAGAACATTTTAAAATATGAAAACAAGTTTCAATTTTTCCTATTATCGAATTTTGCATTATTTCAATTAATGTTTTTAGTTTAGCTTGACATAAATCTAAGTATCAAATTTGATTGGCATACTGAGCGGGATATTAGAATGGCACAACTTACAACGCTGGCAAGTTTAAAACATGTGCTACAATGTTTGTTATAAATATATAATAAGATCTCCAATAAAGAAACTCATTGTGTGAGACTCTTGAGAAATCATAGTGTGATGAGTCTAATGACTGCCCCTACAATTTTTTTAAATAAATTAACAATATGAAACATAAACATGCAACCAATATTCTCTTTGATATAACTATTGATAAGGTTTACAAAACTAACACAAGTGCCAATACAAACAGTACTGATGAAATCACTTTTCCAAAATGCCTGACACCCAACTGGAAATAACAATATATACATTTATGATGCAGGAGCATCCAATGGTGTAAGGGCAATCTTGTATCCCCCAAAAATATGCTTAGTGTTAGTTTCTGTTTAATGTGTTTGTATTTTTGGATACCCATTTGGGCCAAATAGGGATTCCAACTCTCATAGTTCCACTATTGGTTTTTTGGGTTCGTGTTTTTGAGCACCTCGAGATTTGTGCCAGTGCAAAAATGGGTTATTTTGTAATTGAGCCATAATTATGATGAATTAGAGGGTGTAAGTTGGAGGGATGATTGTACTTGTAATTTCAAGCACTCCAAAATAAGAATCAGATCAAAAGGCTTTATAGTTTGAAAGTTATTGCAATTTTAAGTTACTTGGAGACCTCTTAAGAACGCTTCAAAGTCAGATTTGAGGCACTAAACGGCCTTGTACGGGCCCGAATAATGGGGATGAGCAAAGCTTTCCCATAGGGCTATAGAGCGTTCAAAGAGCTTTCCAAAAATGTAAAAAATTCCGTTAATCGGAGTCCCAAATCAAAAGTTATGCCTCGCGGAAGTTGGACTACCATTTCTAGATTCTTTTAATTTTGCACCGACTTTTGATGTGTCTTCTAGAACCTTTTGCTTTGGCAATGGAAAAGGCATATTCTAAAATGCACTCCTAACCCTAAACCTAATTTGGGTTACTTAAGGTCATTTCTTGCATTGTAAATGCAGTTTTTGTGGAGTTTGGGAGAAGGTACTGTGAGAAGGGCTTTTCTACATAATTTGATTATGTTGTAAGCCCATAGGGCATATAGCTGAGTCTATTTTTTCTGTAATGAATGTACTAGCATATCATTTTTTATAATAAAAGTCTCCTTGCTTCTTGTGTTCATTTTGCTTGGGTTGTGCCCTCATCAATTTCCTAGATGAGTAGGATGATCAAAAGTTGAGCTCGAAACACTCTTTGCTAGATGGTAGCCTGATACAATTCCTATAGGTCTGACTTGAATATTGCAGCATTGATATGCTGGGAAACACTATTGTAAACACCACCAAGCAATGGCCAACATGAAGGCAACCATATGTTGTAAGCCCGTAGGGCATATAGTTGAGTCTGTAATGAATGTAATGAATGTACTAGCATATCATTTTTTATAATAAAAGTTACCTTTCTTGTTGTGTTCAGTTTCTCTTGGGTTGTGCCCTCATCAATTTCCTAGATGAGTAGGATGATCAAATGCTGAGCTGGAAACAATTTTTGCTAGATGGTAGCCTGATACAATTCCTATAGGTCTGACTTGAATATTGCAGCATTGATATTCTGGGAAAGACTATTGTAAACACCACCAGGCAATGCCCAACATGAAGGCAACCACCCAACTGGGAAGTTGAAAGTGAAACAATAGCAATATACTTTGATGAATAATGAATAATGAATAATGAATCTTATGCTGACTGAAGTCTGATGTCATTGCTGCTGTCTAACAGTCCTAAACAAACTGAAAACACATTGAAAACTGTTAATCACTGAAATTCGACTGAATCTGAAAACTGATAAGATCCTCCAGATCTAGAATTTGCATTGTAACTCCTCTAAATCTTAAATCCATCACAAGCATCCTAACAATACATATAAAATATGATTTAAATTTACATACTAGCTTTTCTTATACTTAAATGCTCATTTCATGTATTGCCTTGTAAATAATGATAACATCAAAATTTTGACCCAAAACTGTGTCAACTATCCTCCATACAGAAAGGCACTTCCTATCAACAAGGAAATTTAACAAAAAAGGCAATGCTTGGGTTAGAAAATCCTCACGCCACCTTCACAGGCAACCCATTACATGGTATGACCCACACAAATCAACAATTTTCCTTCTTTGAACTTGTATGACTTGCAACTATTGAATCTGCAATCCATAGGTGCCACCAGCAACAGGAAAGGCTTGAAGACAAGATATAAGACCTGCCAATAACCTATGAAATTGCTCTCAAGGAAAATTCTAAAATGTATTTGCTAAAGATCATTAGTCAAACCACACAAATCTATGAACCTCTAAAAATCTACAAAAAAGCAACAAACTTTGTTGAAACTCAAATGCATTTTTTGAAGTGAAACCGCCAAGAACTAGCTAAGGAGAATCTTTCGCCAATGAAACCAACAAACTAAAGAAGGTTTCATCCTAAAGGGTTTTTGAAAAGAGCACAAATTCTCCAAATTGCCAAAGCAAAATCAAATTCATCAACCACACAAACAACGAGCCCTCAACTCCTTTTTATAAATTTAACTAATATAATATTGATATTTTTCCTTATTTGTTCCAAAACTCCTTTTATAAAATAAATAATTTATGGAGCACCTTTCTCTTTTCTAAGTAATAATAATGTCTTCTCATGAATAAAGACTCTATTACAAGGCATCCATTAGAAATTCAAATAACTTTTCAATACCTTTCCCTTTTTTGAGGAATAGTAGTGGCTTCTCATGGATAAAATCTCTTTTTCAAGGCATGCCTTAGAAATAATTTTTCAAGACCTTTAAAATCAGCTATTACACTTAGTTGTACTATTAAATATTTCCAACATTAGATAAACTTAACTGAAATATTAACTGAATAATTTACTAGTATTTTTAAGTTGCAAAAAACACCCAAATGATATAATTTTGCAATTTTGATCATACCAAAGTGATACAAAAGAGTGGGGACGATGATTGAAGGCAACTAGGTGATTTTCTAAAAATAGTCTCCTCCAAGAAGTTTGGAAGGCACCCTATTAAGTTTTGTGATTGCTGCAAATGTAATAGCACTGCATGTCCGGTATGTGCTTTT
Organism: Cupressus sempervirens; assembly: GCA_028749045.1. Classification (NCBI taxonomy): domain Eukaryota; kingdom Viridiplantae; phylum Streptophyta; class Pinopsida; order Cupressales; family Cupressaceae; genus Cupressus; species Cupressus sempervirens. Next base: position 405,944,769 of record CM053791.1, on the reverse strand, counting down.
GAAAGGCAGCAATCTCTTGCATTATATTATGGCCAAGACAAGAAGGGACATGTCTATTCATGGATTTATTATTTATGATTAGTACATATTAGACAATTATTAATTATATAAGATTATATATATACACATTAATTGTCTAATGATTACTAATCAGAATGATTAACTAATATTAAATAATCATACCAATGTATCCCATGGTTAAATCAACCCAAGTGAAGCTACAACATTAACACTCCCTTTTAGCTAGGGAGGATAAACACATAAATAGATATTACCTCAATGTAATATTAGGAACGACAAGTTTTAAGGATATCTTTGATCAAAAGATGCCCACCATTTAGATATCATCTCATGATATCAAGAGTAATGGCCTTAGAATATCAAGTCATGTGATATTCACCAAGTACTCAAAAATGTCCATAGATAATATATCCTCAATAATACTTACCATAGAACCATTCATGGTTTGCTTAAGGAACTTAATCCACCATGCAAGTTATAATCTATCATGATCTTCTTAGACATCATAAGATGTCTGTCACAATAGAAGATTAACTTATTGAAACATCATCACCTTTCAATAACTTCTACATATACAAGTGAAAATCATTTTAAAATCGTCACTTCTTCATGATGTACATAGGGGTTAGGCCCATCAAAATCATGTAGTCACACACATGGATTTTCAGACTACCTCTGAATATCAATCTTCTTAGCTCCTCATCCAACGTTACCTCTAATTAAGTGTCAAACTACTTCTGAAACTGATATTAATCTTCCTTTTCCTGCAAGAACTTCCTCAGAGAAAGGAAAAGATCAAGACAACTAGCTCTTAAAGTAGGTATTAAAATAAAAGATAAGAGAGAGACTAATATAATAATCAGGGATAATAATAATAATATTATGAATAATCAGTTATTCATAATAATCATAATAGTGTAATATTGTTCCTTTCCTTAGGATAAAATAATTAGTCTATTCAAGATGACATTCTTATTTATTACTAATTATATTCAATGTTTATAATTATATTTCATATTTCAGTTTATTCAATGCTCTTTAATAACGATATTGGAGACTCACAATAATACTTGTTTAACATATTTATACTTACCTTGGAGCCCACCTCGTCGTTGAGGTAGGAGAGCCCGATATTTAATTCCATTGGTCGTTGCTATGTAGTCATCCGTATCTACTCACCAACGTGCTTTCATAGCACCCTTAATACTTCCAGAGTGGTAGTATGATCTGTCTTTTCCTGTCAACAAGGACGGATAAAATGGGGGGGGCGGGGGGGGTGGTTCGGATTGGGGGGCCTTAAATCATTATATATTCCTTGTTAATTTCCATATTCAAGCCCGAGGGTTGTTATACTTGCTTCACCCTTATTTTCAAAGGTCATCTATTCAATGCATTGATGGATCCCTCTTCTTTAAAATATGGATTTCCATTATTGTCACTATGTGCTTTCTTAGCTTTTCGCTCCCTATCAATATTGATATGTTGTTTTTAAAATATTCTCCGGTGGTACAACTTCAGTAGGTTATGTGTTGAGAGTTGGTTGATAGCAATTATACAATGAATATGCCAGCATCCATAATATTAAAATCGAAATATACTAGTAATCTTTGCCATGTGATATTATTGTTCTGAATGTAAAACTTCATCTTCTACAGTTTAAGTGATATTCTCTACAATAATATTGTGGTCTTGCCCTCCCTTAATTTGTAGAACTCCTGGAAATGGCCAAGAATATTAGAATCCATCCAACCTAATGTTGGATAACTGCTAAAACCTTAAACATGAAACCACAATTTTGTGGAAAAGTTAGGAAACTCCTTCGCGTTGCTCTCGCACATGTTTTCCTTTGTGTGTTGGGTTGGGTTCTTTCCTCTGATCGTGCATTGTTCACATTTTGCATTTGCTCATGTGATGGGTGTGCTTGTGCGTTTGTTCTTTTTGCTTGTGCGTGGCCGCATGTCTCTCCTCCTACGTGGCCATTGTGGTTTTTCAACCATCCTCATTCTGGTTGTTGCCTTCAAGTTTGTGTGTGGTTGCTACCAATTGGTGTGCAAGGTTTGAAGGCCTTCTCTTTTGCCTTCCGCATAGTTTCTTGTTGTTTCGAATGATTCTATATTGGTTATGTTTGCTGCTGATTTTGGGTCGTGGCTGCTATCCTCAGATTAACCTTTGATCCTGCTTCGACATTGCCATTTTGCATGTTTTGTCAGCTCTGTACCGGCTCAATATTTACCACGGCTATGGGTGGTAACCAGTCCCAACCCTCTCTCACTTACCAAAAGTTGTGTGATAGACTAGTAAAGATTGAGGCAAAAAACCTGCACCTGAGGAACATAGTCTAGGCTTTATCTGAGTCTATTACAAAACTTAAACTACTAATCGACTCCAACAAGACTTTCTCCTCTGTAATGGCCTCTGATAATGCATGCCTCGAGTTGGATCTTAACTCAACTATCAGTCAGCTTGTGGCACTAGATTCTATCAAAGAGAAATAGACTGAAATTGTTGAAAGGCATTCCTCCCTACTAACAGAAATCAAAGATAAAGTGAAAACTTGGGCCTCTTTATGCAACTCCATGACTATTGCACCCTTGTCAGGTGTTGAGAAGTTGGTACAAGGCAAGATGGATGATGAGTATGTTAGGCGAGCTCGTGAACTGAATCTTCATGTTTTTGGTCTCCCCTCAATTGCTAACCCATCGGTAGCTAGGTATTTCTTTTTTCTCATACCAGCTCAATATCTCAGGCATCACACTCGACAAGTGTTGGGTTGGGCCAGACGGCATTCTTTTTTATCCATTTTCTCTCTTTCTGAGAGGTTGCGGGCTCTTAGGGAAAAGAGGAAGTTGTTCCATCTTTCCACTAAGATTTATCTGGATGAGGACCTCACGAGATCCCAGGTGACTAAGTTGAGACATTCCAGGAGCCTCGTAGCTGAGGCTAGGTGTAATAGTAAGTAGGTAGTTATCCGTAACCTCAGAGCAGTTACTCGTGACACTCCTCCCAATGGTTGGGAGTCGAGTCAAGCCACCAAGGCCAAATGACGTTCTCACCAACAGTCAAAGAAGGGTGGGCCATCCTTGGGCTATCTTCTTGTCAACTATTGAAACGAGAATGGCTCCTTATGGTCCCTACCAGATCTCCTACACAATGTTGTTGGTTCTATAGATATCCTGATCATCACAGAGACATATGAGAGTCTCATGCGTCCTCTTTTGCATATCGCAAGGTATCAGTGGTTACCTATTTGCATGGAGGAGGTACATGCTTCTAGTGGTGTTCGGGGTTTTGGGTGCGTCGATTGTTTAGTCAAAGATATCTCTTCAATACTACTCCATTGATCCACTTTGACATCTATGCCAGATTCTTGTGAATCCGTATGAGTCCTACTAGTCAGGGTCAGAGGGATATCTTTATTGTCGTGCTACTTTCCACCTACCTCTTCTCCATATGTTACTCACAGTGTTGAGGATGGGGACTCGTTCTTGGACTTGCTCAAGGGCATCTACAAGTTTACGGCCATTGGCAATGCCATTTTATTAGGGGATTATAATGCTTAGACCAAAGATTTGCAGACTCCTATACATGATCGTCGTTTCGATTGGACTTGCACTTCTAAGACAGATCCCAATAGCCTAGGGCTTCAATGCACCTCAAAGGACAGTCAGGGGCCACTCTCTATTAATGGTCGTCATCTTCTCCATCTTTGTAAGTCCTATGACCTGGTGATTCTGAATAGCCTCTCATGCTTTCACGGTTTTGAGTTATTCACTTGTTGGCTCCATTGTGGTGGTGTTGATGTTGTGGACTATGCCCTCGCTTGTGATTCCTTCATTCCCTTCATCCGTAGTTTCACCGTTACCGGCCTTCCCTTGGCCAACCATGCTCTCCTCAGCCTCGTGCTTCACTTCTTCCCCCCTTTCTTCGCCCCCCTCACCCATCCCTTGCCGATGGCTGCTCGCACTCTTGTCCACTTCCGCTTCCTTGATATCGATACTGACCTTTTCCTCATCCATCATAGACAGTTTCTTCCCCCTGGTGGTTTCTCTAGATCTAACCAAGTCTGCTCTATGTTTGACCTATTGGCCTCAGTGATCTAGGATTCTACTCTCCTCTCCATCCCCCATTACCCCTACCACTGCTCATTATGCTATAGCACTTGCCATATGAACCATTGGTTTGATGACAATAGTAAATCCTCCCACAACTGCTTGTGCTCTGCCTCCTTGTCCCACTCGGCTGATCTTACCAGTATGCGTCACTATTATAGTCGTTTCCTCTGCTACAAGAAACAGTAATTCATTGCTTCCTAGTGTCATTCTCTTTGCGACACATTATTCCACAACCCAAAGCTCTTCTAGCACACTTTATTCTCATAGAGTAGGAATAAAGCCTTACACATCTCCCTTGGGTCCTTCAGAGTTGATTCCCACCAGCTTCAGATCCAAACTAACCATCACATTGTTAGAGAGGACCGAACTTGTCATCTGTGCACCATGGCTATGACGAAGACAAAAATCGATTTCATTTTTCACTACCCCGCCTACTACAAGATTAGAGTGAGATTCTATTGCTTATTCAAAGAGTGCAATTCCCTCGCGACCTTTTTTAGCTAACGGACCAGAGGTGCCTTGTATTGCATCTCAGAGAGACTATAGTTCTACGACCACAGTTTGTAGCTCTTATTCCCCCAGAGAGAGGCCCCAGTTCAGCTCATCATTGATTTCTTCTCTCCCTCATTTCCTGCTCGTGGAATGAAGCGGCCATCCTACACCATCACCACTATTGGGTAAAACTGAGGTTCAATTGAATGGTTTTTATATGGATATAGTTGAATCGAAATTACCCTAAGAATGTCCATCTGGGAATCGTAGACTTGTGAAAGATATCACGGCTGTTTGCTCAAGAGGTGAAGATAATAAATCAAGAGATTTATGAATGCAAACTACTACCTACTAATAAATTGAACTTGTCCAAATTACCACACTTCTACAAAAGGATTATAATCTAAAGCTCACACTTTTATGAATGTTATTAACACACCTCTAAACAATTAATCACACTCTTCTAGACAATTAATCTCAATGAATGCTTTATTAGAAAGTTTTTGTCTAATGAGAATTGTAATCTACTTAGACTGCAACAGGAAGTTGTTTTCAACAGGCTGGTTCAAAATGCAAGGTGCGACAGGAAGTATGATAAGTGGTGATGGGGAGTATTATAGATGGCGACAGGAAGTTGTGAGTATTGCGAATATTATGGCTCAATGACTGAAAAGATATAGTAGGAAGAATACAACAAATGATATTATGAGTACTAAGGCTGAATGGAGGTGGTAGGAAGAAGACAGCGGATAGTATTATGTAATAGATTTATGTATTAACAGAATAATGATGTATATCAAACAATTCCTTTATAAGACTGTCGCAACCAATGATTCCATCAAACAATTGAATTCATGATCAATTGACAAGCTCTGTATGGATTCAATTAGCAAACATATATGTAGTAAACTTCTTATAAATGCACACAATCAAATCTGAAAGGAACACACGAAATTGGTAATACTAAAATACTTACAAAGTAAACTACAATAATCTCACCAAGTTTCTCGAGAGGGGGCCCTCCTCTGGTTCGCTAGGTGAGAGATATTCTAAACACCAGCTACTATTGAAAACTGTGCTTTTAAAACTTCAGAGATAATATAGAACAGAGTATTTTCATATATTATGGATGATATGTCTTTTGATTCACATTTAGTTATATAGCCTAAAATGTTCAACCATATTGATAACTAACTAGAATGGCCGTTGGTCTATTTCCTAAACATGGATAATAGTTTGTTTTGGCCGCTAGCCATACACAACAGTTTACAAAACAATCTAGCTAAAATAACATATGGCCAAAACTGAGCCATTCAAAATTATTTGCTTAATGTAACAAAACGACAACTTCAAAACTATTCTTCCAACTAAATGGCCGACTCCATATTCTCGCATCTTTAGTTCTTGTAGCAGAATAGATCACAATATATCAATATTTATGCATTAAACATCCACTCTTTCAAGAAATATTTCAAACCTTAAGACTTTATTAAATGCATTATATTCCTTAATAATTAATGGCATAACAGGGGTCTAGACAGGCTTAAGACAAGGCAAAAGTTATAAAGAATATACAACAACAAAAGCAGTTTGCACACCCATCATATCCCCCAGCTTAAAGGTTTTGCATGTCCTCATGCAAATGAGGTGTTTGGCTAGATCCAATAGGCTTCACATTTAATATCTCTATATCTGCTTCAACTCTGGTTACACCAATGGTTCCCTTTTCCTGAAAAGTGAGTGCTTGCAGCTACAACTGTAACTGTTGATTGGATTGTTGGAGTTGAGTGACCATCTGCCATAATTGTGCATTAGAAAAGAGTGGCAAACCCTGTTCAGCGTCAAGAACTTCATGAATTCCATCTGTTCCTATAGCAATTGAATTGGGATCATTTTGAACTGTAAGAGTGACAAGGAGTTTATCTTTACTGATATTAACCATTGCAAGGGCAATTTCATGAAGAGTATGCTCGACATTTATACCCTAATAAAGGACCATATCAGTATTGGTATTTGAGTGTTCCTGCACTATGGTCTCTTCTTGTTGAGCATGTTCTTCATGGACATCTTCCTGTAATTTTGCAGTTTCAAGATTCTCCTGCTGATCTTCCATAGTGCCCTCTTCTTCATTAATCTCAACATTAGTGTCCTTCCCAATTTCTTCACCAAATTCTTCGCTGAATTTGGTATCATGGTGTTCAATTTCTTCTTCATTTCGTTGTTCAGGTGGCTCTTCTTTTTTGAAAATTGGTTTCTCAGGGGTAGAGTCTTCTTTTTGCTGTTTTTGTTTTTTATTCCTACGCTGCTGGCTTCTCATCCTTCTTAAAAGCTGGGTATTCTTTGTCTGGGGTTCTTTTGTACCCAAAATTTCCATATCACATGCGGACTCTATGGTTTCAAATAACCCTTGCAACTTATCAAGGGTATGTTGCTTCTGTCGAGTAATCATGGGATGAGGGCTGAGTTTTGGGGTTTCACTTTCCGCTTTTCATTTCAGCTTTAAGGCTTTATCTTTTAGTAAGCTTAAGGGTTTCAAATGCCACTTTTTGGAAGAACGGGCTTCAGAGGTATTATTAGCGGCAAGAGGTTGAGGATTTTTTATATGGGTCTAATTCACAAATGCATCCCATTCGAGAGCTGGTTGAGCCAAGTGAAGGTTATGGTTTAAAATGAGCTTAATTAATCCATGGTGGGCCAAGGAATCAGCATGTCCCCGATTATACTAGTCACAAGACCGTTTTAGGGACCAAAATAGGTAATATGGCAGATTAACAAGAACACCATATCATAAATGTAACATTAAGCAAAAATGGTGGGCAAATACATACTTGAAGCGTATCATGGTGTCATGATACCATAATTTGGTATCATGGTGTTCAATTTCTTGTTCATTTCATTGTTCAGGTGGCTCTTCTTTTTTGAAAATTGGTTTCTTAGGGGTAGAGTCTTCTTTTTGCTGTTTTTGTTTTTTATTCCTACGCTGTTGGCTTCTCATCCTTCTTAAAAGCTGGGTATTCTTTGTCTGGGGTTCTTTTGTACCCAAATTTTCCATATCACATGCAGACTCTATGGGGAAAATACATACTTGAAGCGTCCTTCACAGGTGATGTAATGAATTAAAAACTTTGCAACAGCATCCCATGGCTCCGGAAGTGATTTCCACGATATCCCTTGCCCCTGGACATTCTCAACCGATTCTCCTCGTTGTAGAAATAGCTTTTTGTGAGGCTTTAAATTTGTAACCCTAGATGATGGAGTAGGAAAGAAAAGGTCACCAATTTCGGGTAGACCAGTGACTTTTGCAATTGTCCGTAAATTCACAGGAAACTGTAATCCCCGAACAGTAGCATGAGTTCCTTGAAATCCTGAAGCAAATTCTACGGCTATGGTCGCATCAAATCCACACAAGTGTTTGAAGAATTTTGTCCATCCAGCATGAGTAAAAATTTTTAGGGCTTCCTCGTCAGCATATAACTTATCCAAGGATTCTAGTTCAAAGCGAAGATGTTTCCCCCCCATGATGACAAGCGACAAAATTTGAAAGGTTTATCACTGTGGAAAATAAGCAAAAAGCAACGGCGAAAACGAAAATGACAGGAAGTATGAAACGCATTTTGCAACAGGGGAATGAGGACGATATCATCAAAAAGTGGTAATAATGGCAAGGTAGGTGTAATTAATTGTTAAGGGCAAAAGGCTCATGTAGAAGTGACCTGGTGCAGAATTCACAAATAATGGAAAGCAGTGTAATAAATGACGTGGAAATGATGACTCAATAAGGGCGTATGTGAAGATGATGACATGGTACATAACTCCCCCAACTTAAGTAGCTGATCCGTCCTAGTCATGCCAAGTAATCATCAAGAAAATAAAATACATAAAATAAAGCATAAGGTGAGAAAATACTTCCTGATGTGGTGACAGCGAGGAAGTCGAGGTGAAGTTGTTAGCAAATCCAAGGAGATCGTCTCAGCAAGGAAAGTACAGAGCCACCAACCGCAAGGAAAATGACAGTAGGCATGTGAGGAGGAAGGAAAATCTGTTGTAAAAAGATTTGCAAGAAAACGGCCACCACAACAGAGAGACACATGGCAGTGTAGGCCATCGAAGAACTCCGAGCGACAGAAGGGTCATTTAGGAGGGACACCAAGATAATGGCGATAGGATCTAAGAAACCTCTTGTCGCATGCAGCAGAGCTGAGTGGTAGATGCCGGTGGGTGTTATGATGGGAAGAGAACGGCAACAGGAACAAGGAAACCTCCTGTCACAACCATCAGGGATTTCTCTCTCTCTTTTTTTTTAAATTTATGACACAAGACCGCCAAAAAATCGGTTTTTAAACAAGTGCCGCCTGGAAGCGTTGGCGAACCAGTTTTCAACCGGTAGTTGGCCAACAATGCCAGAGACTAGTTTTCATTGTTGGATCTTTTTTTTTTTTTTTTTTTAAATTCATATAAAGACATATATATATATGTATATATATGTGTGATCAATGTTGAAGGAGACCAAAAGGAACCATGGTGAGTTCCTTGGCAAGTTCCAGAAAGAAGGCTTCCCTAGAGAGAGGCTTCTTATATAGCTTTAGTCGGTGAGCATTAACAAGGAGCATGCGACATTCAGAGTCCACAGTGTGAAGCTGAACTGCACCATTGTCATAAACACGCTCAACTTCATAAAGCCCGAGCCATCTTGTATGAAACTTGCCTTTGAAATCCTGGAACCGAGAGTCGTACAGAAGTGCCGAATCACCAGGCTGAAAAGAACGTTGGCAAATGTGTTTGTCATGCCATAGTACTCGTTGATTTTGAACAAGTTTAGTATGCAGAAGTGCTTCTTAACATAACTCATCAAGGGAGTGGAGCTATGTTATGCGTTCCTTCTGAGCATTAGAGAGACTCAATCTGAGTTGAAGGGCAGTTCGAAGAGTCTTTATCTTGAACTCAATAGGAAGTACAACCTTCTTACCATAAACCAATTCATAAGGGGTCAGACCACTGGCGGTCTTCCACGTAGTATGATAGGCCCACATGGCTAGGAAGTCGTGTGGCCCAATCATGCTTATGAAGTGCAACAATTTTAGTAAGAATATTCTCCAATTCCCGATTAGTTACCTCGACTTGTCCATTAGCTTGGGGGTGATAAGGTGATGACTTTCTGTGGCGAATTTCATATTCCTTGATAAGTGCAGCAATGAGGTTTGAAGTGAACTGAGGTCCTTGATCAGTAGTAATCTCACGTGGAACACCAAAGCAAGTGAAGATCTCAGAATATAGGAATTTAGCAACTTTGGTATCTCAAGCATGCCTAAGTGCAACCACCACAACCCACTTTGTAACATAATCTACACAAACAAGAACATGCTCCTTGTTTTTGGAAGGTGGGTTGATAGGTCCAATGAAATCGAGACCCCATTTTTCAAAGGGTTCAATGGAGAGCTGAGGGTGAAGTGGCATTTCATCAGATCGTGTAGGACGACCCATATGTTGGCACTAGTCACAATGTTGAACATAACGCTTGCAATCCTTATGAAGTGTAGGCCAGTAATAACTTGTAGTAAGAATCTTTTGAGTAGTCTATTGAGCAGCAAGTGTCCACCACAAGGTTCAGTATGACAAGCACGGAGAATATCAAAGACATCCTCCTCAAGAATGCACCGTCACATGATATTATCAATACCGGTATGGAAGAGAAGACCATTGACCCAAGTATATTGCCCACTGAGACCAACTAGCTTCCGACATTCTTGAGGGGAGAAATGAGATGGGAATTTGCATGTAACCAAGTAATTGGCAATATCAGCGTACCATGAACTCCTGGTGGAAATGGCAAAGAGGTGTTCATCAAGAAATGTATCATCAACAGGGAAAGGATCAATGTCTGAATTTTGCACTCTGGATAAGAAATCTACAACCAAATTTTCTCGACCAGGCTTATCAAGTATAGTAACATCAAATTCTTGTAATAAAAGCAACCATCTAATGACCTGACCTATGACTACTGGCTTATTCATTAAGTACCGAATTGCAGAGTGATCAATATGAATGAACACCTTATAACCAGTAATATAATGTCGAAATTTATTAATAGCATAAGCAACGACTAAAAATTCTTTTTCAGTGACTGTAGTTTACCTCTGCACTAGTGAAGTTCTTGCTAATGTAATAAATGGAATAGAAAAGATTATCTTCATTTTGTCCGAGAACTGCTCCCATGGAAGAATCAGAGGCATCTATATGAATATGGAAAGGAAGAGCCCAGTTAGGACCTCTAAGAACGGGAGTGGTTACTAGCTTTTCTTTAATGGTTTCAAAGGCTTCCTAACATTGAGGGGTCCAGGTGAAGGCAACATCCTTGCCTAGCAAAGCAAACAAAGGAGAGGAAATTTTACTAAACTTTCGAATAAATCTCCTATAGTACTCAGCATGTTCTAGGAAACTTCTAACATCTTTTTGGGATCAACTTGGATACCCTTTGAGGAGATTAAGTGTCCTTAAAAAAAAAACCTCGGTCATCAACGTATGACACTTTTCATGACTTAATGATAGATTAGTGTCTATACATCGTTTAAGCACTTTTTCTAAGTTGTCTCTGGCTACTTCGAAAGTGTCCCCATGGACAGTAAAATCATCCATGTAAACTTCCACACAATCATTAACTAAATCAGCAAATATGCTTAGCACTGCACGTTGAAAAGTAGCGAGGGCGTTACACAATCCAAAAGGAAGAACATTATAAGCAAAAGTCCACCACGGACAAGTAAAGGTAGTTTTGTCCTGATCTTCTGGAGCAATGCAAATTTGATTGTATCCACTAAATCCATCCAAGAAAGAAAAGAATTGTTTCCCTACAAGAGTATCCAAAACTTGATCAATAAAGGGTAATGGAAAATGATCCTTCTTAGTAGTCTTATTTAAAGCTCGATAATCAACACAAATAGGCCACTTACCATTTTTCTTTGGAACAACAACCAAAGGAGATACCCACCTGCTATCCGAAATAGGATAAATGAAACCAACATTCAACAATTTCTGGAGTTCTTCTTTGACCACATCGTGTAAAGAAAGATTAAGTCGGCATTGTGATTGTCGAACGGGACGACTCCCTTCTTCAACATGTATATGATGGGTACAAGTGTCTGGATGAATACCTCGCATGTCTTGATATTTCCATGCAAATGCAGCTTGATGTTCCTTAAGCATATCTATAAGATTTTGAATTTGGGCAAGTGTTAAATATGGATTAATGTTGAGCGTTCTTCCTAGTAGAATTTCCATAGGTTCAGATGATGAGGGAGCATCAGGAATAGGTTGTGGTGGATGTTCTAAAGATAATAAATGAGTATCACTAATGAGGTAAAAGCTGATGTAACATGAGGAAATATTGGATGGATCGAGTTTCTCCTACTAAAGGAAAATTTCCAGAAGGACAATCGACAGTGGCTCGAGAAGGAAAAACCATGGTTTCCAGGGTATCATTAGACTCATACCTATTCTGAAGGAAGTTCTCTAAAAGAGTCTCATCAGTTGGTTCTTCACAATATGATGCTTGTCCAATGGTGAGGACAGGGGTAGGGATTTCCAGATCACTATCTATCCATGTAGGATCCTCAATATCTAACAAAGGTTGGACAAGAGGATACAAGGTCAATTCCTTTGTTTGTTCACCATTAGAGATAACCATATTCCCTGTTCGACAATTAATATGGGCATTAGTTGCTGCTAGCCAAGGCTGTCCAAGAATCAAAGGATACCCCCCCAACTTAGCTTTTGGCTTGAGGATTATAAATCAATCGGATAATCCCAACAGTCAATGGAAAGAATAACATCCTCTATGACCCCTTTAGGTCTAACTAAAGATCGGTCAGCCATCTAAAGTACTGTAGGAGTAGGTCAAAGTCCCTCCAAAGATAATTTAAGTTTGATCTCATTAGTCATTACATTTATGGCAGCACCTAAGTCAACTAGTGTATTTGAAATAGCAATTGAACCAATATTTACCTGGATAACAGGGCTGCCAGGGTCTGCATATTTTGGATTGGTGATATTCTCCAACATTAACTCTGCTAATTGTCCAATGACTTGGATTGTCTATGGATCCTTCTTTTTCTGTTGTTGGGTACATAGTTCATGTACTATTTTATTGTATACTAGAATATCCTTGAGAGCCTGCAAAAGAGGAATTTTTATGTTAACATTTTGTAATTCATTTAGAAGATCAAATCCTGCTAGTGTTGGTTCTTTAGGGTCTGGCTTAGGAATGAATCGGTCAGGAAAAGGAGGTTTTGGTTCTCTTTCTATAGCTTCTTCGGGTTCATCATTAACCTCTACAATTGTAGGTCCCTTAAGAGCTTTTCCAGATCGAAGTTGTACTCCATCCAACTCAACTATGTTTATGGGGTCTGAAGGAAAATTAGGTATCTCATTATGATAAAGTGGTTGTGGAGGCTTATTATTGGGATTTGGATTTGGTTGAGTTGGCATTGAAGTAGATTTAGGAGGTTGAGGAGGATTTGAAGGCGGATTTGAGGATGATGGAGGAGGAAGAAATTGTTAGGATTGATGGTAAGGACTTATCATTGGTGGTGGAGGAAATGATTGTTGTGGAAAATAGGGTTGCATATAAGGTTGTGGAGGCGGGTAGGAGGTTTGTGGTGCATATGGTCTCCATGCTTGATGCCATGGTTGTGTATTCTACGGAAAATTTTGGGACCACTGCTGATAAGGTTGGGGTTGTTGCCAACCTCCATACCATGGACCTTGGGTAGGGAATTGCTAAGATGATCTAGGAAAATGGTCATTAGAAAACCCTCTAGGCAAAAACTGGCATCATAGAGCCATATAATAAACGGGTTCTTCGGCATATTCCATAGGAATCATCCCTTCCAGAAGAGGTCATAATGTCGAGGTTTTGCTAGCTTCCTCAAGTGATGCTATATGAGTCCAGTTGTACAGGCAGTCTTCTGGTCCGTGCTTCCTACGACAAGTTGGGCAATACACTACCAAGTTCTTTTCAACTTCCTCATGTTTCCTGCGAGAATATAGCGTGCCAATTTGTTTGCCCATATGATTTAATAGGTCAGTTTTAAGATCTTCAAGTAAATTACCAATTTCACGTTTAGAAATGCCTGATGTATTACCCATAGTGGAAAACTTACTTGAATTCCTGCGAATAGATCGATGAGACCGCGAATAGTTCCTACATATATCGCAAATATCTTCAAAGGACATTTTAGAAATATCACCTTTTCCAATCAAATTTAAGGCATCCATGGTTTCATCGCAAATCCCTCTTAAGAAAAGCATCTTGATGGTTTCTGAAGTTAAATCAGGATGCTGTGAGCGTTGTAAACTAAAGGCAAAGCGTTCCAAGAAATCTTCAACTGACTCTTCTTCTCATTGAGTCATGTGAAAGATTTCATCCCATACTTCTTTGGTCTTACAGTACTTCTGATATTTGGATAGAAAAGCATCTTTCATTTGGTTCCATGTTCTAATGTCCCTAAGACTCATAAACCATCGTAATGCAACATCCTTCAAACTGGCTGGAAATAGCTTTAATTTTTGTGCATCACTTTGGTAATCGTAGCTATTACAAAGGACATCAAATTCAAATAGGAACATATTAGGATCTTCGGAGGTTGACCCTCTAAATATGGGAAGTGTGGAGTGAGGGATGTTTTTCATAGGGGCATCATCCACAGGAGGCTAAATAAGGAACTCAAAGGTCATATTATGTTGAATAATTTCATTCCCATTGTTTCCAGTGTTATTTCCTCCTACATTGTTGTTTTCAACATTGTCAGCCTTGACTTCTTCTAAAACTTTGGTTGCCCAAGGTGTAAAATATGTTTTAAAGGGTTGTTCCTCAAGCTCTGGAGGCTTACTACACGTAATTTCGTATGACTTTGCAAACTGTTCAGCAATTTCAGTGGGTGTAGTAGGAGAGGTGAATTGAGAAGATGGCTGGATTTTAACTTCACCGCTTGGTTCGATTTCTATAGTTGATGAATTTTTCTCTTTTTGTGGTTTTTGAATTTTTGAACTACCTACAGATTCCTTCTTAACAAATCTACCTTGACTATCTCTAGGCCTATTCATGCACCTAAATGATTTACTGCAGTGGAAACCAAAGGTACTATCCTAAGCAAGGTCGACAATTGCTCAAGATTTCTCAAGGGCTCACTATTCCTATCTTGACTTATTATAATTTCACACCTTTAATATCTCTCCCCGGCAACGGCACCAAAAATGTTGGGTAAAATTGAGTTCAATTGAATGGCTTTTATATGGATATAGTTGAATCAAAATTAACCTAAGAATGTCAATCTGGAAATCGTAGACTTGTGAGAGATATCACAGCTGTTTGCTCAAGGGGTGAGGATAATAAATGAAGAGATTTATGAATGCAAATTACTACTTACTAATAAATTGAACATGTCCAAATTACCACACTTCTACAAAAGGATTATAATCTAAAGTTCACACTTTTAAACACAATATATTTGTGAGTGCTATGAATGCTATTAACACACCTCTAAACAATTAATCACACTCTTTTAGACAATTAATCTCAATGAATGCTTTATTACAAAGTTTTTGTCTAATGAGAATTGTAATCTGCTTAGACTGCGACAAGAAGTTGTTTTCAACAGGCTGGTTCAAAATGCAGGGTGTGCCAGGAAGTATGATAAGTGGTGACAGGGAGTATTATAGATGGCGACAGGAAGTTGTGAGTATTGCGAATATTATGGGTCAATGACTGAAAGGATATGGTAGGAAGAATACAGCAAATGATATTATGAGTACTAACGCTGAATAGAGGCGGTAGGAAGAATACAACGGATAGTATTATGTAATAGATTTATGTATTAACAGAATAATTATGTATATCAAACAATTCCTTTATAAGATTGTCGCAACCAATGATTCCATCAAACGATTGAATTCATGATCAATTGACAAGCTCTGTATGGATTCAATTAGCAAACATATATGTAGCAAACTTCTTATAAATGCACACAACCAAATCTGAAAGGAACACACAAAATTGGTAATACTGAAATACTTACAAAGTAAACTACAGTAATCTCACCAAGTTTCCTGAGACTGGGCCCTCCTCTGGTTCACTAGTTGAGAGATATTCTAAACACCAGCTGCTACTGAAAAATCATGCTTTTAAACCATATTGATAACTAACTAGAATGGCCACTGGCCTGTTTCCTAAACGTGGATAATAGTTTGTTTTGGCCGCTAGCCATACATAACAATTTACAAAATAGTCTAGCCAAAACAACATATGGCCAAAACTGACCATTCAAAACTATTTGCTTAATATAACAAAACGACAACTTCAAAATTGTTCTTCCAGCTAAATGGCCAACTCCATATTCTCGCATCTTTAGTTCTTGTAGCAGAATAGATCACAATATATCAATATTTATGCATTAAACATCCACTCTTTCAAGAAATATTTCAAACCTTAAGACTTTATTAAATGCATTATATTCCTTAATAATTAATGGCATAACAGGGGTTTAGACAGGCTTAAGACAAGGCAAAAGTTATAAAGAATATACAAAAACAAAAGCAGTTTGCACACCCATCAACCACCAGTCACTCTAGATTTGTCTAGCCTCGTAGAGGTTATAGTCATCAGTGACACCCCCCCAACAGTTCTTGGTGGCGACTTGGGGCCCTTGCTCACCCTAGTCTGTACCCTTCGATGCTTGACTTCTTTCAGTCGAGGAAAGACCCTTAGTCCTTGCCTTGTTGTGTTGTGGCTCCTTGCTTCTTCTTTTATTTCTTGTTTGCTCTTTTCCTAGCACCAATTGGTGTTTTTGTTGTTGGTTGTCTTTCTTCTTGTACGCTCTTCAGTCCCATAGACCCTTGGATGGTCTTTTGTTGGACATTAATAAATTTATCTTATCTTATCCTCTTCAATATATATATGCGGTGATTATTTTTTACAATTGATATGCATCTCTAATTTTATTACATTTGTAGCCTAACTCTGATACCATATTAAGTTTTGTGATCACTGCAAATGTAATAGCATTGCTTGTTCGATATGCGTTTTTCAAAGGCAGTAATATGTTGCATTTATATTGTGGTTAAGACAAGAAGAGACATGTCTCTTTCATGGGACGTGTCTATTAATTGATTTATTATTTATGATTAGTACATATTAGATAATTATTAATTATATAAGATTATATATGTATGTATGTATGTATATGCATTAATTGTCTAATGATTAACTAGTAATCATACCAATGTATCTCATGCTTAAATCATTCTGACTGAAGCTACAACATTAAAACACCCAAAAGGGGTCAAAAATTGAGTTGGAAGCATTAGAGGGAAACATTGAACCAACAGAACTTATACCCAAGAACAACTCCTTGCAAGATTAATCAAATGCTTCTTCAAGAACATCAAAACTCTCCCTAACCAATTAGCCTCCGAAAGACTTTGAAATTGACTAAATGTGCACAAATTCGCTAAATACCAGAAAGGGAAAATTATAGTCCACTTTAATATTGTTATTTCCAAGTAGCTAGTACGTTTATGTATTTGGGTGTTTCGAAAAAGAAATTTCATCAGGATTTTTGAGTCAGCTTTGTAAACTTTATCAGCATTTATAAGAGTAGAGATATAACTGAAGTTCATGCTGAAGTCACTCAGGTTTGAAACAAAAGAAACAAATCCATAAATTAATTTAAACTGAAAGAGATTATATTTATAATGCCTAAAATTTTGCCAAGACAAAAACCAACAAAAAAAAAATTGTACATAATATTAACGCCTTGATACATAAATATTAATATTACTGTGCACGTTAATTCATTTTACTATTAAGCTTAGCCTTAATGTTACTACGGTTGGTCCAATATTCTTACCATCATTATAATTGCTAAATACTAACCTCTCATTAGCCATCTTATAGTTAATTGTATTTGATACGCAAGCTGCACTAATCATGGCAACTTGGGATCATCTGTGGTTAATGTTAATCATAAATGTGCATATTCATACTTCAACATATATGAGTTTCATACACATTCTTCTCATCCATCCAATTAAATAAACAGTGCTTAATTTGCTTGAAAATTTGATTGTTAAATAAAATAATAATAATAATAACAATGACAATATTAATATTAATAGCAATCAAACAAATTATTTTAATTGTCATTCACTTGATGTACATGAGTGAGCACTACAAAAAACACACTTATGTGTCTGGTGTTAGAATTAATTAACACATAAGAAAGTACCCTCAAGGTAAAGCCACATTTGTGCCATTCTTAAAATGGAAATATATAGTATAGAATTGAATTAATATTTTGTTTTGGTCAGTAAGAGTCGTTATATTATTGAAAATTAAATGATAATTACATTTACAGTCATCTATTTCCAGTCCAACAGTAGGCATTAGCCATTCATGTCATCATTTGACATATTCTACATTCTACCCAATTAACATCAAAATTTACTTCAAATGACAAAATGCCCATTAATAGGCATAATCGCTAGCAAAATTTCAAAAAAAATGACCAATTGTCATACCCAAACCACCTGAAAAACCCCTAGTTTTGAAGCATTGTTGGACGAGGCATGGTCCTTTTCACTACTATATTCACCCCCTGTGAAGTGCCAATCCCAACACAACCACAAGCTCAATTGTTCCTTTGTAACACTCGTCCACAGATTGCTAACAAATTCCCATCACAGCCATGGCAATTATTGGGTCAATTGGCATCCACAACAACAGTTCTCTGCCCTCATTTACAAACTTAACCCTGGTTGAGAGTATTTATTCTCCAAACCTGTCTCTATATAGCCATGTCCTCCCATGCATCAACCAACTTCAACTGGAATATCATCGTTTCATCTGCTTCCTTGTCACCTCACAGCTAACTCCAAATCCCAATCATGCACATAATCAACAACCAAGAACTAGGCCCTACGAGCATCCAATTTCCTTTTGATGCTACTTGTTGTGCCGCAGAAACGATTGCATCAAATGTAAGCCTCTAGGGCATCCAAGCCAATCACCCTGTCTTGTGATGAAACCTTGTCCAAGGACTACACATCTCAGGATTCGTCAAAACAAACCTTGCACTTTGGAACAACACATCGCTCCATGATATGTTTGGCCTCCACTTTCAACGAAAAATGATAATCTCACGCACAAAACAAAGCTGCAATATTTGCATTTGTGCACCACCAAAACTTCAAGAGTAGGTAATCCGCACATAGTAGAGCCTTAATGTTACATCCCAATTTTTGAGTTAGCTTGACATATAACTGTTGAGGTTCACATGAAGTCAGTTGGCAGTCTAATTGATATAATCTGGCGAAATGATAAGATGGTTGTTATGATTTCAAATGAAGATGACATGTTAGTTGATCGTTAATCGCGAATTCATGGAATTAAGATGAAAGGTTAACTGTTATGATTATTTATGATTAAATAATTTAATTACTAAGAAATTTCTTGCAGGGAGCATGTCGAAGGGGTGGAAGCATTGCCAGAAAAGAATTAGGCAGGGCATCA
Source organism: Cupressus sempervirens (assembly GCA_028749045.1). Classification (NCBI taxonomy): domain Eukaryota; kingdom Viridiplantae; phylum Streptophyta; class Pinopsida; order Cupressales; family Cupressaceae; genus Cupressus; species Cupressus sempervirens. The sequence continues at coordinate 405,925,584 of CM053791.1, read as the reverse complement.
CCATCACTGGGCAAACGGGTAAAAGATCTAGTCAGAATACATGTGTAGGACTTGCATGAGTTATTTAATAATTTAATAAAAAAATAATTGAGATAAAATATAAAACGTATCTTAAAGGATTTTAATTTATCTTTCGTCATATTATTTTAATAATGATTTATATTCATGCATTTAATAAATAAAATGATTTTTGGCACTATTATAATTTAATAATTAATAAGTAATGTTACAAATAAGATTATAATAATGTTTGATTTATAATAATTGTATTTTTATAATTTTCAAATTATAATCTCCCAATTCTTCTTTCCAAATTATATTTTTCTTTGTTCTTTTCATAGTCGATTTTATGTTTGGTATCCAAATGGTCTTCTTGGGAATTTGAAGGGATTCTTGTAACTATTTGGGAAGCCGATGAGTCATGTTAAAACTTTATATTACTTAGAGTATCGATGATTGCTTTTAATAATCTTTTTCTTTTTGGTACCCGACTACCATTATTAATTGCAGCAATAGCATTTGGGGCCTTTGGAATTCGCAATTTTATTATATGCTGGGGTGCGATGAAGGTATGGACTGCTGTATTCCTGCGAGTTCATTTTAAAATTTGTAGCAGCACTTTTCCAATCCAACATGTCGTACAAGTTCTGATTTACTGAAGATTTATGCAATATTTATACTTCGGAGTTTTTTTTTTGCAAGTAAACCAATGAAGAGATAATGCAAATCGACTCCAGAGAGTTCTGTACTTATACAGGTTATGTGGTAGTCAATCTCACATTTGGAGCTGTGTACAGTTGAAACGTTTTTGAATCTATTCTTTCCTTTCAATCTTTATTCCATGCTAATCGGTGTTTTGTTATCATTTCCTTATCATATTTAAATAGAATCTGATGCTGAAAATATATTCAATCTGTATGGTGAATGTGTGTACACATAATCATAAGCTTCTTAAATGAAATTCAATGGGTCATGTATCAGAGCATATGCTGTTCATTTGGGATTATCTCCGCCTTAGATTAATGAACCTATCTGAATACAAGTAATTGTGTTTGTGTTTCACAGTTTCTTCTTTCTTGTTTGTTGCCGGCTACATTTTGATAGAGCTAAGAATAAAGTAAATTGTTTTACAAATCCTTTTCACCTTGGTTGAGTATTCATCCATAGCCGGCTAGGCAAGTTGAATAGAGATCAGTTCACAATACTAGCTGTTGGTAATCTGAGATTTACATGAGATCATTTACCAAATATTCTTGAGTTATATCATTTATGAAATCCGTTGGTAATTGTAATAAATTGATTGATTATATGAAACCACACCATGCACATGCTATCATAATTTTCTAAGCACATTCAGAATACTATTAATACGAGGAAATTCACCGGCAGATAAGCCATGAAATGGTGAAGAGGAGGAATTTAATCTGCAAGAATGCAGAAGAGAATTTAGTTATGATTAAATTAATTAATTAAATATTCAATTTTGATATCTTTAAAGAACATAATTATGTGATCACAAAGTGTGAAATGCCGGATGTATGTAATAGCTCTTGCACATTCTTGTTATTGTGATCTCCTGTTGCCAAGTCGTATGGTGAAGTTAATTATCAGGAAGTCCAGTGAATGGTAAGATGATTCCTGTCAATTCCGGGTAGGGAGGGCCAATCTCGTTAAAGATCGTGTGGGGATATATATATTGTGGTCCGAGGTTGGGTGGTTAAGCCCCTGGCAATGTTTCACCTCTCTCAAGACGTCGTATATGCGTCAGACACAGATAAGCCATGCAATCAATTGTTTATCGGAGACAGGTATTATCATTTTTGTTTATGAGAAGGTAAGATTAAATTGAAGCATTTCATTGTTATCATTATTTTACTTTCATATAAATGAATATTGAATATAAGTAATTATCTAATCTTGAGAAATTGTCACAGATAAGCAATCGGAAGGAAAAGAAATCCGAAGCCCTCATTGATTGTGTGACAGCTAGAACCTTAATTGATACAGTGATATTGGAAGCCCTAACTGAATCCATGGTATCGAAAGCCCTGGTTGAATTCGTGGTTGCGAAAGCCCTAAATTGAATCCGTCGTCGCGGAAACCCTAGATAAAATCCGTGGTCGCGGAAGCCCTAAATTGAATCTGTGGTCACGGAAGCCCTAAGTGGTAAAGCGGTATCAGAAGCCCTAAATAAACCAAAGGTAATTGATGCCCTAATTGGTAAGATGATATGTGATGCCCTAATTTAAGTTATAGTGTTATTTAGTTGTATTCATCAAATGATTTTTGAGATAGCAGTCGATTTGAGAAATTGTTATGGTGTATTTGTGAACTAACCGGGTGGTTGCAGAAGCATACTTATATGATCTTCAGTCTCAGTTTTCCGAGGTATGTGATTTCAATTTCTAAAGTAATTTCATTAAAAGGTATTTCAAGTATTTAGTTAAGAAATTTTTGTTTCACTGACTTTAATGGTAAATCTTCTTCACATGAACATGAATGATGTAACTGCCTTTTTATAAAATCAAAGTTATAACTGTATTTTATGCTTATGTTAGATGTTAATTTAGACCCAGGAAATCTGGATGTTACATATGGTATCAGAGCGCTGGGTTCAACACTAAAACCTTGGGTCCAGCACTTTTTTTCTTTTTTTTTTTCGAAAAGCTGAAAAACATAAATGTTGAAAAAGATTTATTTTTGCATATCTGGATATTGCAATCAAAATTGGAAAAACACATTGGAAAATCATTCAGAATAGCCAAGAAGGCTGAAATGATATAAAGTGAACAAATGTATAAACAATTAAAAAGATAAAAAGGATTGGCAAGCTGAGTGGTGGAGATCGGGTTTGAAGACCCAAATTTTGAAATCCCTGGCCAAGGTGGAATTAGGCTGATTTGCCAGAACAATTGATCTTGTTGATTGTCCTGATGCTTCAGTTATTTTGTTGAATAACTGTTGGGACTTCAACCCACCTGATTACTCAGTGGCAAGACTAGAATGTTACATATGTATTATCCCTGGTGGGAGGGCCATTCTTTGTCGAGAATGAGAAGATTAAAAAGGGTCCCGATGCCTAAACTTGCGCAATCCAAAACACAGTTTAAATCTTGATAAAATGATATCTATATCCATCATGAGCGGGTTTGTCGACCCAAATTAATGAAAGAAATAAATTGTTACCAACTTGAACTTGAACTGAATGAAAACAAAACTGTGAACCATGATTCTTTCTGATGTTGGTTAAACGAAAAGATCATTATGTGCTCTAGTAAGGAGTTGGAACTATCAATGTTTGTGAACTTTTGATGAAATGGGCATGGAAGCCTGAATCATAGAAATGAAAAAGATGAATTTCCAAGTATTTTATAAATGAATGATGAGAATCTTATGAATTGTTTCAGATGCTTATGATCTTGATGAGAGTTATGATGTTCTTGCATAGTATATCATAATTTTACCCTTTGACACATTGTTATACATGTATAATGCACATCCGTTGTTGACTTTACATATTGAGTTGTTGTATATTGTTTTGGAGATATCCTATCATGAAATGATTATTCTAATGAAATATTGGACTTGAAGGCCAAGGTTGCAATGGAAAAACATGGATTCACTAACCTATTACAGGTAATCTGTAAGTTTGCAAGGAAGATCTATCCATTAATGAGGGCTATATGCCAAATGGTACGTATGGGTAATTTAAATTATGATCAAGTTATGATCTAGAACATGCTGGTTGAAGAATTTCTATTTTGAATACTTATCTTACTTTCAGCCACTGAATCCTGTAAATAAAGAAATCAATATGGAATCAAACTAATGATATGGTGAGTGTCTACATAAGTATGACAGGAATATGAAATAGAATCGATTCAACCGATGCTAAGATGACCACCGTTACGGTAAAGTGAACTCAGGTGAATACGTGTTCAATTTTATGTCACCATGCAAGTATCTTTCTGAAAAACTTTAAAGTAAAAATGGATCTTGAGTTTCGACTATGATTTTCATTCTAACCCAATTGAGAATAGAAATGATATCACAATGATTATATATATGCATCTTGTATGTGGAATCTTCTTTTAGCGTCTAAATTGCAGAGGTCATCGAGGACGATGAACCACAAGGGGAATGAAGACTAATGTCAAATTAGTTGAACAAAAATAAAAATAAGATAAAGGAAAATGATAAAGTACGCACCGCATAAGAAATTTTAATTTAGGCACAACAAGCCGAGCGCAAATGGAGGTTTCAGCAGATTGCCGACAGACACCGAAGCACCGAGGAATTGTTGGAATAGACTCGACAGCGGTTGAACTTAGTGGAAGAAATAAAGGAGGAACTTCTTAACTTGTATATGCCGAGGGAAGAGAATCCAGACGGAAGGGAATTAACTCTCATGGCTTGGAGTGCTGAGGGAGCACGAGCGTGGAGTGAACTCTTTGTCCGCAATACACTTTCAGAACGGACAACTTCACTTGAGGAAAACCCATTTTCACCAAGTAACGCAGCTGTTGGAAATAAAACGATTGTCGGAAACAGCGCGAGTGTGCAGAACAGCACGAGTGTGCAGAACAGCGCAGGTGTGCAGCACAGCGCGAGAGTGCAGAACAGCGCGAGCACACAAGTACCTCCAACTCAAATAGTAATGGCTGGACCAAAGGAAAAATTGCCAAAGTTTGATGGTGATGGAACGGCCGAGCCGATCAGACACTATAAGGCATGTGAAACAATATAGATAGCAAATGGTGTGATGGACGAGGATGATTGGGTCAGACAATTCTCAACAACCCTATGGGGTGTGGTAATTGATTGATTTTTAGATGCCGACCCTCAGAAACTGCCTACATGGGTGGGAGTTAAAAAGGATTTTATCACAGAGTTTCAATTGTTGCAAGACGACAATGAGATCATAGCAAAAATATACACCACAAAGCAAGAGAAAAATGAGACAATCCGTGTATATGCTAGAAAACTAAAAGAATCAATAAATAAAATGGAAAGTAAGCCGGCAAATGGGCTAAAAAAGTGATGGTTCATTGAAGGACTACGCCCGGAGTTAACGAAGAAAATGAAGATTGTGCCGCCATCATCATACACCAAAGCATACAATCGGGCGATGGACTTAGAGAGTGAACAGAAAATGAAAATGAAGAAGAAAAGTAACTCATCTGACTCAAATGACGCATCTTCAGAAGAAGACAGCAATGGTGACGAAAAGGGTAGTAAGAAGATCCAAGCTCTCTAGAAGGATATGATCAGAATGATGAAGGAATTTAAGAATATATAGAAAGAGATGAAGGGAAACGAGCTATGGTGCACAAAATGCAAGATAGAAGGTCACACGAAGGGATCCTATCCGAAGAACCAATTCTATGAAATCTACCAAATTATGGGACATTCCACAAAAAAATGCCCCTTCGATATGAAAACGAGAGGACCTCAACAAGTGCTCCTCACACAAGAGGCTTCCACGTCAGGAGAGAGCGGAAACACCAGCAATGATGGTGCCACTTCAAATGGGTACACAAATAACAGAAGAGGGCGAAACAACAATACCAGCAATAATACCAACAATAATAATGGGGGCCGCAGCCAAATTCAATACTATGCAAATGGCCACCCGATGGTTCAATGCCAGGAATGCAATTTGTGGAGCCACTTTGCACGAAACTATACATCAACGAATACACCAAAGTTGTTATGCTGATGGTGCGGTCTTGGAGATCATGAAGATGCCAAGTGCCCGAAATCAAGAGTGAATCTGATCAGCATTGGCGCGGACGAAAAAGTCTTAGCAATCACCCGTAAATAAGAAAAACTATACCCCAACCCAACAGAAGAAAAGAAGAGATTGGAAGAAGCGCGGGCGAAAATTGAGAAAGCAACATAGGGAGAGAAATCACAATTGAAAAACACTACTGGTACCTCAAAAGGAACTGTGCAGAACAAAACATCATACGGTAGCTATTACAAGCTAAAATACTTGTCAAAATAAACGATTTACTGCTCACAATGCCTCAACTACGGACAACACTCACAAACATAGCCCCGACTACAAAATTACCAGAAGAACATGGAAGGGAGAAGGAAAGTGGAGCAAGTACAGCGGACGGAAGGGAGAAGGAAAGCGAAGCAAGTGCAGCGGACCCAATGCTATTAGCACTCACATCTGGACGGCGTCCGACTGTCGTCGAGATGGGTATATTAGGAACGGTCCTTTCAAACACAATTGTGGACGGAGGTTCAGGGGTAAACATCCTACCAAAACATACCTGGAAGAAGTTGGGACAGTCAACGTTGTGGCCACTTACATTCCAATTGCTTACGGCAGACCAGCACGAGATCAAACCGTTGGGAATCCTAATGGCACAACCAGTGACTATTGGAACACAGTCGTTCCTACTCGATTTTGTTGTCATCCCGTTGAAGAGGAGAGGATATGATGCCATTTTGGGCCGGGGATGGCTTGTACAAGCAAAGGTTAAGCATGACTAGAAGAAGAATACACTATCAATGGAAAGTAGGGGACGACGATTCATTATTGATTTACACACAAATGGTGGACAAAGAAGCCGTATCATCTGATTCCGAAGAAGAGGATGAAAGATAGCAACGATTGGAACCCAACGAGGAAGGAGTCCTACGGTTGGAAGTTAGATCGACAAACGATGATTTGGATTCAGTGAACGGCCTTTTCCATTGGTAGATGGAGGATTACGAGCTCTTTTCGAGCTGTAATATGTTAATGGTCAACGAAGGTGAGAAAGAAGAGGGAAATGAATGTCCGAAGAAATACAGAGAAGCGAAAGAAGGAAAGGCAGTTATGACAAAAGCTGAAGGGAAGAATATACAATACGAACCTAGAAAAAGAAAAGATTCCATCGTACGGTACACAATAAACGGACCGTGTGGAAAGGAAATGTTACGTCGAACCATGGATATAGTAGAACGGTGCTAGTAGCAAGGAAAACACATCATACGGTCTATGCAGGAAACAAAGAGGAAGGGTTTAAAAGCCTAAGCAGTACAGAGTGAAGGTTCTAAAATCAAGAATACAATTATTGACGGCAAGGAGTGGCAGCCGACGGAATTCATGGTACCGAGTTTCGAGAACAAATTGGGCGATATGGAAAACCTGAGGGAGAAATCGTGTTAACTTAATTAAACTTGATGAATGACGATTGCAGGCACAATGGGCCATGGAGGTGACATAGAACAGGTACAAAGCATGGCATGATAGACACCTGAAACTGAACAAGTTCCAACCGGGGCAGCTGGTATTGAAGTATGATGGACGAAACGAAATCAAACCAGGCAAGTTTAAAGTCAAATGAGTTGGGCCATCAAATCTGGGAAGTAGGTGATAACAAAGCAATAAAATTGTGTACATTGGACTGGCAGGAAATTCCAAAAACGGTGAATGGTTCCAAGTAGAAAATATATCATGCATGACTTGTTCCATCATCGACGAATATCGAGAAGCAGTAAAATTCAATTACAAAAAAAAAGTTATTGCAAGTGACCGTACGGCCTTTTAAAGTGAGTTTCATGGCCGTACGAAACACATAGTCAGGGAGTAGCAATACACCGTACGGTCCTCTTAGTGTACCACCGTATGGCAATCTCAGGCAGGCTACACATCTTAAATAAGCGCACGGACATCTTCTGTGATCTGTTGGCACCATACAGAAATTAGGAGCAAGTGAGGAGTCAAGGAAAATACCGTACGGACTTCTTATTATGCCACTGTATGGTGATCGAGATGACAATATAACACTATCTAGCAAGCACTATACGAATTTAGATGCAGAAGATCTATAATTGAAGACCATCGTATGGCAATCCAAGTGCCCCCACTGTACGGTGTTTGAATTATCACCACCGTATGGCAATTTAAGAATGGGTGACGTACGGCAATTTGCAAAGTAGATAGGTCGCTGAATGCAACCGTACAGCCCGGTAGAACAACCATGATCTTGTGACATAGGGCTGAAGTGCAAATAAAAGCCATATGGTTGTTAGTAGCAAGACAAAGCATATTAGACTCAGACCGTACGATAGAAAGGAAAGGAGGCCGTTTCAAGGAGTTCAAAGCTTGGGCTTCAGTTTCCTGTTGGGCACATAGACAGGTTTCCTAAAGCAAGGAAATATGCTGAGTGTGTTGATGCAGGCGCTCCTGTGTATCTCACGGCCATAAGAAGTAAAACAAAGACTGTACGACCATTAGAAGGAAAAACATATACAAGCAGGGAGCCGTACAATGGAAGCCAGGAGAGGGTCGTACGCATCCGTATGGAATTCAAGGAAGGAGAAGAATTTCTGTGCGCCTAAGGGATAACTGACCTAAGTAAGCAGAAGAACAAATGAAGTCCGCAGGAAAGAGGAAGTGGAAGAAAAACTTAGAGGAAGAATCTACAGCTTAAAAAAAAAAGAAAAAGACAACAAATAAAAAATGTTCAAAATGAATAACACATGATGCCAAAGGGAAGGGAAAGACATAAACAGGTAGAAAAACATAAGCAGTTGCCTTAAAGAGTATGGGATCAGAAGAAAATCACAAAAGAAGTGTGTTCCATGGACTTTTGTGTGGGTTTGAGAGTGCTTATTTGGTCTTGGCGGTTGGGGTTTTGCCCCAGGACCCTGTGGCTGCCCCTAGACCCCCAGTCGATGCAATTATCAATCATGGGAAGTGTGACCAGTTGATGAGACCTAAAGCTGCTGCAAGCATAGTGTGCCAGAGTTGGAAAGATCAATGGAGCAAGCCTTTCGAGAGGGGTGACACGCTTTGAGGCACTTGGAGTAGGTGTTGGACGTGAAGCTGTCTTGGTGGATGCATAGAGAGCTCGGGAGGAGCTGATCATCCAATTGAAGGCAATACAGTGACACTTGGCTCAGGGTACCCAAGAGTTGGAAGGAGAGAAAGCGGCATAGGTGGCTATCAAGGTCAGCTAAGGAAACAGTATCGTGTTAATAAAGGTTGCAGATGCAACGTATTTTGGAGACCAGTTTGGTGCAAGCATGGGACGAATGTGAAAGTGGTGTGACAAAAACAGATCTATCTTGTTGTAGTTAGTTGGTTAATCTATTTCGTTTTGTTAATCTGTCTCGGATATTTTGTAATTGTCGTCTGGAGACTAACTTTTTCTTTTGGGGGGGATGATATCATCGGTAAATATTGTGTAGCTGACGAGTTGATGTCGCCGGTAATTGTTATGTAACCGACAGGCCCCTTCGGGAAGGTTCTTGTTATGTAGCCGATGGGCCCCTTCGAGAGGGTTCTTCGGGATGGTCTATGTGCGACTTTGGATCATTGTTGTAATCACCATTGGAAGCACTATGTAATCTCTTCAGCATATATGCGAATAATAAAAGGAGTATTGTTGTTCTTGTCTATTGTCTGTATGCTTTAAACTATTTACCCCATATTGTGTAGCCGATGAGTTGATGCCGTTGGTAATTGTTATGTAGCCGACGAGCCCCTTCGGAAAGGTTCTTGTTATGTAGCCGACGGGCCCCTTCGGCATGGTTCTTCGAGATGGTATATGTACGACTTTGGATCATTGTTGTAATCATCATTGGAAGCACTATGTAATCTCTTCGGCATATATGCGAATAATAAAATGAGTATTGTTGTTCTTGTCTATTGTCTATATGCATTAAACTATTTACCCCATACGATAAACAGACTGTAAGAATACAAACTTGGAAGAGAATAAATCCTTTAAAGGTTACGCAGAATTAAGAATGAGATAATTCGGAGGTGCAAATGTGGGATTATTTAACGATGATCTCAGAAGGAAGTTAAGTGAATTTGTCACCATTTGATGGATCAGGATCCATATCTACCCAAGCATAAGGCCGATATTTACTTCTAGCTCAATCCAATGCCAGAAGACAAAGCAATTAAATTTGAAACACTCCACTTGGAAGGAGTAGCGCATGAATGGTTGCATCATGGCAGCATTACGTTGGGACATGACCAAGTACATACTTTTGCAGAATTCACTGGAAGATTGATAGATCGGTTTGTTGGTAAAGATTTGGAACTTAATTTTAAAGAGTTGGCATAGTTAAGGCAAATAGGATCGGTCGACCAGTACATCACAGAATTTCAAAAACTCTCTATTTTGGTTATGGGCATTTCTGAAAAGAGACAAATAATACTCTTGATGGAGAAATTGACATAACCATTGAGGGGTTGGGTAAAGAGTTTCAATCCTACCACCCTTTTGGAGGCTATCAAAAAGGTGCGAAATATGGCATCATTATCGACATCATCCTCTCGAGGTTACTCCCACTCCAAACTGCCATTAGTCCCAAGGGACAAAGCTGACTAACCTCCGCCGAAGAAGCCTTTATTGGACGAAGCTACCAAACAGGAGCTCCGAAGGAAGAAATTATGTTTCAATTGTAAGGAGCCATGGGAACATGGACACATATACATTAGTAAAGGGAAAATACACTACATCGAGGTCATGTCTAACGATGAGGACAATCAAGTGAATCTACCAAAGGGTGGTCACCCATAGGACTCCAAAATGATTAGCTTGAAAGGTACAAAGAAGATCGCGGTATTCATACAGCATGGAGGAACCATCGCCCTAGCCAGGAGCCCGAGATGTATGATATTCCGGGTATGGGGAACCCTTTAGGGACAGAGGGTCATTGTGATGCTCAATAGCAGAGCCACTCTAAACTTTATAAACTCAACCTTGGTGAAACAAAGAGGTCAACCTACTAAAGCTCACGCACGATTTCAAGTCAAGGTCGTCGGAGGAACATTCTTACCCTACACACACCTTGTTCTACAATTGAGTATCACCATGGCTAATCACACAGTGACAAAGGATTTCTTTATCATAGACCTAGATGATGTAGAAGTTTTTTTGGGCATACAGTGGATAGTCACTAGATGAAAACACGCAGAGTTTCAAGGATGAACTTCACTTTTGTTGTCGATGGGAAGAAGGTTGTTCTCCAAGGGATGGCCAAATAGGGATTGATGGAAGTTTCTGCACAACAAATAGAGGCCATTTTCTGACATGATAACATTGCATGGGTGGCACATTGCTTTGTTTCGACAAAACCAATAAAAGGACAACGAACATACCACTAGGATGACAATCTACATGCTATCTTGAATACTCATGATAAAGTTTTTGCAGACATCCTTCCTAGCATACCTCCCCATTGTATTTTTTAGCATACCATTGAGTCGGAAGTCGGTGCCAAACCAATTATCACGACGCCATACTGCCATACTGACAAATTCAAAGATGAGATTGAGAAGACAATTCAAGAGTTTCTCAAGAAGGGATGGATCCATCCCAACTCTAGCCCTTTTGCATCATCGGTGGTATTGGTGAAAAAGAAGGATGGGTCATTATGCGTGTGTATGTACTACCATGTGTTGAATAAGAAGATGATAAAAAATAGATACCTTATCCCCAGGATCAATGAATTATTGGATGATTTGCATAGTGCAATTTATTTTTCTAAAATAGATCTTCATTCTGGATACCATCAAATCCACATGCGGAAAGAGGATGTGGAGAAGATGGCTTATCGTTGTCACTACGGGCATGGTGAGTTCCTAGTTATGCCGTTTGGACTAACAAATGCAATGGCTACTTTTCCATCTTGCATGAATCGCATCTTCAACAAACAATTGCATAAGTACTTACTGGTATTCTTTGATGATATTCTTATTTACAGTAAAACCTGGGAAGAACACTTGAGACATTTGAATGAAGTCTTAGGGATCATGGAGGCTCAGTCCTTGTTCGCCAAGCAATCCAAGTGTGAATTTGGAATGACGAAAATATTATACCTAGGGTACGTTGTCAGTAAATTTGGAGTATAGGTCCACCAGGAGAAGATTAAAGTTATCTTTGATTAGCCTCCACCAAAATCACTCTCCAAGTTGCGGGGGTTCTTTGGGTTGTGCAATTATTACCAAAGGTTTGTAAAAGAATTCTCTTAGCTCAATGCACCATTAACAGATCTAACTAATAAGGGCTCCTTCCAGTGGAATGAAAAGGCGCAACAGACTTTTGATAAGTTAAAAGGAGCAATGAGCACTTGCCCATTTCTCGCTTTACCTAACTTCACTCAACCATTCATTTTGGAGTGTGATGTGTCCGGAGAGGGCATTGGTGTTGTATTGGAGTAAAGACACCCTATAGCCTATGAGAGTCAGAAACTTCCAAAAGATGAGCGCTTATATTCTATTTATGACAAAGAGATGTTGGCCATTGTGCATGCCCTAACCACATTTTGGCAATATCTGGTGGGAGCCAAGTTCGTCGTTTGTACTGATCATGATAGTTTAAGATATTTTTCGGAGCAACAAGATCTGAACGAGAGGCAACAAAAATGGGTAAGTAAGATTCAGGTTTCTAATTTCAATATTGAATATGTAAAGGGAAAAAATAATGTGGTTGCGGATGCTTTGTCAAGAAAACCTTTCATTGGCTTACTATCTCAAATTTCAACTGACTATAAAGCACACTTATTGGTGGAATATTCTAAAAACACATTCGCATGTAAGCTAATGGATGGCGACACTCAGGACGACCAATACAAGGTGGTGGATGACATCACTTACTATAAGGATTGGATATACTTAGTGCCTAAGTCCAAACTGAAGCAAAGAATCCTAAAGAAAATACATGCCTCACCCTTGGCCCGACACCTGGGGTTTCTCAAGACCTATAAATAGCTCTGAAAGAGGTTCTCGTGGAAAGGACTTATTGATGACATTTTGCAGTATGTATGGGAATGTGCAATATACCAGCAAAACAAACCTAAACACACCTTACCTGTCTGACTATTACAACCCCTGTCAATACCAGAATAGAAGTGGGAAAGTATCTCTATGGACTTCGTTACTGGACTTCCTCAATTAAATGGAAGGGATTCTATCTTTGTGGTGGTTGACAAATTGACAAAGTATGCAGACTTCTCCATCAACTCAGATTTCCAAGCCGCACAGGTAGTCGACTTCTTTTTCAAAGAAATTTTCTACCTAGACAGGTTACCCTAAACTATTGTTAGTGACAGGGATGGTCGGTTTCTCAATATCTTCTAGACAGAATTATTTCGGTTGGCATGAATGGAATTGTTGCCAAGTATCAGTTACGACCCTCAACCTGATAGACGAATAGATATTGTGAACAAGTGGTTGGAAGGCTACCTTTGGAACTACATTTCAGCACAACGAGTGTTGGTCAAATGGTTGCATCTGGGGGAATATTGTTACAATACAAATTATCACATGTCTATTGGGATGACACCCTTCAAAGCACTCTACGAGTATGAACCCTTTTCATTTATGGACATGGTTCTGGATGGTAGTTGGGCACCTAGGGCAAAAGATTGGCTTCAAGAGGGGCAAGACATTTTCAAACTCTTGAAAGAAAACTTGCAAAAGGTACAGAATCAACAAAAGATTTATGCCAACAGGCACCGGATTGGGAGAAGTTTCAAAGTGGGCGATCTGGTCCATCTCAAACTACTAGAAGAGAGTTGCATTCACGTCTTCCACGTCTCCTACCTAAAGAAAGTCGTCGGATAGAAGATCGCAGTAACCACAAATCTTACATAGCTCAATGAAGAATTGAAGCTAGTGTTGGAGCCAGTCAATATCATTGATGTACGGGAGCAGATACTCAACCGTACCATGAAGGAACACTTGGCACCTTGGAAGCACTTGCCACTAGACAACGTTACTTGCAAGGGTGAACACATTATTCAGCATTCGGTGTTGCATTTTCTTGAGGACAAGCAAATTTTGGGACGAGAGGATTGTAATGTTCCTGTCATAAAATAAATAAATGCTCAAAACTTTGTTTATGGGCTGACTAAGTATATCTCGAACCCATTTTTATTTTTAATTACATCTATAGGTATTGTCGTTGGCTCTCTTTGTAAACCCTCGGGAGTTCCTTCGAAGGGTACTTAAGTATGGTAAGTAGGAAGTGCTTGTTACGTGAGTTTAGATTATTTAAATTTGTATTGCAAATTCCAATTGGAATTTTTCTCTCCTCGCCATTTCGGAAGTGAAAGACATTCCCTTTTTGGCTCACACAGTTTCAGTGGGATTCAACCCTCACCCTATTCTGTTATGTATTCTTGGCTCGGATCTGGCAAATCGAAGCGTTATTTCTATTATCATTATTTCCTGAAATATATATATAGATTTAGTTAATGCGTATATGCTCTATGTTTGTATTGATATCTTTGTATTCAATCAACTGTATTGTCTATAAAAGAAGCACAACCCCTCAAACCCATTTCCATTCATTTCTCTATGTTCGCAGTTTCACCCTTTGGCAATCATCATTCTGCATAGTCTGCACTTTTGTACACCATCATCCTTCCATCACATACAGCCAATAGTTTGCACATTATCAGCCCTTCCGTCTATATGGCCAATAGTCTGTACAACACTAGTCCCTCTCGCTCGTTCGGCCTCCCTGTTGCACCGCACAGTATCCCTGCCACTGTAAGACATTCCTACCTCTGTACGACATCCATCCCCTAAGGAAAAAGATTGCCTTCAGATCGATTTCCCCTTCGGATCAAGATCCTCTTTGGATCAAATTCCCCTTTAGATCGAGTTCCTCTTTGGGTCAAAATCCCCATTGGACCAAGTTCCCCTTCGAATCTAGATCCCCTTCGGACCAAGATTCCCTTCGGATCGAGTTCCTCCTCGGATCAAGTTCCTCTTCGAATCGAGAACCCTTCGGGTCAAGATCCCCTTCGGACCGAATTCCCCTTTGGATCCAATTCCCCCTCGAACTGAGTCCCCCTTCAAACTTGGGATCCCCTACGGATCAAGATCCCCTTCAGACTAAGATTACACTTAAACCAAGATAGCCTTCATACAAAGATCGCCAAATCAAATGTAATATTTCTTTCGCTTCAAATGTCACATTAATCACCACCAATCAATTATGTGATGTCAAACTCTGCTCCCCGAGTTTTTGTTTCTACCTCATTAGCTAGCCCTTGGGTCATCCATCATGTCACTATCCCATCAGCTGCCAACTTGGATAGCGAGTTAGCAAGGGTGCAAAGTTCCCATCATAAAATAAATAAATAATCAATACTTTGTTTATGGGCTAATTGATTTAGTATATCTTAGACCCATTTTAATTTTTAATTACATCCATAGGCATTGTCGTCGACTCTTTTTGTAAAGCCTCAGAAGCTCATCCAAAGGGTATTTAAATATGGCATGTAGGTAGTGATTACATCTGAATTTGGATTATATAATTTGTATTGCGAATTTCGATAGGAGTTTTGTTCTCCTCACCATTTCTAAAGTGAAATACCTTCTCTATCTAGCTCACACGGTTTCAGTGGAATTCAATCATCACCTTATTTCAATCTGTATTCTTGGCTTGGATCTAGCAAATCAGAGCATTATTTATGTTATCATTGTTTCCTAAAAAATATATATTGACTCAAATAATGTGTACACCCTTTGTATTTGTATTGATATCTCTGTATTCTGTCAACTGCATTGTCATTGAAGGAAGCATTCTAGCACATAGCCTTTCAACAGTCACTTCCCTAACTTGGAAAATTCTTCAGTTTTGTTCTTTCCAAATCTCCTAGACAACCAAAGATGGGCATATCTTCCATATTGGTGAAAATGCAAATTTGTAGCATTTCTTTAAAGATTGAGGGCAATGCACATTGAACATTTAATTTCCTCAAGACAGATTGCTAGCAATCAATTTCCAAACTATAGTGTAATAGAGGGTGATCCACACACTTCACATCCCTACTACACATTGAACATAGAAAGGGACCTCAATACCCATGCCTCATAAGTCTCTCTCTAGCCAAGATTCTCCCTTTACTTCCCCACCAAGTAAGGTCCCTACCTTCGAGAGGCAATACTTATTCCAAAACAGTGTCATGGGTTCTTGTTTGGTCATCTTTGCAACTTCTACAAGCTTCTATACAACTCTTACTAAATGTTCACCCTTTTTGCACCCGCACCAAATAATCTCATCTAGTGTACATAAAAACATATATCTCCTCTAATCTTTGAGTTGTTAAAACTCTCTTTGTTCATCTTCAGTCAGACCTAGAACATTGTCCTCTTTCCATTTCCAATTGATTGACCCTTGCACAATTGTCATGTCAATAAGATCAGCTACCCTATCTCCCCACATTGCTTCAACTTTTTTTCAGTGATCAAAAATAGTTAGCAGTGGTAATGGTTACTTGACCTTCTATGGAGTCTTCCCAAAATTTAACTTTCTCTCCATCTCCTAGTTTCCAAGTAACATGGTCAGTAATTATATTCCTACAATTGATCATGAAGTCCCAAATAGCCGACCCTCTAACAAGATTTGCAATAGTGAGAGTGCATTTGTTATTCAGACTATCTAGATATTTCCCAGCAAGAATTCTAACCCATTTATGATAAGGGTTTATGTACATCATCCAAACTAGTTCCACCTCATCGCCTCATTCATCAAAGTCCACTTTTTCGATCCCACCCCACTACATTTTTTGACTTACAAATGTGTTCCCAGCTAAGAGAGGCAACTTGTCCTTTCTTGATTTTCATTCCAAAATAATTGTCTCATCTTTTGCTCCATTGTTTTAATAACATTTTTTACGAGATTTGTATATGCAACATAGAATATGAAAGAATGGTTGAGATAACATATTTGAGAAGAATGTATCGTGCTGAAGAAAGCCATCTTTTCCACCCTTCCATTTTCCCTACACAGCTATCCACTAATTTGTCCCACATATTAACTATACCAATCCCCCCAGACAAGGGTAAACCAAGGAATTTACCTAGTAATCTTCCCGGCTTGATTTGCAGAATTCTACAAATCTTGTGCAACTTTCTCATAGTTGTTTCAATTAACTGCCTGGCCTGATAAACTGCACTATTTGTCCAGCATACCTTTCATATACTGAGCCTCCCACAAAGAAGCCTCTCCCATCAATAAATTGTCATCTGCAAACTATTGGTATGACGTAGATTCCATTACCTATGCAATTTGGACGTCTTCCCACTGACCCTCTTATCTCCTCTTGAATATCATTCTACTCAAAACCTCTACCATGATAATGAATAAAGAAAGTGAAAGGGGATCACCTTGTATCAAGCCACTAGAAGAGTCAAAAAGGCCTTCAGGAC
This sequence comes from Cupressus sempervirens, assembly GCA_028749045.1. Taxonomy (NCBI): domain Eukaryota; kingdom Viridiplantae; phylum Streptophyta; class Pinopsida; order Cupressales; family Cupressaceae; genus Cupressus; species Cupressus sempervirens. The sequence goes on along the minus strand of CM053791.1, from coordinate 405,908,396 downwards.
TTCCATTGACTAAGACTGAAAAATTGGGTGTAATGAGGCAACTCCTGGCAGAAAAACCGAATCTTTGTAAGACTAAAGAAGAAATGGTTTGTTAACATAGTTGTGAGTCTTTTGTATATCCAACTTGACCAACATCCTATATGTCTTGGCTTGCCTTACTAAGTCGATAGCCTCATGTGCTATGATTGTACCTTCCACTATAGACCAACCTAGAACAAAACCACTTTGTTCTTCTAATATTAGGAATTTATTGAGGGGCATGAGTTTGTTTTCTATTGTCTATAAGATGATCTTGTACACCACATAACATAAGGGAATCAGTCAAAAATCCTCAAATGTCTAGCATACTTCTTTTGGGGTTAGAGCAATAAGGGCCCGTTTGGCTGCAAGAATTGTTGAATGCAACATTCATCTATGTTGGAATACGCTCTCTTTTGATATTCGTGCATTCTTAAAATAAGTTCTTGAATAACATTTGGACCTATTTGGTTGACCTGGAAGAGGAGCCGCAATATGCATATTCTATGTTTGGTTGCAACAATTGAAATAGGAATTGGAATAAGTTTTGTTTTAAAATTTTAATAATTAAATTATTATTTTTAGTTTGGTAATATTTTAAATAAACAAGATTTTTTATTTATAAAAACTAGTTTTTTATTAATTTTTTAAAAGGCCAAATTATTTTAATTAGACTTTATTTTATTTTTTAAATTGACTTTATAAGTGAAAGATATATTACAACCTTTCAAATTAATCAAAATTCAAATGACATTATATTGTATATAATAAATTTAATTATAAATTAAATCAAATTATTTTAATGAGTATAAGATCAAAACTAAAATCATTTTATTTCTAAATATATTAATGAAAATAAAAAATACAAATAAGTTGAGATCATTAATATGATACTGAAATAATCTTTCAACATAGTTTTAATTATAAGACTAAACATAAGATTTATTTGTAAAGATAATTTTATGAAAGTTTAGAAAAGATATCAAATCTAATATTAGTCTTTTTTGTCATTTAAAAAAAACACATATTAAACTTTAAATAATGTTGACCTAGTTTATATCTTATGATGAATGTAAAAAATAGTCCAAAAATGCATTTGAGTGGCAAAATACAATCAAATGGAAAAGTCACGGACCCGACAACCCATCAAATTAGGTTTATTAAAAACTGGAATAAGAATAAGCAATTCTTATTCTATCTTTTTTAGAAATTCCACTATGCTCATTTTGGGGTCAAATTAGGATAGGTGAATTCTAATCAATTTTGTATTTTGCAAACAAACATCAAATTGGCGAATGCAGGTATTTAGATTTTCCTATTCTTGCCCAATTCCTGCAACCAAATGGGGCCTAAGAGTATTATTTAAGTCCATGCAAAAGTATCAATTAGCCCAGGACTCCTCTACCACTTCCCATAATTCTTGTTGGCAAATTTCCCATTTATTTTGTAAAATATAGCTGAAAAGCCATCCGACCTCGGAGCTTTGTTGCCCCCCATGGAATACAAAGCCAACTTCACCTCTTCTAATGTGGCCAAATTGTTTAACACTCAGTTCTAGTTGAAAATAATGTTGGGTATAATATTATCTAGTTCCTCTGAGAAATTGTCTCTGACTTGATCCAAAATGAGCAAAGACGAGAAATAATTCCCCACCTCTGCATTGATGTTGTCTTGATCATTTACTGTGTTTTCCCACATATCTTTGATTACATTATTCTTGTTGAAAATTCTTGCTTTAAAAGATGAATGAAAAAAACTTAGTATTCTATCTCCAGCCTTCAACCAAGCTTCCCTCAATTTATGCTTCCAATATGGTTCCTCTCTATCCAAGATCTCCACTTCTTGCATCAACTACTTTTCATAATCAAATTCAAAAACTATCATCCCTTGTCTCATGATCTTCGCATTGAGGTCTTCCAAATTCTTTTCAACCGTATCCTTCTCCTGGAATATATTCTTAAATGTCGTCTTGTTCCACTCTACTTTCTCCTTGATATAGATGATTTTTTAGCAAAGACAATGAACTTTAGTTCCTCTAACCAAAGGAGCAGTCTTCCACCAAATTTCAACGTGATCGATCAAGTCAGAATCCCTAAACCACATACTTTCAAATTTAAAGGAGGTGTGAATTGATTTGCCATCATTATGACAGAATAGGGAGCTTGGAAAGTGGTCAGATCCAGAGAACAAACAACCCATGACTAAAATGTGAGTTTGCACGCTTCCCATTTTTCTACAACAAAATTTTCATCTAACTTCTTAATAGTGTTTAGAAAACCTTTCTATTGGTTTGTCAAAGTGTAAAGACACCCTTTTGATTTCACTTCTTCCATTTTGTTTGTAAAAATAAAGTACTCAAAATCGAACTACACTACACCTAAAAATTGTCTACCATCTTCTTAGTATTCCATCTAGTTGCATTGAAATCCCCTCCAACAATAACTATGTAATTTCCCAATTCCTCAAGACAATTTAATATTTGGTTACACCTATTTTCTACCTAGTCCCTGTTGGACCATATGCATTAATCAAAAAGAAACTTTTGTTGAGATCCCCAGACTAAACATGCGTCATCATCCAATATGCTTATTTTCTTCTTTCTGAGGTTATAACCTTATGTGGATTCCAAACAACTGCTAAAACCTCCTGAGGCACCTACAACATCCACACAAAAAAACCTTCCCATTTCTTCCATTGCTTGAGTGACAATAAAAAATGTGTACTTGTCATCTTAGTTTCTTGGAGTAAAATGATGTTTGATCATTCCTAATTAAGTTAGTGCTTGATTAGTCATCATTTGTTAGGGGTAGTCATCATTTGTTAGGGGCTATAAGGGACTTCATGGCTCCTCGGGAAGGGAACCTCCATTCCAAGAACGTAGCTTCATTTGTCCTTTGGCACCACTAGTCTACTCCTATTTGAAATGCTTGGATTTTCTCCCTTGTTTTTTTGTTCCCCATTTTTTACCTTGTTTGATTTTGTCTTGGTATGATTGATTGTTCTTTTGTCTTGTATGTCCTCTCCTAAACTTAGATCACCATCTCTCTAGGATAACCCAACAGTCTCTTGGGTGGGAATGGTTTGTGCATCACCCTCATTTGCAAGATTCACATCCTCTAAACCATCACTAAAATTCCCCAATGTGGTTCATCAACCCTCCATCTTGGCTTCTTCCTCAAGGATTGGAGATTGTATATTGCTTTGGGTTGGAATTCTAGAATCACCTGACATCTCTTCACAAACATTCTCCAGGAAATCAACTATAAGGGAAGGTTGCCTAGCTAGAGAATGGACATCCATTTGGATAGTATGTTCTATTTAAGCTTCCCCACTAATATGTTCCTCAATTTTAGGAAAATAGAGACAATTCTCTATAGGGGAATGTGTTAGTGTCAATCTGCACCACTTTGGGAGTCCTTACCAAATTGGTTTCTGATATTTCGCTAAGAATAGATTGGGAAACTCCCAAATCATCCATTAATGATTTGTTATTTGTTTTGTCTCTAGTCCATTGGTTATCTTTGGTGCCTTCTTGTCTAACATCTTCTAAGATTCCTTCACTAATCATTTTTTCCTCAATTACGGGTGTAGGTACCCTAGCTTGATTGCCCTTATACTAACTATCCGAATTTTGACAACAATCTAGATTCGCACCTGTAAGCACCTACCCTTTGCTGTCATTTTGCCCCTTGTTTATAGTTATCACCAAGTCACCACATTCTTCTTGGCCATTCATCATCTTCCCCTGGCTATACACCCACAATTGGCATTTCTAGCAACATAACTTTCCTTAGTGACACATTCTCCTCTCTTGCTTTCCCATGCATACCTTTCATGCAATCAAGAACAAAATGCCCCAGGTTTTTGCAGTTTTTACACCTTTCCACCATCTTCTACCTCAATTTGTTGCTTCTATATCCCAGTATTAGTTACTAGGGTGATGTAATTAGCATCCATAATGCCAATCTCCAATTGATACATATGCCTGTATACAAGTTGTAATCTTCTTCTCAACCCCTTCCCTTGCCCGTAAGTAATTGACTAAAGAGTTCACAATCTTCCTCGAGATTTGTTCCTCCAATTTTCAAAATGTAGATTATATAATCTGATCCATATTGGGACCTCTTCAATCTCAATCGTAAGTGGGTTAAACTTTGTTGCCCAATCTTTGATATAAAACCCTTGACCACTCATCATATGAGGGCCTCCATTCAAAACCCATTGTTTCTCTAATAGATACCAAGAAAATAGCATTGGGTAGGGTTTTAAGCTCTACCTTGAATGACCAAGAGTCATGGCACCATTTTTTCTCTTTAGTCACTACTAGCCCAACCGATTTCATTAAAGAAACCATATCTCTTAACCATGAAATAGAAGAATTCCAACAATCACTACTAAAGTTCATAGAGATAAACCCCATCTTGACAGATGAGTTGTATACTTTATTAGTAGTGATACCCTCTGTCCAAGCCATATTTGCATCATTTGATGAATCTTTCATCTCCACATCTTCCTGGCAATTTTGTCCCAGGTCAACAATTGCTTTGTCAATAGTTTTCCATGGTTGGTTCCATATCCTCGCTAAAACTGACATCTCTTTGTGTAATAGGGGACAAATCTACCTCTACATCGCACACCAAACCCTAGCCATCTATCATTGTAGGGAAGCTCAAAATCCTAATATTCACGTGGCGATAGACAAGGTATGTGACCATCAAGGGGGGGAGAAGTTGCATCTTGCTAATCACCCCATCTCCGGTGAGTTGAGTTTCCTCCATTGCCAAATCGCCAACAACTTACGCGTGCAGATTGCTTCTAACTCCTCCTTTCTCTCATGGCTTACATATACATGTCATCAAAATGATTAGGATTATAATTGAGTTAATATTATCATTGATATTTTAAAAATAATTGAAAGAGTATGTTAGCACACCAAAAAATGCATTTTGTTTTGCTTTGTGTTTGACTTAATGTATCGTACTAACCCTGATTACTTAGTGTAATTATGACAACTTCCAGCAATTGCCTTAAGTCATTTGATGTCATTTACCTTTATTAAAAGAATAGTTATTGGTGGTTCTTCCTGTGCAGGACTAAATATGATGAATAACCATCATGACGAAGGATCTGTGTGGTGTAGCCCTAAAAGTTCATCCCATCGGAGTAGTATATAGGCAATGGCATAGAACCCAGGCACTAGAATAAGCATTTTTGGTTTTTGAATCAAGCAATTTGGACTTTTTTGGAGTTATATCGATGAAGTTTTTAATATCAAAGAAACCTACCCAATAACATGCAGATGAACCAAGGTGGGAGAACAATAGAAATAACATACTTCGATAAGTTGCATGAGAGCAAAAATGCAAAATATCAGCAAGATATACACCGATAATGGAACGAACAGGGAAAAAGCTGGCAAAGGGACAAATTACCCTAATAGACTCATCGAAATAGCATAACACTATCAGAGAAAAAAATTGGGGTCACATCGACACTTGATGGGTCACTCGGAATAACTTACACTGATGGATATCCGAAATGAAAAAGTAAGATAATCAGAGAAAGTCTCCCCAACAATAATTTTATCAGAATAGCTAACAAAATTGGCCAGACAATATAAATATCTCTCTAATACGTAATAGGGTTATCAGAATAACCTATGGCTACATAATACCATATAAACAAAGAAATTGTATTAGGATATCTCTTGGCAATGATTGGAAGAGCTTTAGCCTGTGGGGAGACAAATTTAAACCTACTCCAACACTCGATAAAACCACTGGAATAAGTTATGTCGATAAGAGAAGAAAGAGAACAAGAAGATATATGATGTTGATGGATATGTTGAGCACAGGTGTACAAGACTATTGGGAAAATACATGCCGATTTGAAAAACTGAGCATCAGAATAAGCTATACAGATACAAGAACATTGGAATAAGATTACACAAGTGGAATAACAATTTGGAAATTATACCAACACCGATGAAGTTATCAGTTCGACTTTTGCCAATGAACATACCAAAATTATTCTCGAAGATGTTATACCGATGGCGCCAAAAGAGTAATATCGTCTGAAATTGTTCCATGAAGCCAAAACTGTTTTCCTTCTCTGTCAAGGCCATTTTCCTTTTGAAAATTTCAGCTGGATGTCTCCATGGCAATGAATTTTGAGGGTTATTCCATATGCACAAGAAGTTTTGCTGAGAATGCCAAGGTATAGACCAGCCACGATGAGGATCTCCGGAGTCTACGCTTATTGTTATGACTCAGTTACCTCAATTAGGACAATGTTTATTAGTTAAGGACAGTTGTATTCTGAAAGAGTATGTCCTCATTGTGTAACTAGATCCTTGTCTATAGTATAGGATCATTTTGTCCATAAGATACACAATGCAGAGTTGATATTTTCTTCAAACCATATGCTCAACTGTATGCAATCAGATTCTCAGGTTTAATAAAAATCAAGAGTTGTTTTCTTTCAAAGGTGTAATACTGTTATCTTTATTGATTTGTTCCTTATGATATCTATTCATTAAAATAGATGCCAAATGTGCAGTCTTATGGGAATAGTATTTTGAATTTGTTTCAGTTTCATCATCAGAGTTAAGATTGGTTGTGAAAAATTAATTGTCTTTTTGGCCTTTCTGAGAAAATTTAAAATCAATAAGACTAAGTGTAACACCAATTCAGATTACTTGAACATATAGCAGTTGTTTGGTTGATAGTTTAAGACCATCTCATAAGGTTATACGTATAATCATAAAGATACAATTTCATCATTTGAGAAAGATAAGGCACCAGTCTATTGTTAATCTATGGAATTTGGTTTGCCTTTGCATTTATAAAGCATCAAGCTAATATTCATTCTTTTACAATATTCTTTCGAAAGCATTCTATTAAAAATTTCAACAGCATTCAGACATTCAGTAATTGCGATATTTACAATTCAATCTATCTTGCGAATTCACTTGCCCTCTTGAGAGATCTCACAAGTTCTTCAAACATTGTTATCTCCTATAAAACGCCTCCAACCAACAGATTTAAGGTTTAGGTATAGGCCCACCCACCTTGGTTCTGCAGAGCCTAAAGTGCAGGGGAGGAGGATCATAATTGATCACTCCCGTTAGTTGGCCAAGTCAGTTGGAAAAACCAAGCATTGAGTTAGCAAGCTCATAGGATTTCCAATCTGTTGATTTGAGCACCGACAAAGTAATTGTTTGAGATGCCTTATTTCTACATGAATGTGAGCCAGTCTACTTCGAATGATCAAATGTCTAGTACCATGATTTATAGTAAGTGCTTGCATGGCGCCAAACTTTCTGGATCTTTTTGGGTTCGTTCTATTCGGTTTCTCAAAGAGCAGTACTATTAATAGTGTGAGCTTGAGTATTTCCTCATTTATCTCCCTCGCTATGACCTTCGACAAGATAAATGTTCAAATAATAAAAAGCATTAACCAAGCCATGCCTTAAAATTAATGTTGTCCCCTTGTTGAAGCCCTGCACATAGCTCCAATGGATCTTGTAATTAAGATGATTTGGACATTTAGCTGGCTAACTATAGAAGCTACAAAGGATACGACTTAACACTGATAATAATAGCAACAAATCCAAATTGTAAAAGGTTGAGAGCCTTGTTTTAGACTCTATTATTATTCAATAAAAGATTTCTTTTTGGTGTGGCTAGGTCTTTCACCCTCAAGTGTGGGGTTTTTCGAGGATAAATTTGTGCATCTATCTGTTCATTGCGTTTTTAAGATATTTGTTTTGTATTTTTTCCACTTTGGTTCGTAATTTCAACATGGTATCAGAGCATGTTTAAGCAAAATCTAGACCCAGATTCATTCAAGCAGCGTTCTTCAGGCTCTTTATTTTCTTTGTTTCTTTTAGAGACCGCAATTTATGATTCAGGTATGTTGTCGAGAAATGGGAAGCTTAGAAAGCTTTCAAGGGCATGAGGATAAGTTATTATCCTAGAAGAGAAAACAAGGGATGTGATCTGCATGTGATAGGAAAGGGACCATGATTGCTTCGCTTTGCAAATGGGAAGATTATTGTATCTTGATTTGGACTGCATTTTGGAGGAGGTTATGTCAAACAATGCTTTGTTTGGAGATGGAATGGTTGTCTTCATTTAACAAAGTACGATAGAAGGAAAAACAAACCTCAATCATCCTCAGACATGAAACATGGCTGAAAATGTACTATGGCCATAGGTGCACCATGCCATTACCATTATCTCTACGATAATGACACATTGGAGCTTATCTCTGTCTGTTGCACCAGCCTTGTCAAGTGGAATCCAACCTTCATCACTCTCTGCATTCACATGTACTCTTGGAGATACAAGGGAGGCAATGGGAGATAGGGGATAACAATCACAACCAGAGCAAATGGTTGTGCTCAAGGAGGTTTCGATTTTCAAATGCTACGAATTCAAGACAGATAAGCATCAATGTCTTCTCATTCAACGAGCAGAATTCATATGTTAATTTTTTTCAATGCAATGGCGGCAGTAATGGCAGGAGTAAACCTTGGAACATCTTCACAACTGTTAAGGTTTGCAACGCTAGGCAAATTTCTGACTAAAGAGACATTTTGCTTCTCCTCTTTTGTAGAAGAGGAATATGATCATATTCGATTTAGAGGACCATACATCCTCTTCTAAGTTATTCTACAGTAAGATATCAAGATCGGTCCACTACCAGAGTCTCGGGCTTACTTTGTAATTCAACCCTCTTTACTTTAGAGAAACGTTGGAGAAAACAAAATATCTGAGCCAAGTATGGCACAGGAAATGTTTTTTTGAGTTGATGGAGAGGCGTCAAGGAGGTGAATATAGTTTGCTAAATCAATTTGACTACATATGGGCATTCATAGGAGCAGGGTGAAGACCAGGTCAGAGTTGACGAGTTCCTTAACAGCTCGTGCAAGAGTGGTGCTATCGCTCAACGGAACTGAGGAGTCAGTTCATAGGCAAGAAGCATCACATCCTAGACTCAGGGAAGCTTCTCGAGAGTTGCATTGTGTGGAGCACTACCATGAATATTTTCCTTGTGAACTCAATCTGAAACAGTATGCTATGCTTTCTTGTTTGGACCTCTTTTTTGGAAGTGACTTCTTACATTACCTTCTTCTATACTCTTGTCCCTTTGGAGTGATGTATTTCTGGGCATCGTATAACTACCAATTAGATCATTGTTATGAGCCTGTGGTGATGTGAATAGCTTGCACTCATCATCATGGCAGACTGTATTACCTGCAGCACATCTGAAATCTCAAACTATTGGCTATCATACAGGGGTATTATCAGTGTCATGAACTGTCACTTATTGGACATATTGATTACATTAGCAATTACTCCTGTCCGAGATCTGATTGAAGATCCCTTCTCTGTGATATCTCTGCAGAATCAGGATATATTAAAGTAGGTTGTCTGAGTCATACGCATCAGGAAATTCTGGAACAATTTAACCATTGCAAGTGATTGATAAATTCAGTTTGTCAGCCCAGATTGGTTTGTGGGCATTGGGAAATCTTTGGGAGCAGCTTACATCTTGCTGAAGCATTCATGGGTGAAGCTCTATTCTTAACATTCAGCCTTTTCTTAATATTGTGGCAAGAAGCCGGTGTATTCGAGCTTGACCGCATTCCTCAGATTCTTGTGTATGGTAAGATTTATGAAGCTTCTGATCATCAAAGTTTGGAGTTGATTGATATTCTCTCTGTTTCTTCCTCAACACTGCTGCTCCTCAAGTCATGTCTTGTGGATATCAAATATTCACGTCGTGTTCCATCCTGATGTGAAGGAGAACTACTGATATTTTTGTCACTAAAATTAATAATATTTTGGAAGGAAAGTAACGCCTCTGTTGTGGTCGTTTCATTGTTTAACATGATTACAGTTGATGCAGTGGAGTCAATTACTCTAAGGTTTCTAGTGACTAATTTGTGGTACCCAATTTTCATATCCGACAATCTCAATATTTGTTGATCAATATATTGATGCTTCTATTCATATCTCATGATACAGAATTCTGTCGTTGATAAGGACAATTATTGGATTGTGAGGAAGATTTGACAATAAAGAGATAAGTATTTCATCCCCTTGAATAATGTTCATGATTTTTTATGTAATTATTAGTTCATGCATTAGAATCATGAATCATGTATACTTCTAGCTTTGTAGCTTTAGTATTGTTCCCTTGGCACAGGTTGATCCTTTTAACTATTGGTAATCCCTATAAAATGCTTCCAGGACAAATTGGAGAGCATAAGGATGTTGAGAGATTGCATTCCAGGGAGGAAGAGCTTGATGCATCCTGTGAGGAAGTCACACAGGTTGAAGAATGAAGACACAGCTTGCTGTCATAGGGATGAATTCATGGCACATAACTAGAGACATCTCTCTCTAGAAGAACCTATTCAAATTGCCTCGTGATCAAATTCTTCTAGAAGGAGGAAATAATATTCAGAGGAGTTAAATTTCAAGACTTCAAGGCATGGGTTGAGAGCTTCAGATTTAGTTCTTTCCAGACTACATAGAACTGTCATGCAAGTTCACAAACACCATTCTTAAGCATGCCTGCACATGTTTTGAGCATACCTATGCATGGTTAGACTTTTGTTGGGTGCTATTGAGGGGTATTGTAGCGTGCATCTAGAGATTGTTAACAGATGCACTGAGCTATTTAACTCTGCCGTGTACTCAATCAGCTGTAAGGAGGATTGGTCACTTCGGTGATGCTGAAGATGGAAGCCATGTCTCATTAACAGAGACACTGTGCATTCATCTTGCGTGAGTTTTGGGCAAGAATTTACAAACAGTGTGCTTATATTTGGATGTGACTGCAATCTGTGGATTCTTTCTTTACATTGGGCAAAGCATGTCTACTATATTGCCTGATTCAACGTTGCAAATACTGTACAATGACTCTTCCTTTATATGAGGTTCGAGATTCAGAGGGAGCTTGAGTGGCAAATGGAGAGTGTCAAGTCCTTTGCAGAGGATCGGCAGGCTTGTGAAGCAGTGTGGCTTTGAAAGCTCCTTGTTTCATCGACCATTGGAGTCAGCTGTAATTTATAGTGATACTCTAAGCTGTGAAAATGCTGCCTTTGCTGAGAGGAAGTCTCTGTTGAGAGGCAGTTTCGTCATCAATTGCCCTTGTTATGTGTTATAAACTTATAATGCATTTTTCCTCTGAGACGGAAATTTGAGGTGAAAGTCCTTGTAATGTATTTTCTTTGAAACAGAAAAAATTGAGGTGAAAGCCCTTGTAATACATTTTTCTCTGAGATGGAGCAATTTGAGGTGAAAATCCTTGTAATGCATTTTCTCTGAAACGGAAAAATTTCAGGTGAAAGCCCTTGTAATGCATTTTCTCTAGGACGGAGAAACTTAAGGTGAAAGCCCTTGTAATGCATTTTTCTCTAAGACCGAGAAATTTGAGGTGACAGCCCTTGTGATGTATTTTTCTCTAAGACAAAGAAAATTGAGATGAAAGCCCTTGTTTACCTCAATAACGGAGGTATTGCTCTTTCCTCTCATGGGAGTAACCATAGTGGATGTCATGTTGAAAGACTACATGGCAACATCACATTGAGTGACTAAGTGATGTTTGTGTTCATGTTTATTTCACGCATGGAAGTAGCCATGGTGAACATCATGTTGACTCTATGATGCGATCAAGTTGAGAGACTCCATGATAAATTTTTGGTTCTCTCACAAATGGGTGTGCCACTTGTGATTGTCATGTTGAGAGACTCCATGGCATGAGTATCTGGAAAAGATGCTTCCTTGGCTACGAAGGACTATTAGTGATTGTAGCTGCAGGGAACATTTTTCTACACCTGTGATGTCTCCATCAGCGTACAAGTTGTATGCATGTGATGCCTATTCTCTTGGATGTCTAATTCTTCCTCATGGTCGGGTGACTTAGAATGTGAAGATTATTTGAACAATTATCTATTTGAAGGGTCATTACTGCCGTTCCAGCTCATGAAACTACATTGTCTTTGTAACTGTTGTCTGGTTGTGTGCCACGGCAGTCAGGTATCTAAGCGGCCTCCATTTCATTATGTCGGCTAAAAGAATTTGAAGAGTTTGTTTATTGCGTAGCTTGTGGGAATCAAGCGTCACATTATGCATAATGGTCAATCAGCATAAAGCCACGTGTGTTTGTAGCTGTTGTGCCACTCAAACCAAATGTAACTGTCACCGGTCTTGCAACTGAAGCAAATGGCCTTTCGATTCATCGTGACATGTATTCTTGGCAATGAAAAAGACAAAGTCAGTGATTTTCCATTCTGCGTGTGAAGAGATTATCTTTCTTCTCGTGAAGCGACTTATTCTGAGGTTGTTTTTGTGCAGAGTGTTGCTTTAGGATTGTTTGAGACTCCAATGTCGTTGTTGATCAGTATTGTTGATTGTTTAATATTCTGTGATTAGCCTTTTGTACACAGAAGATAGAGAGAGTGTTGTTTGTTATTTAGCATTCGCAACACAAATACTTTCCAAAGTTTGCACACCACATTTAAGCTGGTTTTACCTTGCTCAAGTTATCCACATAGTACTGGGTGAATTTAAAGCTCTTTTTCATTGATCTCCACAGCTGTAAGGTCATGTTGAGGAGTTTTTATGCCAGTTGCATGAGTTTGGGTAGATTGAGGAGTTTGTGTGCGTAAATGAAGCCATACGGTTTTGAGGACTGAAATTCATTGACAGACCCATCCCCTTTCATGCATTAAGAATTAAAGGTTGCTTGCAGACTGTTAGGTTTTGCTTTTCTGATCAAGGTCTCTTGTTGAGGTATATCACATGTTGGATGACATGACTGGGGTGGTCTGGGGCTGTCAAAACCTGTGAGAATTGAGTTACAGCTCTGCTATGGTTTCAATCTGTCATTTCCAAGCTGCTACTCATCATTTTCATGGCGTATTATTCTATTTGGAGCAGCTGGATGCATTTGGAGGTGGTCCTGTTAGCATTGAGTGAGATTAAAGGGTGTATTACTAGTATCATTTTGCTGTTACAGATCCAATTTATGCTCAGAGCTGCATGAAAGATATGTTTACACAAATATTAGTCCATTTACAAGGTGCTGGAATAGATGTTGCAGGGAAGTGACTTCAGTTCCAACAATTGGTGTGTGGATTGTGAGTTACAGGACAGCACGGTGTCAAATACTTGAACCATTGCCTGTAGCAGCCATTTCTGGGAGCATCATCAGACCTGCAGTCCTCTTCATTATTGCCCTTTTAAGATATTTCATATTGGACTTCATATGTTCATCCATTCTATGTGTTGAAGTGACATTTGTGAGTCAATTTCTCCAAAAAGTTTGTAATAGCAGAATAAGCATATTGGAAAACTCCAAATCAAACTTTTAATGACAGCAAACACCTTTATTTGCATGCATGTTTTAAAGTTACTCAATAAATCTTTTTTTTTAAATTAGGGGTGGTTGTTACAATCTTTCCTACTACTATTTTGCATTGAATCTGCCATTTATTTACAGTTAAAGAAATCATCTTATAAATAAATTTTGCAGCCATTCACACACCACACATTCCAGATTACTGCAAGGCGTCTGTTTAATTTATCTACTCTCAAAAATTCTTTTCAGTTTATAAATCTGGGAAGCAAGGACTATCAAGGGTCTTCTAATAACATTTACCAAATAATATGTATTTCTGCCCTTTGATAGAAAGCACTATTCTAAAAACAAAAGCTCGTGCAATCTAAAAGTTTCAACAAATAAAAAATCTAAAACCTTCAGAGGAAATTACCATCAATCTCTTCTGCAGGATTAAAATTAACATGTTGTTTGCTTGGAAGCCATCGCTTTCTCCATCCTTTACATAATGTACAGCTCTCTTCTCTTAGCTAACTGCAAATGAGTAGTGTCAGTTATTCTCCAAATTCTCATCACAATCCAGAATACTTGTGTTCAAAACAAAAGCCTTGTCAAGGCCTAAGTGAGATAGCAGCCATGCCTTCCAAAACTTCACAAATATTCCTTCTTGAGGAAGCAGTAAATATGTTCCTTCTGCAGTATCAGGATCACAACTTTTATTGCTTTCTATTGTACTGTTTCTATATCCAAGACTACTGAAATTCAGCAACTTGATCTTTCTCCAATCTCATGCCCTGTATTTTCTATTAAAAAATAGAGATTTTTTCTCCCGATTTCTTAAGAAACTGTTTAGTGTTCTTCTCACTTAAGAGTTGTATAGTCTTCTTTTGAGATTCTGACAGAGACAAGGAAGTGGTGGCCTTCTCAACTTCTTCCCAAGCCTGCCTCAAGTCAACTCTCCAATTTGACAAAGTCTCGGGCATCTTTTCATAAAACTACATTTACCAGGGAGCAATCTACTAACTATATTTTTAAAATTCAAGGCACAAAGTATATATGATATCTGATTCATGTTAACCCTCTCTGAGTTACTCTGTAACATTTACTTAACCTCATTGATAAGGTAAGAAATAGTCTGCTGGTAACAGTACAATGTGCTGGTCAAATCATGGCGTTGTGATTCTTGCCAATAAGGCTCAAATGCATACTGGGTTGATATTGCTGAGCTTTCATGTTCGGGATGGGGTACCTCATATGTGACCTCGCCATTTCATATCTCCCATCAAAAACATTTACTAAAACAAGGGTAAGAAATAGCCTAGGACACTGGACATGGAGATGATTAACGGTTGGGAGAAAAATAGAATTGTTTCCAACAGTGTTAGAAGCAATGTCAATTTATCTCTTTACACTTTTCCCTCTATCTTGAGAGCTAGATTTAGCTAGTATTTAGAGATAACTTTGATGTATGTTTGACCCTTGAAAGGAAAATAGAGTCAGTTCCAACAGTATTAGAAGCAATTCCAATTTATCTCTTTTACATTTTCCCTTCTTTCTGCTGAGCTAAATTTATCTAGTATTTTTAGATAATTTTAACGTACGGTTAACCCTTGCAAGGAGAATAGAGTTGGTTCCAACAGTGTTAGATGCAATGCCAATATATCTCATTTACATTTTTGCCTCTTTCTACTGAACTAGATTTAGCTGGTAATTAGAGATAACTTCTATGGTTAGAACAGAGTTGTTTCAAACAGTGTTAGATGGAACGCTAGTTTATCTCTTTTACACTTTTTATTTTTCTCTCTCTGCTGATCTAGATTTAGCCAGTTAGAGACAACTTCATTCTCAATGATAAAAGATGACCTTTATACCACATATAATGTAACCACCAGAAACTATGGGTTCAAGAGCAGGGTCATTTTCCTTATTCCCATGATAAAGTTTCTTGCTAACTATTGGCAGACAAGTATGGATATTATACGATTTATTGTGGAATATGTCTCCAAACTTACTTTCTTGAGTCTGATAAACAACCTATAATGCCTCTAAAATCGTAAGCTAGTCCTTCTTATATGTAACAGAGCTTCATTATCTACTCCTGGTTTCTCGGCATGATACTTCACATTTCTTGGTGGGTAAAACAGTAAACTGTTTTGACTCCTAAACGTAGTATTATGTACCAATGGCACACTATGAAAACATTAACTGAGAATACAACAATTGATACTTGAAAGGAGTTTTCGCTAAACACTTTGGCCCTGGCCCCTAATAAAGAGCAATAACATATAGTAACCAGAAAAATGATTGCAAATATCATATGGATGGGCTAACAATTCAGGGAATGCGACGACATTACTATATAGATCTTCTACCGTGCTTAAGGTACCACCGTACAAGAAGAAATTTTCATATGCCATCTTCAATCTGCTAGTCATGTACTATTTACTCTTAAACTTAATGTCATGTTCAAAGTAATTTATAATAGACCTTCTATACAAAAATTGTTTTGGTAGGTCCAGAAGACAGAGAGATTAGTTTTGAAAATGGCGCTCCATGAACGCTGCTGCCGCAATCAAAGAGAGCTTGGTTTCAGATGAAAGTAGTGCTTCCTTTTAATCAATAATTGCATGGAAGAGCAGTCGGTGTACAACAATCATGCTGGTATTGAAAGAATAAAAGAACTGTAGTTTTACAGTTTGACATAATGTTAATGTATCGCGACAACACTGCCGTGCAGTCTTCTTCATTGCAATGTTTTGAATTTTCTTGAAACCCCTCCACATGGAAATTAACTACTGCATCATGTAATTTCCCAAGTGCTCATAATTACGTTGTATATTGAGGGTGTGCAGGTGGTATATATGCAGGCTATTACGTGAATATACTCGAGAAAGGAGGGCTCCATTGCAGGATACATACCTCTAAAGGGAAAGGGTGAATGTGGGTATGTTTACGAGCTTCCTTTATGCCAAACTCAGCAAACTCATCGTACAAAGAAGATATCCTCATTCTGCTTCGGCTTCTGGTATTAAACCTTCTTTTACAGTTCATATGCACTTGCTGGCGAGTTCCTGATAATAATGCCGAGTACTTCACAGGCCCTGCAGCCACCTCCATGCTGCACTTCACTTATTTCTCCCAATAGTTTCATCTGGCTGCATGCATTGAATGGAAATTGTGGTTTGTAAAGCGACTTGCCAAAAAATTTTAGAGAGGCATTTCCTATGGGGAATAGTGAGACATTGTGGATAGATATGACGTTCCAGAGGTCACAAATAATTTTTGCTACAGCCCATCTTGTGATTTTGGTTTATTTAAAAAAATAAAAATAAAATCCTGCCTATTCAAAGGAATTAAACATGAATTTTATTACAATGGAAGTGTTCTCGAAGAAGTTGCGGAATATAAATACCTTTGCATCGATTTCAACAAAAAACTAAGCTGGTCTAGCTGCAGGTATAAAAAGACATTAGGTGGATGGAAGGCTTTCTACGCTCTTCAGAATAGGTGCCGTGAAGCGGAGTTGTGTGATTGGAAAACTATTCAAACCTTGTTTGGTCTTCTTGTGCTGCCAGTTGTTCTTTATGGGTGTGAATTATGGGCCAGCAGCACTACTATAGCACAATGGAAACAAATCGAAGGAATCCAAAAGCGCTTGATTACAAGCAAGTTTAAAATTAAAAGCACTGTTCCATATGACATCATGCTAAGTGAAATGGGGGTTGCGCCTATTGAGGCACTTGCTATGGTTCGCCTTTTAAGCTATCTAAAAAGAATCGAAAAAATGGAAAAGGATAGATGGCCGAAAGTTGTCTTTAGTGACACACTATGTAAGCGAAAAAGGACATGGATGCAACAAAACATCAAGTGGATGAGTAAATGGAATATTCATTTCAATATGTGCCCCACAAGTAATAAAGAAATAAAGGTCTTTGTTATGGAGAAATTCTACAAGAGAAATTGAGGAAGCGAGATTGGGAGGAAGAAACTATATTATATAAATGAGTTCAACCCCACTTGTGATCAACTCGAAAAAGTGTACATAGGAGCCAACATTTCTTGGAGAGCTAAAATTCTTATTGCTCAGCTGAGAACCAACTCTCACCAACTTCGTTGTGAGACCGGGCATTGGAAGAGGCCAAAGGAGGCTTGGGAAGAGAGAATTTGCAGATTTTGCAATTCTGGGAAAGTGGAAACTGAACAGCACTTTATTCTAGAATGTGAGGCCTACAAGGATAGCAGGGATAAGTTTGCGGATACTATATGTGACAGTTCTTGGCATAACCTGTTCAACGAAGAGTACATTGAGCAATTGGGGGGGCTCATCATTAGTCTACACAAGAGGCGAACAGCGCTACTTAAGTCTGCTTGAGTTGTCTTGCTGTCCCATAGGCTATTTTTGGCCTCGTGGACGTTAAAATTTTATCTATCTATCTATCTATTGGTATGGTTGTATCTTATGTTCTTTAATAAACTATATTAAGAAATAGTTGTCATTGTATTAGTAGGCTTATTTTTCATGTCTATAAAGGTATTACATAAGTGTGGGGTAATAATTTTTATAATAATTATAAATAATGAATTTAGAATAATTATTATAATATTCTATATTTTGAAAAAAATAGAGTAGTTAATTATAATGCATCACTTAAAAATAAAATCTATAAATTCTAATTTTAATTGAAATAAATTCTATATCTAAGAAAATAGTAATTTAACCTTTAATAGTAATAGTAAATTTGTTGTTGTTCATGAAAGTATTCATTAGAAGGAATGTAATGTAATAGTATTACCAAAAAAATCAACTTTAACTTAATTTTTTATATTAATCATCGAGAGAGTAAAAAGAATCAAAAAATACAACAGAAGCCCAAGGGAATGAAAGTATCAAGATCTCATGATATGCAACAAGATAATACAAAAAGACAGGCACAGCCGCAAATGCTAAGTAAGAACATCATCACGGTCCTCCAACCAAGTCGTCCATCCTTGCGCTCCTTCCATCCAAATAACTTTTTTTTTTGTTCCAAACACAGAGCATACATATCCAGCTTATCATAAGGAGTACCGGTGCATCTAACCTCTTCAGCCAAGCTACCCAAGGCTCTGTCAAAGGCATTTTTGTCTTCTAATATATTAGCCATCTCATATCCATATTTCATCTCATAAATGAACATCTCAACATGCCCATCCTTAAGGAATCTCATCAGCTTATCACGTTCCAAATTCATGATGAAGCACACCTGAGAAGCAATTTTAAAACAGGTGAGTTTTCTATAAAACCTAGTAAGACTTCTATCTATGCCTTGAAATTTGGCTTCATTTCTACATTTCCAAATGAACCAAAGAATGAAAGATGAAAGAATATGCCAGAAAAGGTTAGAATCTTTTTTCAGACCATGTATAAAACCAGTAATGATATCAATAATGTAAACATTTTTGGTAATAGAAAAACCAAACATTAACCATATTTCTTTAGCAAAAGTACAGTCAAAGAAAATATGCCTCATGGTTTCAGGAACTTTGCAAATAGAACAAGTGTCAAAATTAGCAGAATGATTTCTAACAGGAAGCTTATCAAGAAGGAGTTGCCATTTAAAACACTTAACCTTAGGTGGAATAGGAGACTTCCATAATTTATCAAAGGATTTCTGCCAAACAGTAGTACTGAAATTGCAATACCAAATTTTATTAACATGATCAATAATAGAATTATCAGAATTAAGGAAATTATATGTGTCTTTCGCTTTAATTTTTGTCAGTAGGGTCCCATCTTTCCATCTGAAGGATAGGTATCTATGTGAATCAATATTAGTATCTCTAGGGAGATTTAAAGAATTGCAAGCATTCTTGATAAGATTATAAGTTATGATTTGAGAGTTAGGAAGGCCAAACTTGGTAGAAAGATTATGCCAACCTATAAGAGTATCTTGTTCCATAATATCCATAATACATTTAATCCCCTTAGAATTCTAGGCTCTTGTAGAGCAACGTTTAGTAAGAGCAAGAAGCTTATCCAAATTGGTGAGGTTCCACCAAATAGAATGTTCCCCCTGAATGGAATATTGGTGATCAAAGCAAGTGTTATCAATGTAATTTCGAACAATTTCCCACACCTTCCAAATGGATCTAAAGACCCAGGTCCCTTGAACAGAAACAACAAATCGCCCATCCACCAAGTCGCAGAAGGGGAGACCCTTCCAAGATTTGGCATGCTTAGGGGCCCCACATTGTATATTATTCTTGATAAGGACTTTCCAGGGCTCATCACCCTCCAAAGCCTAAAAGATCCATTTGGAGGCAAGAGCAATTACTTGGAGTCTAAGATCTTTAAGCCCAAGACCACCAACTCTTTTGTCAAGATGACACCAATTCAATTTCACAAGATGGGATTTTCTATTGCCTCTACCATCCGACCAAAGGAAGCTACAGATGACCTTTTGAACTTCATAAATCTGGTAGTTGCTAAACATCCAAGCAGAGGAGTAGTAAATGCTATATGAGGAAAGATTTTTTTGACAAACTTGAACCCTTCCAGCAAGAGAAAGAGTCTTATGATTCCATTTATTAAGTTTATAGAGGATCTTATCTTTGACCCAATTCCACATATCCTTGAGAGAAGGGGCAATAGATAAGGAGATGCCAAGAAATCTGACTATCTTATTAGGTCCACCCCAAGTATAACCAAATTGATCCAGCCAGTCAAGAGGATCAGTTTTCCATCCTAGCATAATAGACTTAGCATTAGAGAACAAGCCCCAGAAGCAGCACCAAATATTTCAAGCTTTTGATTAAGACAATAGATATTATGCTATGAAAGTTCTAGAAAAATAGAGGTATCATCAGCAAACTGAATGTTCAATAGCTCAGAATTGTCAAGAAGGTTAATTCCATGAACTCTAGGAGAAAGGGAATTGTCACAAAGGAGGTAAAAAAGGGCATCAAAATCAATGACAAAAAGAGCTGGAGCAAGAGGGAAGCCTTGCCTGATGGAGCGTGAAAGATTGATAGGTTTAGAGAAAGCACCATTAACTTCAATAAGAGTAGAGGCATTAGCAAGCAACACCTTAACATAACTACAAAAATTAGGAGGAAAACCAAAAGCTCTTAACATCTTGATAACAAAGTCCCATTCAACTCTATCATAAGCCTTTTCAAAGTCCACAAGCAGCATAGCAACTTCTTGATTAGAAGTCTTAGCCCATTCCATAGCTTCCCAACTAGTGATTAGGTTCTCCAAAATGTACCTACCTTTAATGAAACCAGTTTGAGTGGGGCAGATAAACTTAGGTAGCACCTTTTCAAGTCTAATGGCAAGGACTTTAGCAAGAATTTTATAAGAAACATTAAGCAAAGTAATAGGTCGCCAATTCTTGATAAGGGCCTTATCACCAGACTTGGGAACAAGCTTGATGATACCAGTATTTATAGAAGACCCCAAAGAGCCATTATTGAAGGCTTTAGTATAAAAATTATACAAGTCTTGAGAAACCCAATCAACATTAGATTTATAGAATTTAGCAGGGAGCCCATCAGGGCTCGGAGCTTTATCATCCTTGAGTTTACGGATAACATCAATGATCTCCTGAGGAGAGACCATATTTTGGAGCAAGAAAGAGTCTTCCTTAGTAATCTTAGTGGGAATAAGGGTCAGACAGCGATCTCTAATATCAGTAGAGTTAGGAGAAATCTCAAAAGAGAAGAGATTAGAATGAAAATCCCAAAAAGCATTCATAATGTCATGAGGTGAGAGAATTTCTCTACCATCAACAACAATTCTATCTATTCTTTCCTTCACCTGTTTTTGCTTTAGGAGGTTAAAAAAGAACTTGGATCCTTTATCCTCAAATTGAAGCCACTAATTTCGGGACAGAATAGAGGCTCCTTTAATCTTAATATGTTGATGCTTCCTAAGCCTATCCCTAGCACGGGAGACTTGCTCAAGCAGAGAGTAAGAAATAGGATGGTTTTGAATGCTGGTTTCTAGAGAACAAAGATGCTCAGAAAGTGATTTCTCCACTCTTCTAAAGTCTTTGGCCTTTTTCTGACCAAAGGTTTGAAACATTTTTTGCCACGAAGAAACATTTGTGCTCCATCTGGCAGTGTGGGAAAGGTGCTTATTATTAAGATTGAAAAGTCTAACCATTTTTATGGCAATCAGAACCTCTTGATCATTGAGCAGGGAAGTGTTCAGAATGAATTTCTTATCATGAGGTGTTGATAAAGGAACAACATTTCTAAGATTAATAATAGCAAAAATGGGTGAGTGATCAGAAAGGGAGGAAGGATGAACAACAACAACAGGTGAAGAGGGGGAGGAAGAGAAAGAAAAGAAGTCACGATTAGCATATATCCTATCAAGTCTAGAGTAAATATGATCGGGACCCTATTGGAAATTACACTAGGTGAATCTTAATCTAGAATTGTTGCAAGGATGATCAAGAATAGGATCAAAAAGATTAAAATGATGTAGGAATCTATCCCAATAAATCTTATCTAACCCTTTCCAATCGAAGGGAGCACCTCCAGATTTGTCAAGGTCAGAAGCAATCATATTAAAGTCTCCTCCAATGATCTAGGGGATGTTAGGAAGGGAAGTCATCCATTCCCATAACTGAATTCTTTCTTTATAATCATTGGAGGCATAAACAATACAGATCCCAAAACAAGAGTCATTATCGTTTATGACAACCCAGGATACTCTTTCACATGGGGAAAATCTCGAATCATGAATATGATTAGACCATTTAGGACAAAGGAGAAAGGCAACACCACCCTTACCTTTTGAGTGATTAGAATAAAAATTAATAGCATCTTTCCTAATGTGATCTAAAGCAAGATCAAGAGTAAAATCAACAGCTTTGATTTCTTGCAACATCAAGCAATCAAGATAGTTATGCATGCTAACCAACTTTTTGACAATAAACTTGTGATCAGGAGACTTGAGGCCTCTCACATTCCAGGATAAGATCTTCATGATGAACCAATATTGTTAGTTCTAGTAGAGGGACCAGCTAGGTCTCCATTCTTTTTTTTATTTTTGGATCCCAGAAGCCTTCCCTTCTTTTTAGAAGAAGGAAGCTTAGAGATCTCATCCTCATCATCACTGAGTCCCTCACAAGTATGACCCATGGAATGATCCATATCAGAAGGGGGACAAATATTGTTAAAAAGGGGGTTAGCATAAATAACTTCTATCATAGAAGTATCCTCAATTTCATTTAAGGTCGAGAACAAATTCTTGCATGAAAGATCCTTGTTGTTATACTTCCCCGAGATAGTGAGGTTAGGAGCAGGTTCTAACCCTAGATCTAGAGTGATAAAGGATTGGTAATCCAACAGAGCAATATCAAGATTAATATAATACCTAGATCCTTATGAACACTTTGAGGAGCATTTTCAAGCAAGAGAATAGGACTAGGGTTAAGAATTTCAAACGGATCTGTTCTAGCCTTTCGAGAACGAATTTGTTCCAGAGCTAGATGCTAGGCATTCTTTCATCTACATTTCCTTTCTATGACTAGTTGGAATTCATCAAAGCAACCAATTTTATTTGAACTATCCTCGTTAGTGGCATGTTGAGGGCGAACTGATCCTGGAGGGGTCCTATCTTTAGGTTCATTTGAAAGAATGGCATTATTATGTGAATCACCAGGCAAATTTAAATCACCTTGAAAAGGGTTCTTTGGAGGGGGGACCGAGCAGGCAGGTGAGGAAAATTGAGCTATGTGGGATGGAGCATTATCATCTCTGGAATTTGAGGCAGAGTTACCATCAGTGCCCGAATTAGGGTTAGGGGTTTTCAAATTAGTGAAAGAGTTTTTCTTGCTAGAAATGATAGGACAATCTTTCCTCTAGTGTCCCTCCTTTTTGCAAAGAAAATAGGCATTAAACCCTCCTAGAATCTCAATAGGGCATGAATAAATTTGATTATCAATATTAACCTTTAAGTCTACAGGGATGTCAATCCCAGGTTTAATGGAGATTAAAGCCCTTGCATCGAGATTGGGAACCAGTCTAGCAGTTTGATCGATCTTGAGAATCTTACCAAATTCCTCAAGATGCTGAGGTAAAAATTTCCACAAAAAAAGAGGAACATTTTTTAGAATCAACCAAAAATCTCATCCTCAACAGTTTCCTAAGTCCAGGGTAAAGCCCTAAATGAAGTTTTACCCACCGTCCAATAATGTTTGTTTAGGGCTTGCACCTGAGACTCGTGGTTTTGAAAGAAAATGATAAAAAGCCCACATTGAATTTGTCTACAAAAGGAGATTTTTAAGCCCATTTTAATATTCCAAACACTGTTAAACCAGTCATCCAAAAAATTTCATGGGGGGCACTTATCTAAATCAACACATGCAAGAAAAATAACAGTATTTGAGAATCAAACCTTTTCAAGAGCAATTTCCTACATCATTGCATCATTTGGAACAATGAAATCATCAACCAGGGCAGAGACAAGAGTCTTACCATCTTCGACTGGTCTTTCTTCCCTAGGAGTCTTAATAAATCGAGCAACTAAGGGGACGCCATCAGAGACTAGGGCAACCGTTTTAGCAAAGGATTTCGTAAACGTTGGAGCAAAAAACCATCCAATAGAGCTCGACAAAGTAGAAGACAAAGAGGTGAATGGGGTTTGGGCAGCTGAAGCATTAATTTTAGGGGCTTTGGGGAGCTGTTCGTCTGACGGTACTAGATCCATTAATGGATCTGGTGCTCGCACAAGGGAAAATGCAAAACAAAATTAAAGAGTAAAAAATAGTAAAACAAAAAGTCAGAGTATACAAATCACGTGGAGGAGAGAGAATCTCCTTCACCACATAGTAGATTGGATGATGCCAGCAGTCAGAAAAGCTTCTTCACTGGAATCAAGCTCCCAAATCAGAAAAAGCTTGCAAAGTTCGCACAGATTGCATGCAGGCCGATTCGCCAATATCAACTCATTTGTTCGCATAGATCGCATGCAAACCGATTCGCCCAATCTTTTTTTCATTAACTTTAACATAATTGAATTAGAGTATTCAATAAATATACATAATAGTTATTTTTGTATTTATACTATTGCAATTGTTAACTAGTTATTAAACTTTTCCATATTTTTAATTTTTAAATTTATAAAATTTATTTTACTTGAATTTCATTGGCTTATAAATTTGAGTCTTATACTATCATAAAAATATTTTTTATGTAAAACTATTAAATCAATAAACATATCGTGCAATTATTTTAATAACATGTTTTTCTTTTATAATAACTTATGATTATATTTTATGAATAATATTTTATATAATAATTTTTTAGTATAAATAAAATATTAATACTTTAAGATACAACTTAATTAGTTATAATAGTATGATGACATTTATATTTAATTATACATTTTTTATTAAAAATATTAATCTTAGAATTTTACTCCAAAAGTATAATTTTAAAAATTTAAAAATTAATCAAATTTTATAATATTAATAAAATTTTATCAAAATTTTAACTTTACTACTCAATGTAATTAAGCTATTATAAATTATGTAAATACATGTCATTATGTGAAACTTGTTAAACACATATGTGTGAAGTATAAATATTATTATTATTATTTTTTTTTATAACTAGCTAAATATATTTAAGAATAAAATTGATGTTTTATTTTTTTTCTATTTTAAATTTTAGTTACATTTACAAATTAACCCCATCTTAAAACACCTCTAATTATACCAAATAAAGAATACTTTTTACTTGGCTTATTCAATATCACATAAAACAATTTTCTTAAAGATTACATAATATTTAATAAAAATTATGCATCTATTTAATAAGACATATTTTAAAATGTTAATGATAAGATTGTATTACAATATATAAGATATATAGTAATGGAGAATTAACTTTACTTTAAAATATTAAATTATATTATTATATTATATATAGATTATATAGTAATATATTTTATATATTATAAATTATAATAATTATTTATAGTATATATATAATAAAATTTAATATAAAATATATTAAATTATAATATTTTTAATAAAAAATAATAAAAATCTATTTACATATAATAATTATTTTTTGATATATGAATTATTAAAAACATATTAATATTCTATACATGTATTTATAGTTTAAATCTTAAAAACATATTGACATTAACAATTTTTATGAAAATTTGATCCAAAAAAATGCAAGAGCCTCCGAAAAAGGGCTCTTATAATACAAAACTAATAGAGTCAATAGTATTTGACATAAATAAATTTTATAATATAAAAATTTATAAATAAATATCAAAACTTTACAAATATTTAATTTATGAAAAATACTTACAAGGTGGATAAGTAAATGCAAATACGACAAGTGCCACATAGTGGCTAAGTACTTGTCGTTGTAATTTTGTAGTGCAAATATTGATAAAAACTAATATTGTAATATCTTAAAATTATTAAAATAGGTTATTACAAGCATGTTTTGCAAGATATTAGAAATAGTCCCAATGCTGTAAAACACTAAATAAAAAGAAAAAAATATGAGTCAATTCAAAAGGAAAGATAAGAACCTAACCCCTAGAAAATATATAAATATATATATATATATATATATATATAATTGCATTGTTTCATATCCAATACAACTAGCTTTTAAAAATCCTGCTTAAATTTTTATTTATTTATGATGTCTTTTTGCCAATGCATCATCATGGTTTTTAGATTCAGTTGTATAATATTTTTCTTATTATATATTCCATGTTTAAAATTTTCACTCTTTAAAATTAAATAAAAACAATTCTTATGAATAATAAGAAATATACATAATTAAAAAAATTTATTTAATAAGATTAATTTTTAGATAAATAAATTTAAAAATAATATATGAAGAAAACATGATTAAAAATCATTAATAATTAAATCTCGTATTTTTTTAGATATATATATTCTTATAGTGTTTTTAAAAAAAAAATTTAATAATATTTTAAATTAGAATGTACTAAAAGATGAACATTTATGTTCATCAAAGTTTAAAATAAAAAATATAATAATAAAATGTCATGGGAATGTACAAGGATTTTTGAGATTTCTAATTCTTCTTAGTTGCCACAAAAAAGGTTACAAAGATTTGCTATATGAGAGTCTAACAAGTTTATCCAATCAATGATATATAAATTATTCAGAGAAATTACAAATTTAAAAATATTAAATATAAATTGAATAACAAAAATTAACAAGTTTCATTGGTCTACATATTTCAATCTAATCACTAGTTAACATGGTAATTCCAAAAAGTGATGCAATAGTACTTAGCCTAGTACTAATAAGATGGTTTAATGTTACAAAAAATATGCATTGTTTCTTCTTGTACTTGTTGAAGGTCTTTTCAACCTTCTCATTCATATTAGAATTGATGAGAGTTGGTTCTCATTTGAACAAGGACGCATGGCACCTAGTTCCTACCAAATTGCAACTTAGTTGAAGGTTATGGTCAAAATATAAAAAATGTATACAATGTAGCTATGTTAGTAGAATGCAAAATGATTTATTCCTACTTATGTGTGTTTAACTTAAGCCCCACATAATTCAAATGTTCATCTTCTCATTTGTTTTTATTAAGAAAAATTAAATTGTAATATAGAATGTTCAATCTTTTATTTCTACAAATGAAAATTTTATTCTAACATTTAAATATTTTTATTACTATTTTATAATTTTTATCAAACTTAATTTTTAATTTTTGTCATAAAAAAATATTAAAATTAAATTTTTTAATATCAATTCTTATTCTTTTATTTGTTAACTAAATCACATAAAATAAGAGTTATGATGTAGTTTTAGTGGCGCCTTAATAAAAATAAGAGATTTTTATTCTATGTTTAAAATGCTAAAAATAATACTCATTTAAACTTTGAAATATATACATACTCATTTAAAATTAAAATTATATTATAATATGATATGAAATATAATACCAATATTTTAAATGCTAAATATAATACTCATTTAAACTTTAAAATATATACATACTCGTTTAAAATTAAAATTATATTATAATATTATATGAAATATAATTCCAATAATTATCATATAACTATTCATGTTTATAATTATTTATTATATTTATAGTTTGCAATAATATAAAGCTAACAAGGTTGTAAAGGTTTCAAAAATCTTGAATGTCATTTTTAAAAAAACTTCACTTTTGAGTGAAAATAGTAGCAAGAACATTGTTCATTAAACTAATTAGTAGCATTAAATTAGAAATCTATGATTCTTGAAAAATTTAATATTTTAATATACAACTACAATTAATATTTCAACTTAAAATCATATTATAATATGATATGAATAATCCAAATAAAATGAAGTCTAAGTTAGAAAAACAATTTAAAATCATTTGTCAGATTTTAATAAAAAAAAGTCATTCATACAAAATTTATAATAATGCTATTAATAAATAATAATAATTAAATAATATATATTGACAAAACACACTCTATTCATAATGAGTTTGTTGAAAAGTGTATGCAAAAAATAGGTCACGAATTCCCAGTGTTGAAGTGGATGTCAACATTCAGATCCAAATTCATCACACCCATATTTTGAACACTTCGAACACAAGGCATTTTACACAGCACCAAAGTGCTTGTGTTGTTCAAACAATAATTAAAACTACTATCTTTCCCCACTAAGTTAGCAAAATCCTCCAATTGAAAAGAGGGCTTCCATGGAGATTTACTTGGCAAATAGTCCCACCATTGTCCTGAGATCTGGACAATTTCATTGTTGATGGGAAATCCATTGGCTTATGTTTAAAAAGCTTGTGCATTCCATGAATCATACCAATTACAACAAATGAAATCTTGGACTGCATCTTCATTTCCATCCTCTGCTGGATGTTTCTTCATTTATATTCTTTGTTGGACGTTTCTTCATTTCCATCCTCTGTTGGATGTTTCCTGCACTTTCCTCCATATTCTTTTAACACACACTCTTCAACATAAATGGTATGAAACAAACCTAAACCAAAAAGTACATGTTGCACAAGGTATGAAACAAATCTAAACCTAGTTAAACTACAACCTTCCTAAAACAGCTCGTGAAGAAGAAAAACTTTGGCTAAATAAACACAACCCATATCATCACTAATGCAATAAAAATATTAACAAGAGTTCTATTTAACACAAAATTTAAAGTTACTTGTTATCTGATAGAAGATTACGTGGTGAGTAGTAGCAGGTATGGAGTTGATTGAAGTAATGGTATTTGCAGCGACATTCAAGATTTCGGTGCTTCTACTCACTGAGTTCTTGGTCATCCTCATCTTCAATTCTCTACATTATTAAAACATGAAGGTAATAAATCATTGCATTCCATGGTCATATGTCTAAGTCTTGATAATAGGTGAAGAAATATGATATGAAAATTGAATCAAACATGTGACTAATTCGTTCTCTAATCAAAGATGAAAATTAAATCAATGCCTTCATGTCACCATTCATTTGGCTATCAACCAAGTCAGATGAAACATTTTCCACACATATTCCACAGCCCACCAGTAAAGAACTGAAGCAGAATGCCTAGATCAATATGGGTTCTCTATTTCTAAAACAATTGTAGGTACTAATACATGGGTTTGCAAACAATACACACAAAATTTCTCTGTAACCAAATTACAAAACCAAGAAAGGAAGGAATTGCTAAAATCTTCTAAATTGACAATGTCTAAGAGTTTACTAAATTTTTCTAAAGTCATAAGATTTTTTCCAAAAGAAGTTCTACTTTTTCTAGAAAGTTACATTGTGAAAAAACCTAAAATTGAGGGGAGAAATATTTTAATTTAATTTCTCAAGATAAGATATGTCAAAATACAAAGAAGATATTCTTACACATTGTCATCTTATTTATTTTTCTAGAAAGTTACATTGTGAAAAAGAAATATTTTAATTTAATTTCTCAAGATAATATATGTTAAAATATGAAGAAGATATTCTTACACATTGTCAATCTTATTTATTTTTCTAGAAAGTTACATTGTGAAAAAGCCTAAAATTGATGGGAGAAATATTTTAATTTAATTTCTCAAGATAAGATATGTTAAAATATGAAGAAGATATTCTTCTTCTTCTTTTTTTATCAATAAACGACCGAAGCCTTGATTAATTTTATGATTAAATAAAGGTATTACAAAGAGTCCCCCGTTCTGACAGGCACTGGTAGGGAAGAATAGGGAAAGAAACCCTCCAGTCTTGCTCGGGACCGCAGTCCTATATTATACATTAATAAAAGAGGCATACCCCAGTTTTTACATTGATAAAAGGGGCATACCCCAGTAGATATTATCACAATTTTTCATTACAAACGGTTTCGAGGCATACCCCTATTATTTACATTTACTTTCCTGGCAAGTACTATCCAAATATTGTATCCTCTTAACTCCAAACTAGAAGAAAGATCTAAAGTAAGAAATCTGCTCATATATGTCTTTTGGTTGTCTAAATCTTTCCTACTAAACTAAAACTCTGTCAATAAGAGCACCTTCCTTTCCATTCTGTGCCAACTGTACCTATCTTTCTAAAATCTTTTCAAAGAACTGATTAGTCACAAACAACTCTGACTGATAATGATGATCTTTCAACATCTATACTAAAACCTATTCTGAAAACCTATCCAAAAAATACCTATTCTTTCCAAATTTAAAATCAAAATATAAGAAAGGGAGGGAAATTTTAGATCCAAAATGGAATATCTCCAGATCATTACCTGTGAACCACCAACTACCAGGGAAGCAGTAATACAATGATGAGAATTTTACCAAGACATAGATATTATAAAAACCTCAAGTCATAGATTAATCGAAGATGTCTTCTCATAGCATATATTTTAAAAGACCATACCAGTAGACTAAATCTCTATCCAAATTAATTCCTAAGAATTATCCAATAATCCACTCTTTCACGAAGGCCTGAGTGTCCATTGTTTCTATTTCAATAAATAAGAAGATACCTTGTTTGGACTGAGGGGCTAAAAATAAATGCTCCAGTAATTTTATCGAGTACTCCTCCAACAAAACTAAACCTAATTAATCTTGCTCAAAAAGGAATATCTGGATATCTCAATAGAAGCCTAATTCATACAGTGAAATTTTAAAGAGCATATCCTCTAATTTAGATCAGAACACTGATATTTATCTATGATAATCCCATAAACCTGATAGGAAACAAATGAAATACAGTCATATTAGGAAGCATTTATGAGATGAAGATTCTGTTTAAGCACTTTTTTTAAAAATACACAGGAAATCCAGAAGAATCAATTAAGCATAATTCTAAAAAGAAGCAGAAGAAACCCATAAGTGATTTAACACAAAGACGAATTAGCTTTATACTATTCATTAATCAGAGGATTACTCCATAAAGTCCTAATTTTAGCAGATGATCAGTTACTCACAGCCAACCACTGCACCTACTGCATTCAGGCTTTAAACTGAAGACTATTGTTTAATAGACAAAACAATATATACAAGTTTTCATCCAATACCAAATTACAGGGGGTTTTGAACTTTTCGAATACTGTCATATTCATTAGATACAACTTAGAAAAGTTTCTTATATGAGAGCAAATTAGACCCTAGACCCCCAGTATACCCAAATCATCAGAAAAAACAGAGCGCAAAAAAAAAGGAGTTATCTATCCGTCCGATATAGAATTTGACATATTAGTTTATGCGACTGCTGAACTGATCCAGAGTCTAAACAAAACCTAAGTCCAGATTCTACGAGCTATATTATCAAATTACATATAGAAGTCCTTAATACTAAAAAAACCTACCCTATCCTTATTCTTTCTATGTAACCATAAGCACTTCAGGTTCATCTTCTGTATCATTCGTGGCCATATTCATGGGTATTTCGATTCGTAGTGAGACCCTGCTCATTTTTTTAGACTTGAGGATATCGAAATTGATAGCATTCATATCATCGAAGGAGACTCCCGGCTCAATGTAAGCATTAAACATTTTGAGGCAATTGTAAACCCATTTGTTGCTGTCTTCTACAATGATTCGTCTCCAGCATAAAAGGAAATTAATGTTGGCTTCCATATGGGGCCATTCCTTATAGAAGGCTAGGTCTTCCCTTACGATTAGGGCTTGTTGACGTGGGGCCATCTCCAATTCTTCATCACCCACCGGGAGACCCATGTATTTTTCAGGGTATGGAATTTTGCCTTTATCGTCTATGCTGCATACGACCTTTTTCAACCCCTTCCTCTACACCGGGCTGATAATGTCAAAGCAAAGCCATATAATGTCATCCTTAGGGATATTTTCCCTAACCATTATCCTAATGAAAGAGTCGATAATGGAGCTGTTTGTCCTCCAAGTTGCTGAATAATCAAAGACTTCTTCACCCAGTGCCCTACTTATAGCAAATCTTATCATGTCATCGGTGATTCTCAGCAACCGACTCCATCTTTTAGGCTTGATTTTTACTAAGAAAGCCATAGTTCTGGATTCGGTCAAGTGAAAGACGTGAATGTTGGATTCCATCTTAAAACAGAGGGCTACAATGAAAAAGGTTCTAAGTAGGGACTAAGAGGGGAAGAACTATGATCAGAGAACTTCACTCTTAACCTTTCCTTCTGTTACAATCCTAGGAATGCATTAAAGCTTAAATGAACAAGCGGTCATTGTCACAAACTAGCTTGAACTCTATAATTAACATCACACAGGTGTTGAAACCATACTTTGTACCCTGTCATGATAAACTTAGGTCATTCAAATAAGCTTGGGAGATCCTTACCATATCTTGTGATGATGGAAATATGATCATGCTCAGATCTGGCATGCTTGGATCAAACGGGAAATATCTAACTATGTTTAATAATTCTATTGGAAACAATTTCAGTGAGACATTCAAGGAAAAAAGGACTACATGTACACTTCCTAATGAGAAAGAATGACACAAATTAGTATCAACTTGAATAATCATTAATTTTGCTTGTAGTTGGAGGTTTTGGACTTGTTTATCTAATAATTTGATTACAGATACTAGTTACAGTTTATAGATAAGGTGTTATTTATTAAAGATTATAATAATAGACGTAATCCTAAATCAGTAGTATTCAATAATTAAATTCTTGTTATATTATTATAATGCTTGTTAATATTCCTATCTTACACAAGGATATTAATATCTTTGTATAGATTAACATATTTAATCTATGATTATATATATATATATATATATATATATATATATATATATATATATATATATATATATATATATATATATATATATATATATATATATATATATATATATATATATATATATATATATATATATATATATATATATATATATATATATATATATATATATATATATATATATATATATATATATATATATATATATATATATATATATATATATATATATATATATTAGTAATTTTTAATAATTTAGACCTTTAGTTTATTTTTAAATAATATAAAATAAGTGATTTATAAATATTATATAGGTTAATAAGTTAGTTGGATATTGGTATTAGCAATATTTTAAAGAATATAAGTATTTAAAAGTATGATACATTGCTTAAATTATGGTTTGAGATAGTGTGATCATGTTTCAATGAATATTAATGCTTTTATGGATTGGTTGAATATAACTGCAATGCATTAATTGTGGATTCGAATTTGAACTAGATCTGGGCTTGGGATTAGTCCAAAAGGAACTTTAATATCAATCTGCAGTTGGTTCTTGATTCTCCTTACTATCTTTAACTTTCTTCTTTTTGTACTTACATATTATTTTATATACATAACTATCTAGTTATTATAAAGGAGGAGAAATAACTGAATTGAACAATAAGCTTGATTCTCCATCTGCACCCTTATTGGCAAGTTCATCTGCTAGCGAGTTACCTTCTTGATAAATATGACTAATAATGTTCTCCTCGAAATGCTCTAATAATAATAACACTTCTTGGAGTTTAGAGTTCAAGACCCAATTTGGGGTCTTTTTTTGTCTGATTGTGTTAAGGACGACTTGAGAGTCGCCTTCAATGTGGATTTTGGGGAGGCTTAATTTATGACAAAGCTTAAGACCCTTCTCCAAAGCTTCAAGTTCTGCCACGTTATTGGAAACAGGTGGAAGAGGGGCTGCTAGTTTTGCTACCCATCTGCCATTCTCATGATTTATGATACATCTTACCTCGGCTATGCTCGGGTTCCCTCTTGCTGCACCATCAAAGTTCAATTTGTGCCAACCTAGGGGAGGAGGGGCCCATTTGCATTTTGCCCTTGCCTCCTTATTACTAACTGCATACGCCAGTGGCGGATTGATAAGATTGGACCATAGTTTCTTCATAATTCCATCCCAATATGAGAAAGATTCTTCCACATGTGTTGTCTTTCTCAGATTAGCATTCATTACTTCTACTATTGAAGCTTCTAGATTTAGTATAAATCTGCCTAAATTTTGCTCTTGATCTTTAAAGATACGACAATTTCTTTCTTTCCATAATTCCCATACAACTATGGATGGGCAAATATTCCAGATTTTGCTGTAGACCCCATGTCCCATATTTGTGGGCCATGAGCAGAGGAGCCCATCAAGAGAGTTCTGAAGGGGGGTAGGCCGGTTTAGTCGAGACTTGAGCCATTCCCAACAATTTTGGGCGAAAGGACAATTGAGAAAGAGATGATCAACATCTTCATTGCTCTGTTTACACATGACACACCAATTGGGACCAATTATACCAAATCTAGAGAGTCTATCTGCTATCAAAGCTCTGTTCTGAAGGGCAAGCCATAGAAAGAAACCAGCCTTAGGAAGGCAGGCTGTATCCCAACACAACTTTAATGGGATCTCCACTGAGTTCCATTGTTGTGAATGAATAATAGCCTGATAACCTTGTTTCACACTGTATAATCCATCCTTTGAACCAGCCCAAATAAGATTATCTGACCTTTCGGATTGTTTCATTTTTCTATTCGAGATGATCTTTTAAAAGGCTATAGCTGATTCCAGATCAAGATCTAAACCATCTATTGATTGCCATCTCCATCAAAGTTCCCCATCAATCAACTCTTTGATTTTGTAATCTTTAACCTTACTACCCCATAATGATTTCAGCTTACTTATTAAGTTTTCTAAGTTGGGGGATGAGTATAAAGGGGGGTACCCATCCCAGGAGTCTTCCCAGAACAAGGCTTTATCCCCTGCAGCCACGTCCCACGTTAGGTATTTGCTAATAATACCCTTGCATTTTACCATGAAATTCTAGCATTCTGACCCTTTAGGCAAATTTCCCATCCTGAATAGCAATTCTGGCTTCGTCGGATCTAGATATTTATAATATAAAATTTTAGCCCATTTGTGCTCATTTTCTTGATATAGCCTCCATACAAGTTTAGCTCCCAAAGCCTCATTTTTCCATTGTGGCTTCCTCAATCCTAAGCCTCCACATTCTTTAGGTTTGCATAAATTGTCCCATTTAATAAGAGCGAGTTTCTTATCATCTTCCTTATCCTTCCAAAGGAAATTCCTGAGTTTGGATTCAAATCTCTTGGACATCTAGTTTGTGAGAGGAAGACATGCCAAAGGAAAAATTGGAATGGCTGAAAGGATTGATCGGATCTTAGTAATCTTACCAGCCTTAGAAAGCCATTTATTCTTCTAGCTTCCAACCCGCTTATCAACCTTTTCAATTGTATCCTGCCAAACTTTGGTATATCTCGAGTTCTTTTCTAGGGAGATACCCAAATACTGTAATGCCCCGCCAAGAGATCCAAAAGAATTAACCTAAAGTTTTACTAAGTTTGCTAAACTTTTTTTTTTTAAAAGTAAGAATGTATATCATACACATCAAACACATAGTAGCGGAAGCAATAACATGTAATCATCAACAAACATACATCACAAGTTACATTCCTTAAGGATCCCAAGATGTTGAGTCACATTTAAATTTAATTAAACGCTAAGTCTAACAACTACCACATACACATGAAAGAATAATCAGAAAGTCCAATGTCCATAATATACATTTGTTCCGAATGCCTCTTGGCAAATTAATTCAGAATGCTCAATCATCCACTGTACATGTCACAGGGTATGAAAGACTTAAAAGAATATACATATGTAAAGATAAAGATACATCATCCTCAAATCCATGATACAAAGTACAGTAAAATAAATGAAATCATTCACCATACATGATACATCCATACCTCCATAATGATAAAACATCTATCGTAAAATCTAACCATCCATCATAATAATCCAAAAACATAGTGAAGGTAAATGCCAACCAAGAAAGCTCCAGCCACAGCAACTATGAACGGATCTCAATGGTAAGAGTAAAAAGCACTACCACCCGACCGTGTGGAACCTAAATGGTCCACTCCCACCGCGCTGAGGAGATAGTCTCAAGTCCCAAACAGGATATCAAATCACATGACACAAGAATTCTCTAAGTCCAGGATATCCTAAAAGCAAACTAACTCAAAGGTTCCAACATAGATAGACATCTAGACCCAGAGGCACCACAAAGACATGTAGGAAACCTACTATGCAAGCGGGAAAGTGTCATCGCAAAAGTCACGTAGAAGTTACCCGAGCAATCCCTTAGGAATCCCGGGTCCCTAGTGATCCCTACAGCCACTAGTATCCTCTCATATTGACGAGGCATACTACGGAATGCAAGGTCATAACCAGGCATTCTCTCTACCCCATCCTAGCCTGTACTAGCACTCAAGGCATGGGAGAGAACATACAATTATCTTATTAGGTTCATTTAAGTCAGTATTTAGGTGAGATGTTTTCACTTGTTAAAACAACTTACAATGGGTTACTCCAGGCAGCCTCTTAGGGCCCCGATCCCCATTGTAAGCCACTTCCCAACATTACACATAGATAACCTACCCTAGGCTCATGAAATCACAATCAAAGAATCATAATAAAAATCACCTCAGTCCTATACAAGTGACTGGAAAAACATCATAAAAGATAAGCCACAATAATCACATTAGTTCTCCATGAGCAACTGATAAGCATCAAATAATAATCATGATGACCACAACAGTTCTCTATCAACAACTGAAGGCATCAATGATAAATCACAATATCCCATGGTTCTCCAACGAGCAGCCAGAAAGAATCCCAATAATAGAACACAAAACTGATTGAAGACTCCAAAATGGTTAAGTCAGGTAACTCAAATACATACACCTCAGTCTCACACAAGGAAACTAAAAAGCAATAACAACTAGTAAAAACATCCATATCATAGAGCACTCCATCACATTACCATGGTCGGGTTAAGAAAGATCGAGACCAAATCATCATAAAATCACAATCACATAACCCCTGAGCCTTTGGTAACAACCTAAACTGGTCAACACTCTAGAACCACCCAAAACTCCCAAAGTATAGATAGTACAAACTAAATAGTACAGTTCAAAGTCTAAATTTGATATGAAAGCATACAGTTGAATTAAAGGTAAGGTTCCAGTTTCTAGTTAAATGTATGTTACAAGTAAATGAGTCTCGTAATTCACCCTTTCAATTAACCCATTCTTCTTTTTAAATAACATATA
Organism: Cupressus sempervirens; assembly: GCA_028749045.1. Classification (NCBI taxonomy): domain Eukaryota; kingdom Viridiplantae; phylum Streptophyta; class Pinopsida; order Cupressales; family Cupressaceae; genus Cupressus; species Cupressus sempervirens. Next base: position 405,871,433 of record CM053791.1, on the reverse strand, counting down.
AATTTACCCCATTTATATTTAAATTCAACTAAATTAAATTTAATAAGGCTAATGATTAGTTATTTATAAAATAACTAGATGATTAACATTTAATTAATCATTATAATTTAAATCTTATAATCAATTTAATCATAAACTACAACTATATTAATATTTTATGAATTATTAATTACTTAATAATTAACTTACTATTTAATAAGAATTATTAATAACTAAATTAAAATAAACTATATTAAAATTTGTTAATATTAATTAATTTAACACTTATTTAAATAAGTATTATTAAAAACAATATTAATAAATTTATTTTAATATAACATAATATAATTTTTATTAAATGTAATAATAAAATAATTAAAAAAAAAAAAAAAACATACCTACCATACGTTTAGGGCCCACCGGCCAAATAAAGCCTTGCGGCCCTTTTAAAAAAAGGACGCCGCAGGCTTACAAGCCGTGCGGCCCTGTTTTCAAACGCAAGTACACTGCGTAATCGCAGTATAGCCTGCGAACAGACTGTCGCCGACCAAAAAAGGTATGTGGGGATGGGGTCAACCCCCTCCCCACCATATATTTTATTATATATATTTTTTTCTTTTCTTTTTCTTACAGATTTTAATCCCACTTTATTAATGTTTAACATTCTCTTTAAAATATTTAATTGAATTTATTTTTAATAAAACTTACAAATATGTAAAATTATATTAACAAACTTTTTGATTTATTTATTTATTATAATATAATAATTTCGTAATCAATAGAATTTAAAACAAACAATTGTATTTAATTTTTTTTTTTTTGTTTTATATTATTTTTTTATTTTTATTTTTAAATAACATTTACCTCTATAATCTAATAGAGATAATTCTATTAACTATTTGAATTCTTCAATCTAAAATCTTCATTTTTAAAATCAAACCCTTCCCAGTTGAACTACGATTTTCGTTTTTACCTATGACTGATGTTTTTTTGAATAGTTTTCCAATCTAGGTTTACAGATGAAATCGAATAGCAACAGATCTAGAATGAATAATTCACACATTCGAGAAGACAAGATCTTACAATCACGAAGTAGACAAATCATATTAAATATTTCTTAAATCATTTAGGGGTCAAAATACCAGACCCTACCTGAACTTGATGCTAATATGCAATCCCCAAAACTGTAAGAGGACTCGCTTCTCTTCAATAACTTTCTTCTGAAAATCCTTCCTAGAATTCTCCTTCTCAAATTTTCTTACAAAAGTTCTTCCCTCAAAAATCCTGTCTCCAAATTCCCAGTCCAAATTCGTATCCCCCCAAAAATGAACCCCCAAAGTTATGATAAGGAGTTTTCTCCTCAAATCGGGGCACTAATTGTGCGTTCACCCGAGAGGACTCTTTGCTCAACTGAGTTAACTCCAAAATTAACTTTTATTAATTCTTTGATTTATCTTTTAATGCACATTAAATGAATTATCAAATAACTTTATTCAATTTTCACTTAACTTCTATTTTTAATTAACTTATTACTTTAATCTCATGCACACTTTATGAAATTAAAATAATATTATTATATTCACTTATTTAATCTTTTAAAAAAAAAAAAAATTTCTTTTATATTTTCAACTCATGCTCACATCATGCAATCTAGAAACCTTTAATAATTTAATATCTTTCAACTTTTAATTTATTTTAGAAACTTAATTGATAACATATTTAATTAATTTAAATAACAAGAATATTTAGCATTTATTTAAAAATGAACTCTAAATATATTATTATTAAATTAAATAAATATTATCATGTTCTAAATTTATCCTTAACTTTAATCTCCAAATTTAATTCTTTTTATTTAATTAATGTCTTAATTAATTAAATATAATTAAATGTTAAAAAATATCATAATAATTTTCTATTAAATTAAATCATTAATTAATCTTTTTAATTAAACTTAATTAATAGAAAATAATCAAGGACTCATAAGGCAACATACGAAAACCCATCATAGAAAAAAACACATACTAAATCAAACAAAAGGGTTATAATCACGAAATTACATCATTTGATGCATTCGGAGGGTACTTAACTCAGATACTTGTCCTAATTATCAATTAGGACAATTGGCTAAAGGGTTTAGGAATTGGACTTAAGAGTTTATCTCCCCTCTCTTACCATTGAGATAATATGATAGGGTACGCTCATCCTGGCAATTCAGGGAAGTCGATATCGGGTACCTGCAACCTGCATAAAATTCACACATGTACAGACACAATATACTAAGCTAAACAGACAATGGCAGGAAGTGGTGCATCGTGTAGATCCCGACTAGCAGGTGACTACGACTCCCTTCCTTAACCACATCAGAAACACCATACATAAAGAAAACAAACATGCACACCATACACATGCAGTATGGGGTAAGTATCCATAAGAAAGCACATGTGATAATAAACCATCTAACTAATCATCATCGATAATTGAAAACATTGAATAATCATCATACATGCATGAAATATAGAGTACCAAGTAATCTCATCATATAATAAACTGAGCGTAAAACAACATCTGATAATCTCTAAAACAATAATACTAATCATCAAACATAAAATTGGCCTAAAAGAGTTTGGCAAAGATGACTAAAATGCGACTTAGGGGTAGGCACTACAAATACTTGCATGGGAACATACCCTTTTTATATCCCATAATTCCACAAATCTTGTTTTCCATCTCCGGAGAGGTGTTCATGAAGAAAATTTCAGATTTTTCTTTATTAACCTTCTGACCTAAAGCATCCATATAATTTTGAAGTATACTTTTAAAACCCATAGCTTCTTGGGTAGAGCTCTTGCCAGTTAGAATGGTATCATTTGCATACTGTTGATGGGTAATGTTAGGGAGATTTCTAGTAATAGAAATCCCAGAGATCTTCCGTAGCTGATAAGCATAGGAGACTGCTCTACCAAAAGCTTCAGCCATTAGAATGAAGAGAGAGGGAGATAGAGGGTCTCCCTGCCTAATACCCCCGAAGGTTTCAAAGAAACCTTCAGGAGTCCCATTTATGAGAACATAAATCTTCGGAGTAGAGATAAACTTGAATATTAGATTTACCCATTGACGCGAAAAGCCGAATGCTTCTAAAACTTTACAGAGGAAAGGCCAATCAACCATATCGTAAGCCTTCTGTATGTCTAATTTCATAAACATACATGCTTCCTTATCTATGGCAGCTGAGTAAATAACTTCCTAAATTATGAGTATGCCATCCAAAATAGATCTTCCTGGAACAAAACCTGTCTGTTCTTCAGAAATCAATTTTGGCATGATTGCCTTGAGTCTATTAGCTATAACTTTTGAGTAAATTTTGTAAATGGTGTTACATAGAGCTATAGGATGAAAATCTCCACGATTTTTTGGACATTCCTTCTTAGGGATTAGTGTGAAGAATGAATAATTGATTTCAGCCAGCAAGGATCCACCATTTCTTGAAGCTGCAATTGCTCTCCATAGGTATTCTCCAATTATATCCCAACATTTTTGAAAAAAGAAAGCTTGAAACCCATCCAAGCCTAGAGATTTATCTGGACTCATATTAAAGACCACAATCTTTACCTCTTCCAAAGTTATTGGTCTATTTAGATTTTTGTTATCTTCTGCAGTGACCAATTTTGGAATAAATTTGAGCATTTGGGCCTATGCCTCCCCATTAGACCCTTCATAATTGTTAAGTAGAGTTTTAAAATGAGATACTATCGTGTCTGCTATTTCTAGTGGGTTTTCTGTATGCAAACCCTGCAGAGTCGAGATACTAGTTATTTTCTTTAGAGATCGGTTCTGAATAGTTGAATTGTGGAAAAACTTTGTATTTCGATCTCCCTCTTCTAACCATTTCTCCCTGGATTTTTGTCTCCAGAAGGTTTCCTCTTTGGATAAAATATCTTCTTGTTTCATGAGGAGTTCTTTTTCTAAAGTGTATTTCTCATAATTCATACCATATTTTATAATTTCCTGATTCAAATTTTTCATTTTATCTTCAATTTCCAACTTTTCTTTAAAAATGTTGTTGAAGTGTTCTCTGTTCCACCTCAAAAAAATTTCTTTCAACAATTTGAGTTTAGAAATAAAAATGAACATTCTGGACCCAGCGAAGTTCACTTGAGTCCACCATGTCTTAACTAGTTCAAAGAATCTCGGATCTTGAAACCACATCTTCTCACACTTAAAAGGATTTTTTTGAAGTTTAGATGGTTCTGAAATCTCCAAACATACAAGGAAATGATCCGATCCTGCGAAGGGTAGGATGGAGGATTGAAAGTCCTTATTATAAGAAGAGATGTTTCCTATAATAAAGAATCTATCTAACTTTTTCGCAATGTAATCATTATCCTTTCTTCTATTATTCCACGTAAATATACCATTACTTGATGGAATTTCTAATAGACTAAGTTTGTCAATCCATAATTTGAATTCTATGGATGAGAGCGAGAGATGTTGAGTACCCCCTACTTTCTCATTTAAACTTAAAATTGTATTAAAATCACCTCCTAATATAATTGGGCTATCTTTCTATTCTGAAATAACCGTACTTAATTCAGCCCAAACAACTTTTTTCCCTATTATATTGTTAGGACCATACACATTTATAAGAAAGAATTTCGTATCTGATTTTAGACTCTGTATACTAGCACACAACCAATTATTGTTATTAACATTATATGTTAGAGAAACTTTCTTAGGGTTCCAAATAATTCCTAAACCCCCCGAAGCACCTATTGCCTCTATGAAAATTGAATCCCACAACCCTAACATCTTGTTAAATTTGTCTCCTTCTACCTTATTTAGTTTTGTTTCTTGAATTAATATTATTTCTGAATTAAAGCTTTTTAAATGTTGTTTAAATAACCTTTTTTTGCTAGGGGCATTTAGACCCCTAACATTCCATGATGTTATCCTCATATTGCCTTAGGAAGGCACTTCCCCTTCCCCAAGTTTAGAAGCTCATCAATTTTCCTCTGTTCTCTAGCTTGGCCTTTAGCTTCACGTAAATCCTTCAGTGATCTCCTACCCCTTTTTCCTTTAGGCTTACCATATTTTGGAGAGGTTAGACCTTCCTGATTCATTTGTATGCCAAGCTCTTGGTTGAAATATACCCAGTTCTTGTGCTGTTGAAAAGATGCATTCCTCAGTTCTTTCAAATTCTTTCATTTCCAATTCCTTGCAGATCTTAGATCTGAGACTGTCCTCCTCTAGTTCTTTATTTTTTCTTTCTCCCATGTTTGTCTGGTCACCTTCCTGATTGATTTTTGATTTCTTCTCCCTTTGTCTATCATGCTTCCTTACACTATCCTCCATCTGGATCTTTATCATATCTCTTTGGAGATCTTCAACTATATATTCCTCTCCTCCCAGTTTGATAATTTTTTGGATCAACCTCTCTTTTTGAGAGCTAGTACTCTTATCTAAGTAATCAAAGTCAAAGACCTGAATAAGCTTTTCTGCTAACTGCTCAAGACTGTTATCTTCAAACTCTGATATTCCAACCTCTGGTGTAAATTCTAGATCCTCATTTAAAAAGTACTGAAGGTCTTTACTGATAGAAGCTTCTAGACTTTTGCCATCAATCTGAGTCTGTGACTGCATCTCCTCTGGGGTGAATGGCGAGGTGGGGTGTCCATCTGGTGTCTGCCAAAATTTTGAAGTCCTTCTTGCTCCTTCAATTTGCGGAGTGGTTAACTCTGATTCAGGGAGAATATCAGTATTCAACTGCTGAGAATCCTATTTTTCTATTTTAGAAGCTACTTTTTCCAACCTCGCCTTGGGTGAAGAGAAAAGCATGTCATTTTCTGCTTCACCTATATTTTGATAATCTGCTGATTCTATAGTGTTGTTTTGTATTTATCCTTGTCTTACAGTTTCCTTGTTTCCATCAAGTTCCTTCTGATACATGTATGTGGAGGGCCCCTTTATTGTATCTGATTTCCAAATACTTTCTTCACTTCCATCCTCCTTATTACGCCTTTCTTTGTGCTTTGTAGGCGCCTCATGTATTACTGTGTCTTGCTCTGGATTTTGATCTCTGATCCAAATCCCATCTAATTTGCATACTATTTCATGATTTTGACCAAATTCTCCTCTATTGCCAGCCTCAGTTCTGATTATTGCTAAATCTTCCTTCTCCTTCCATTTTGTATCGTCCTGGGCTTCCTTCTCTATATGATTCACACAATCCAATTCTGAGCGAGGGGATATTTGATCTCCCAAATTCTCCTTGTTTGTCCTATAATCCTTACTATTCGCTCTGTCTAATAATTTACTTCGCTCTGAAGCCTTGCTCTTTTCCTTGTACTGTCTAACAATTGGCTCTTTCATTTCTTTGGGGTAATTTCTTCTGACATTTGGAAGTTGTGTCTTTATTCCATCATATCCACTTTTATTAGTATTATGTTTATTGTCACAAATTCATGTTCCCTTGAATTCCTTGTCCTTTTTGGTGTAGACACTAGTCTTCATTACTCTTGTATCCTCTATTAAATTCGCTTTTGTGGCTAATAGGGTGCCTTCTGTCCTATCTGGCATGATGTTTATCAATGAAGCCCTTTGTTTTTTCTGAGAATTTTGACCAATTTGAATCTCTGATTGGTTGTTTTGATTTCTTGAATTTCTATTCCTTCTGACTAACTTAGAGCTTAGCCCTGGAAATTTGTTCCTGAAGTGCGAGGTAATGGGAAGGACCTCCAGTCTGTGATTATTTGTAATTTCAGATTTCAATATATCAATGATCTTCCCTTTAAATGCTTGAAAGGTAATATCATAAGAGGCTTTCCTGGTAATTATTTTCTTTTGGAACTCTGAAGGGTGATTAATATTAAGGTTGATGAGAATTTTAGTACTGTTACAGCTAAAAAGGAAGCATCAATAGTAATAACTTCTCCAATTGCAGAGCCTATTTCATAGATAATATCAACATCACATAGCTCTGGAGGAAGAGACAACATGGAAAACCATAATGGAACCATACAATCCACCTTATCAATATGGAAATCAGGAAACCATTCTACAAATTTGACACAGAAACCTTTAAAAAAACATTCAGAGACAACAATAAACTCATTTTTAACAGACTCTTCTTCACATTTTAAAAACAGTATATTTTCATAATGGTGGAAGATACTTACCTACTCCTGGCAGTCACCCAATAGCCATTCCATTAGGGGCTGGATATCTTTGGAAGGGCCAGTCCAAATTGCAAAGATCCCTTTTTTCAAACAGTCGAACCAAGAATCTTCAACATCATCAATGTTGATGTGAACGGTTTAACAAGGGGGTTTGGTCGCAACGATCCAGGAGAATAATTAGGGTTAGCAGAATGGGAGAGAATTTTAAGCCGTCTATGAGTGGGTATGTAGGTTGGGGGGGACACTGGTTTTAAATCAGATTCAACATCTAGAAGATTAGAAGGCAATGAGGCACTTCCCGGAGGGGACATAGTTTTGAATGAATTTGGATATACATACTTAGTCATGTTAAAAACTCGGATCTGGTTTCAAGTTGTTCTACTGTAAAGATAGGCAATTGGGAACGTGTTCCAGATTGGTTTTTGATACCAGAAGGAAATTCCGCATTAATTTTAAGTCTTTGATGCCCTCTTTCCTAACGGAAGCAGGTAGATTCGTCTATAGATTTATCCAGTACCTCAAATCTGTTGGCTGTGGAGACATCAAACCTTGCATCTATTTTTCCATTTTTTAGGTTATGAGTTTTGCTCCAGTTTGTTGGAGAACATCCATGCCTTGCTACTTCGATGGTGCACGCAGTCCTGGAGTGTCTCCTTTTGTTCCTCTGCCCTCGATTCGGGCCTGGATAACTAAACGAGATCTTCGTTTTCGGCATTTTTGCAAGCAGAGCTTTTTTTACTCCTATTTATTAATCGCCACAGTTTGGAATTATTTTAATTGTTTTATATGAAGAAGATATTCTTGCACATTATCAGTCTTATTTATTACATTTTATTGTGCTGTCTTATTATATTAATGGTAGCTATAAAATTTCAAAATAATAATAATTTTAAGTAAAAACTAAAAGCCAACTCATGATTGTAGCAAGGTTGCAACCAATAAGGTTGGAAATTAGTAAAATATGAGAATATATAAGAACAATATAGAGTTAAAAGTTTTTGAAAAATTAAAACATGTGATTGGACAAGCTAATTGAAAAGTAGCATTTCACTGAATGTTATAGTATCCTGCCTATGGCATGAACTAACAATAAGAATTTGGGCTTTCCATGGAATATTACCTATTTGATAATACATGTTTTTCTCCATAGTAATCATCCCCATATACCCTTGTGGAACTTGTTTAAAATGATATTATCTATCTCTTTGATATAAATCAAGCAGGTGTTAAGTAAATACCATTTTAATCATTCATTTATTATTTTACTTCATCCATGTCCATTTTAATTTGGTTATTATATCATTAGAAAATAAACTTAGGTCATTTTCTGAAATTTCTATTGGTTCAATTCTTTTGAAATATCTTAGAAGAGGCATCATAGCAATTGCTTCAAGAGGATTTGCCCACATTTCACACAATATAATCTCATAAAGAACTAAGAATTTTATTTTAAATTTGTGTATGTTTATGCACTTTTGAACTTTCTTGATTTTTTTCCACTTTGAGTATGAAGCATTGTTAGCCCACATTAACACCCACAAAGTACCATCAGAAGCACAAAAATCCTTACATGAATCTACATAGTTTTCTAATTCCATAACTCTACTTCTCAACATCTAATTTCAAAAGTAGATCAAGCTTCAAAACTTCCAAAGGTATTCTTCTTTTTGCAACACTCCCAACTAAGATTGTCCTTGAATTCAATCCCATGGTTCTTGGATTTGGTCATTACTTCAAGAGTGTTTCCTTCAAAGTAGAATTTATGGTATTTATACTTTCTAATATTGGAGAAAACCACAATTTTTTCCTTGCTAGTATTAACATGTGTCCCTACTACTTAACAAAAATGTTTAAAGACATATAAGTGCTCTTGCAATATTTGAGTTGATTTAGCATTCAAAATAAGGTGATTAACTTTTGTAAGTTCAACTGTATCACAAAATTTCTTGAATGAACACCATCACCACCTTGGCAATCCATACATTCTTCAAGTTTTTCAATTCATTAACCAAAGAGTGTAGAGGAAAGAGAGCACCATTTCTTGGCCCCAATCTCACTCCTTAGACAATTTGAAATGTCTATTGAAGTTTTGGTTTTGACATTAAATTATTTGTAATGTATATGGACATATCTTCTAAATGCATAGGAATACAAAAAAAAAATCATTCTACACCATATTTTGTCCCTAGAGATCATGTCAAAAGTCTTTATCTAATCCAATATGCCAATAAAAAGTTTCTTCTATTTCTCCCCAAAAAAAATTAGTGTTGTACCTTAGAATCATGCCATGATCAACCATAGAGTGATTAGGCTAAAAATCACTAGACCTTTTTTATTTTTTATTTTATGTGTGCCCAATTTTTAGATTCTTCTTTTAACCATACTACCGAATAACTTTGTAAACAAAGGGTTGATCATTGTGACCCTACTATAGTTGGTTAGGGCTTAATGATCCCAATCCTATAAGAAAGTCGTATCACTAGTCGATAGTCCAATCTCTTGGAAACCATTTTAAAATGATCTCATTAAATATTCTCAAAATGTTTGGAATGAGATTTTTTGTCCCTATTTCAAAAACTTCATAGGAACATAGACTAGTTTCCTCAATGAAAAGATGATTGATTAATTGATTATTATATTGTTGAAAAAAATGACATCCCTAGTGTCAAATGAGATAAATAAAATAAGGAAAGTATTTATGACATGCATCTAATTTGATAAATTATAGGTTCAAAGTTGAATTGTCTCAAAAGTAATAAAAGTTTCAATCAACACATGACTATTTTTAATTTTTTTTATTCATCATAGTTCTTTTTCTATGGATTTTAATATGTATTTTTAAATATATGTTTGTCCTCAAGAAATTTGTACAAACATTTACTTTTAGAGAACTAATATAATCAATTCAGATGTATTTGTGTACCATATACTCCATAATATAATGTCATTATTTTTTCATCAATCTTGGGGTGTAAATACAACATCCCTTATCAACCCTCTTTAAGTTTTTCCCATCTTATGTAATAGATAAGAGGATGTGAGATAGTTCTCAAATAGACTATAATCATTTTATCTTTCTATATTGTATCCTCTATATAATTTGTTTTCCTCATGGTCATCTGTAAAATTAAATTGTTTGGCATACTAAGTTATTTTGTCTTCATGACCACTTTGATTTTTTCTCTCAATTACCTTTTCATTTCCAAATTTACATTTGGGCAATCTTGCATGCTAATTCCTCATTTATTCATCCACTAAGTATTCTTATTTAACCACTTATTTTGTCTTCTATTTAATTTTTTATTTATTGTCATTTTTGTCTAATAGTGTTTGTTTATGCTTTTCTGTTAGAGAAATAACTCCTCACTAGACAAAAGGATATTCTATCCAAAGAAGAAATATTTTGGAGATAGAAATCACGAGAAAAATGGCTAGATGAGGGAGATTGGAATAGGAAATTCTTTGACAATTCCACTATATATAACATATCAAAAAGAAAAATAACTAGCATTAAAAATCACTTGGGTATTCAAACTGACAAACCAAAAGAAATTGCAGATACTTTTGTAGTCGATTTTCAAGATATATTAAATAATTATGAAGGGTCAAATAGAAAGGCCCAAGCGAAATTGCTTAGACTAATCCCAAAATTAATTTCACTTGAGGATAATAAGGTGTTAAATAAACCAATCACTTTGGAAGAAGTGAGATCAGTAGTTTTTAATATGAATCCAGATAAATCTCTAGGACCGGATGGTTTTTAGGCCTTCTTCTTTCAGAAATGTTGGGATATTATTGGGGAAGATCTATGGAAAGCTATTGAAGCTTCAAGGAATGGAGGAGCTCTATTATTGGAGATTAACTACTCCTTTCTCACTTCGATCCCTAAAAAGAATGAGCTTGAGACCCCAGGGGACTTTCAGCCTATTGCATTATGCAATACCGTTTATAAAATCTTCTCTAAGATTCTAGCAAATAGGCTTAAAGGTTTTCTTTCGAAGTTAATTTTTGAGGAACAAATAAGTTGTGTCCCTGGTAGATCCATTCTAGATGGCATTCTTACAATTCAAGAAACTATTCATTCTGCTTCAAAAAATAAAGAGGCATGCATGTTTATGAAATTGGATATACAAAAAGCTTATGATATGGTTGATTGGCATTTTCTCTGTAAGGTCCTCGAACCCTTTGGATTCTCCCAACAATGGATTAATCTTGTTTTTAAATTCATCTCCACTCCCAAAATTTCTATTCTTATTAATGGGATGCCCGAAGGTTTTTTTGAAATATCAAGAGGTCTAAGACAAGGAGACCTATTATCTCCTTCCCTCTTTATCATTATGGTGGAAGCCTTTGGGAGAGTTGTATTAGATGTCTATCATAATCAAAAAATCTCTAGTATCAAGGTGACTAGAAATATGCCTAACATCATGCATCAACAATATGCAAATGATACGATTCTACCAGGCAAGAGTACAACGTTAGAGGTATTAGAACTTAAGGCCATTATTAAGTCATATATGGATGCTTTAGGTCAAAAAGTGAATGAACTCAAATTTGAGATACATTTTAAAAATACTAAAATAGAAATGGAAGATCGGATTTGTAAGATAATGGGTTATAAAAAAGGGCAATTTTTGTGCAATTACTTGGGGATTGTGCTAGAGAAGGGCTCAAAATCTAGTAAGGTTTGGCATAATACATTTGACAAGCTGGACGTGATGATAGGTAGTTGGAAAGATAAATGGCTCTCAAAGGCAGGAAAGACTACTAAAATTAGTTTTGTCTTATTGGCCATTCCAACCTTTCCTCTTTCCTATCGTCCCCTCTCTAAGTGTTCACTTTTGAAATTCAAAGCCAAACTTAGAAATTTTCTTTGGAAAGATTGTGAAGAAGATAAAAAATTGGTGCTTATCAAATGGGAGAATATATGTAAACCTAAGGATATGGGGGGGGTTAGGGATTAAGAATCTTCAATGGCAAAATGAAGCTTTAGTTGTGAAATTAATTTAGCATTTTTATAATGAAAGAGACCAAAACTGGGCTAAAATATTTTACAACAAATATCTTAATCCAGAGGACCCTCTATCAATATTCAAAATGGTAAATCTACCTAGAGGGCTGGAATTTCATGACACAATGTTTGCACTTAGTCAGTAAATTTCTCACATGGGATGTGGGTCTAGGTGATAAAGCCTTATTCTGGGAAGATTCCTGGGATGGATGCCCCTCGATTACTTTTGGTTCCTTCCCTAAGGATATAAAAGATAAACTGGTCTCATAATGGGGTGATAAAGTGAAGGATTACAAGATTAAATGTTATTCGGAAGGTTCCTATCAATGGGTTTGGAGATCATTGGAAGGGTTGGGGATAGACCCTTTACATGTTAAGGCTTATGAGAAGATTTTGTCAAAGAGGAAAATTAAGCAATCATAAAGCAAAGATGAACTAATTTGGGCTGGATCAAATGATGGAAAGTATAGTGTGAAAAATGGATATAAAGCATCGATCCATTCTCAAAGTTGGAGTAAAGTGGAAATACCTCTCCAACTTTGTTGGGATGTGGCTTATCTCCCTAAAGCTAGCTTCTTTTTATGGGTTGCACTCCAAAATAGAATCTTGATAGTTGATAGACTATCCAAATTTGGTGTTATAGGTCCATCTTGGTGTGTGTTATGTAAACATAACAATGAGGATATGGATCATCTTTTATATAGATGTCCTTTTACCTAGGCTTGTTGGGATTGGCTTAAACTCAGGTTAGGGTGGTTAACACCAATGTCTAAATCTTTCCTAGATTTCCTTAAAGCTTGGCCTACAAGCTTGGTAAAAGGAGTATAAAATAAACTATGAAATATATGACCCTCTATTGTGGCATGGGAAATATGGAAGGAGAGAAACCATCGCATTTTTTGTGAAACCAAAATGAAAGTAAAAGAATTATTATTAAAAATTGAGGCTAGCATAGTGGAAGTGATTAATTCCCATCTTAGGAAATCCATGAAAGAGGAAGGATCTTTCTCTGTTTGGGATGGTCTCATGAAGAAGAATTGGTCTGATTTGATTAACTTGCCTCTTGTATATCTTAAGAAAAGCAAGGAGGCTAGGGCTAGGTGCAAATGGTAACCTCCCCCAAATGGACGGTTTAAACTCAATTTTGATGGAGTAGCTAGAGGTAACCTTGGTGCAACAGGAATAGGTTGTATCATTAACAATGATATAGGTAAGTGGGTAGCAAAGAAAGTTATGTCCATTCCCCTACCTCTAATAACCTGGTAGGACTAGAAGCATTGGAGAATGGTTTGCAGTTATGCATTGATTTAGGATTGACTAGGGTCATCATAGAAGGTGACTCTCAGATTATCCCAAATGCAATTAGGAAGTGCATTACCCCCAATTGGGTCATGAATTCAAAATTAGGTGAAGTCCTCAGTCATTTAGATCATTTTGAGGATATTCAATTTTGTCATATTTTTCGAGAAGGCAATCAGAAAGCAGATTGGTTAGCAAACAAAGGATCCGACGAGGTTAATTTTTAGATTTATAATGATGAATAGTGCACATTTTATCCTAGTGAGGTAGGCCTCATAAGGCTTGTATTCACTTACCTTATTTTAGGTTTATTATCTCCTAATTTATGTTCTTTTAATGTAGTTTTTTTCAGCCTTGGTATGGGGAGGTGCCCCTTTGGTTTGTTCTTTATGCGTTCTATGTTAGTGTTTCTAGAATAAGGTATGAGATATTCATATCTTTCTCCCATCATCACAAGTAGTGGCTTATTCTCTATCTTTCATTCTTAGTTATGCAATTTTGTGGTGTTGGTATTAGCAATAGGGAAGTTCCTCGTGATTAGGTTTGCAATCTTCAACAAAATGAGGTCATGACAGGCTAGATTTCTAGAGGGTTCCTTTTGTCTTTTATTGGGATCATTTTCTCTTCTCTCTACTTGATTGAGTTCATTAAGTATGGATTCAAATGCCTTTGTTTTCCATACTTTAGAATTCCGCACGATGGCATTTTGTGGCAATGTCAAACCTGAATGTTGGAATCAGATTTTGAATCCTATGGACGACATGTCAAGAATCATAGTGAGAAGAGCAATTAGAGAGGGTATCTTTGATTATAAGTATACATGGAGAACCAATAGTGACATAATTGGTTCCTTCATTGGATGTATGGAGAGGGCAAAGGTGAATGTTGATGCTATCATTGGTCTCTGCCACAGTATCTTCAACCCTACATGGAGGAAGGGATTAGAACAAGCAATCCACAATATTGACAAATAGCTGAGGATTCCACTACTAGAGAGATACATGGAGCTCCTTCTAGGATTGCTAGAATTGGAAGTGGCTTTCTGCCATTCATCCTTTGTTGTTTGAGAAAATTATGCTTTTTACAGAGAATGGCCCAAAATGGAGGCCAGTATCCAATTCCTTCTCTGTTGGAGGGGCATTGTGGAGGAGGAAAATAAGGATTGGTTAATAAATTACTTGAAAGCATATAATTCTTACATCTAGCTAGGGGTTACATTTGAGGATCTGGAAGCCCTAGAGTTCTACACTCCAAACGTGAAAAAGACAAGTAGGGCCAAATTTGACTTCGAATTTCCCCATAACTTTCATGTAGAAAATCCTAATGACATCTCTGATGTCATAATGGTATACTGAAAGTAAGAAATTGGGTGGATTTAGTTGGATAATGTGTTTGAATTTTGTATTGTTCAGACAAATATGATGTTAGGGTTGGCATTTTTTTGTATAGCCTATACTATGTTTTGGTTTGTATAGAACTAAACTACTCACTATATTTAGTAGGCACTATGTGATAGGATGTTAGATGTTTATACTAATGTATGGGACACTAGCTACTTTATTTCAAATAGATATTGTAAGGATAATTTGTTTAATGGTATATTGGATATCTTTGTTAACATATTATGGTATGGGTTGATCTCATATTTGTTTGGTTATCTTGGTTGAGATTTATTTGCTTAAAGTTGGATAACTGATGTGGGCTATTTTAATTTATTGTTAGCTCATGTTTCTAACGCCTAATGAGGGCTTATGAGAATGGTTATATATTATTCATTTTATCTAGATGAGTGGTAATCTTGTTGTAGACAGCCCAACAATTTAGGCTCCCTGTGCTATTTGATAATTTTGTAGGAATAATTTTGATGATTCTAATGATAGCTGTAGATGGCAGTTGGTTGTATGTTGATTTTAGTCTTTTGGATTCATTCTAGTTTGAGAAGGTTCTTTACTAGTTAATATACAAGCTGCCACCCGTTTGGACAATTTCATCCCATATATGGCTTTCAATGTCTTTTATTATGATGACTCCTTGAGTGGGATTCTAATTAGCATATGAGTCTGAGTTTGCTAATTGAATGACTATCGAGATTCATAACTTAGTTACTTTGTTTACTGGATATGAGTAATTAATCCAATAAGACAGAGATTAGTCTCGTTGATTGGGACAGTTCTTGATTAGTATTATATGGCTAATTTTGTTGTTTGAATAACTTGTGGAGAATCTTAATTTAGCTATTCAGTTTGATAGATATGGTATGTTATTAACTTGATAAGCCAGAGATTTTGAGATGTATTATGGCCTCGATGGTTAGGTTGCTATGAATGTTTGGGTGAGTAGAGATGAGGATGTGATATCTATGATAGAGATTAAGCCTGTTGGTTTGTGAAATTGAATTATCATCATTGGTGAACTAATTTAGATCTAATTAAGTATCTAAAGTGTGTCTTCTCATGATGAATTGAATAGTGTTGAGACTATGTCGGGTATCCTTGGTCAGGAGCTTGTATAATTAATCTCTTGGTCACATGATAGATTATTAATAAATATTAATTTGATTATCATGATTATAGTGGTTTATATGTTATGATCAGGAGATTATTATCTAGTGGTTAGATAATATCACATTTCTCTTTCATTATTTAGCAAGGTAGTCAGCTGATTATGGTAGGTTTTTGAAAGATTTTTAGACTAGGATTATTTGGTGATGATGCAAGGATACTAGTAATTAATAAAGGTAGTATTTGCTACTGACATGTTTTATCGAGTAGATTAAAGAGATGATTATATACTTTTAGCAGCTTGGGAAGAAGGTAGAACAAGGCGAATGTGTACCTATTTGAAGCTAAATTACAACTCTTGCCAAAGTATATGTTCCAATTATTTATGAACTTATTAAATTAATCTGGGGTCCTTGACCTATTTTTGTAAATCATATTTGATATTGTAAATTAGCTATTTTTTGACTGGGGTATGCCCCTTTTAAGCTGTAATAATAAATGACATTTTGTCTCGGGCTAGACTAAAGGTTTTCTTCTTTGTTCTTTCCTACTAGTGCTCGTTTGAATGGAGATAACTGATGTACTTTTTATCTTTATTAATAAAATAATCAAGGCCTTGGTTGTTTACCAATAGAAAAAATATAGTGTCTATTTATGTTCTCTATTATCTTCAAATATCCTAATAAATGAATCATTAATGTTGCTTCAATTGAAAAGGCTCAAACCTTGATAATATGGTCCCATGTGGTATTGTAGCTTTTATGTCAAACTATTTATGATTAAATATCTTGTTAACCCTTTATTTGCCTCCATTTTGATATTAATGTGTTGTTGGCCCAAGCTTCACAACCATACAACACCACTAATGTAACTAATAACTCAAAATGATATCTTCTTTACTCTCAACTGCATAGCTTAATTTATCTACATCTATCTTAGTTTTTTATTAAGTGAAAATGTGTTTTGATCAGACCCTAAAACTCATTACATCTACGTTTGGAAAGTGATATGAAACCCAACATAAACGAAACATTGTAGAGAGATACTCAACAACAAATTAGCAAAAAAAATCTAGCCAAAAGACAATAGTAGAAATATGAAAAAATAAATTAAACATCAATTGTAAATACTTATAGAGGCCCAAAAGGGAAAACCAAGACCCTACAATATCCACCAAATCATGAGTCTAAAAGTTCATATACTTGAACCATTAAATCCATAAGGGAGATAAAACTTCTTCATTCCTAGGTGCTTGCATAATGCTTATTAATTTATTGTATTATTTTTTTGATAAAGAATTGTGTTGTAGATTTTGAAAAAGATAACTTATTCATCAAGAAAACTTGATTGAGGAAAATTGTAGAAAAATCTAGAAAATTGTTATGATTGTATTATTTTAAAATCCTTTCTAATATAAGAAAAATTTGATTATACAAATTGGAAGACAACAACAAATTGAACAGCTAAGGTTTCAACTTTAAATTTGTCATTAGAACCATGTGTTTATCATGAATTTTATAACCAAAGATAAATATTCTTCTTATATCTAAAATAATTTAGTTGTAAAATTTATTGAAAAAGCAAAAGATTAATTAAGAGAAAAGAAAGCATGTTGTAACTAAACTTATACATGCATGTGAAAACAAATATATTAAAGATAGAAAACTAAGTATAATATGGTTTCATAATTTGAGAGATCAAAGGCATGCAAAAATACTAATTGTATATTTATTTTTATTTATAAAAACATAATTTAATTTTTAAATTTTTTATTTATTTTTTAAAAGATTAATTATTAATTTTGAAAATTTAAAAAAAAAAGTTATTTATTTATTTATTTGAAAATTAAATAAATAAATACTATTTCTTTTCTTATAAGTGAGTTTTTAATATCAATTACTTTTAAATCTCTTAGTGAAATATAACTTATTATATATTTATTAATACAAGTGGAGTTACAAATTAATAAATATATAATTGTGATTTAGTTATATTTTAAGAGAAGTTATAGTGGAGTTCACTATATAATCATCTAGTTATGAATATTTAATATTATGAGAGAAATTCTAAATAACTTAATTAAAATTAAAATTTCAAGTTTGAGTTATCTCTAGTTGCATCATGAATTTAAGAAAAAATAAATATCTATATTGGAATTAAATAGAAGTCAAATTAATATTTTAGAAATTAAATTGATATTAATATTTAATATAATAATATACATTTATGTTATGAATTAAATTATTCATGATTTAAGATTCTTTAAATTAATAACATGATAATATTACGTGATATTTTCTATGCACAAAGAGATTTGACATTTAAATACGTATTGATTTAATTAAGTATATTAACATAACAATTAATATTAACAGATATATTCTTACTTTATTTTTAAACACATCATTATGACCCCAACTAAGCAAGAGAAAATGATGGAATTAAATCATATGGCTAAAAACTATGTTTTCTTATATTCTATTTATAGGCTTGTGATGTTTATTTCTATGATGGTTTTTCTTTGTGGCTTGTTTAGTTGGCCAAGTTAGGATGTGCACCGGAGGAACTTTTGAGATTTCTTTTATGATTATTTGACTGGATGTCATGATGTACTTTATGATTTAAATTAATATTTCTTTTGATGACCATTTATGAGAACCTAGGTTTTAAGAACTAGTGTTATTTTTGAGTTGCATGTTAAGGAACCAAATTCTATCAATATTACTTTTGTGGTATGGGACACAATTGTGGTTTTTGAGTTTTCGGACAATAGTCTAGGTGCATGTCTATGAGAGTGGCTTGCAATGGGGGCTGAGGCCCAAAGTGGCTACTAGGGTAACTCATTGTAAGTTGTGTAAACAAGTGATAACATAGTAATTAAGATACTTTCCTCTCCCATGCCTTGAGATAAATTAAAAAGTTAAGTTATAGATTTTTCCTCATCCATACCTTGAATGCTTGTATAGGCTAAGGATAAGAATGAGATGATACCTCGAGAGGTATTACTAGTTTCCTTGTCTTCATGAGAGTGTATTCTAGTTCCTCATATAATCACTAGAGGATCGGGGTCCTGAGAGACTGCTTGGATAACCTTAGAGTTGGCTCATGTGATGACACTCCATACTATGTAGCCCAAGTCTCCTTCATGTTTCCTTTATATTTTCCTCTAGTGATGTATTTATTGGTGGTGTACTTGTTGGATATTACTTTTGATGGTGTATTCATTGTGCATTATTATTTATTAATTAAATGTCAGTTATTGTTGATAGTTAACTTTTATTAATGAATGTCAGTTATTCATGGGTGGTGTTTTTATTGTAGGATTTGGTGATTGGTGGTTTACTTTTATTGATGACATTTGCTATCTTTTGTTTATTGTGCCTGTGACACTTGACATTGATTTGGAGGTCATTGTATCTTTTTGGTTTTGAAATTTGATTTTCACTTGGTATCTATTGTTGATTTTGGTATGTGATGTTGGTTTGGATGAGTGCCCTTTTGAATTTGGTTATCTTTTCTTTATCAGTTGTTTGTGTTAATCTTGAGGTAGATTTTGTTAATCTCATATTAGTTTTGACAAGTGAGTGTCTATACACTTAAGTCATTTACTTAGTTTATGCAGAACAAGTAACATATGTCGAGCACAACATGTAAGTTAGAGCATGTTGAGTAAATAGTGAGTGTCGAGTCACTCATATGTTGAGTCACTCAAGGGTTGAGCAGATAGTATGTGCCAAGTGATTTAGGAGCTGAGAAAGTAGTGCATGCTGAGTAATTCAAATGTTGAGTAACAGTATTGAAGTCATAGTTAGCATCAAGCACCAGGGACTTCAAATGCTGAGTAACATAGTTCTATCATAGTTGTTTGTATTGGCACAAACTACTATGTAAACCATTTTTGGGATAACTTAAGGATTGGATTATGATATTTTGTTGATAAGGACAAATTTGAGTGGGAATCCCTATGTATTACATGCATCCAATCAAGTAAATGGAAGGTTTAAGTGGCAATATGGATGAATCACAACTGTTGATTCATACCTAACTCTAAGTCACCTAGGTCTTCTTAAGTAGGACAAACCCTAAACTTTTTATGAGGGAATGGATGAATGATCAAGGAGATATTTGCATGCACAAACATGACATTCATGGTGACCAAGGTATTATGATCTAAATTGCATTAAAAAATTAGTTTAAGAAGAATAAAGGAAGGAAACAATGGACGAGAGAGAGGCATCTAATCAAGAAGGATCAAGTACACATTAGTATAAAGGTGATCTAACATCAAGCAAAAAAGTACTAATTACAAGATCATTGCTAAGACATTCTAATAGGTGAATCAATTAAATCTCTTAATAGAGTAGTCCTAATAGGTTGTATTGAAATCCTCTAACAAGGTGCTTATTTAATTGTGAGTTGAAGTCCTTTAACCAAACACACTTCTAAAAGGGTGTTGAAATCCTTTACCAGGGTGAGACTCAACAGTCTTTGTTAGCCTTTAATAAGACAAACCTTTCACATGGTAGGTCATGTTTCATGATCAAACATTATAACCTTCATTGGATACACTTCATTACTATAGTAGGGAAGATTTGTGGGTGCCATCCCCACCCTAGTTTTACCTTCTCATTGGAGGGTTTCTGGGTAATCATATCTTGTGTCATATATGCGTGAATGCTTACTTGTTTACATACTTTAGATGTATATGCTTTACATGGTATTTCAATTTACTTATTGAATTGTGAGATGGATGTGTGGTGAATGTTTTTATGGGTTAAATTTTAAGGCACTGATTCACCCCCCCACCCCCTCTCAGAGTTTACCTTTCCTATTGCAATTCCAACAAATTTGGCTATTAGGATTCCTAACCTAAGATTGTTTTACAATTTTATTATGTATTTGGATCGTACATTATCTCTCCTACATGGTGGGAGTGGGAGCCTGATTAGATTACCACACGATCAAGAGGTAGTGTCTTCTTACCATTTGTGTCCCCCTTAGATTGAAAGATGTTGCATGCTCCTTGGTGCAATTGTACCCTTTATCATTCTTATTCTTATCTTGGAGACTACTATTCATTTGATGTATATATGTATCATCTTTTTTGAGATCCTATGAGATATTGTATTATATATTGACGTACTTGTATTTATTATTGCATACCCTACAACATGAGTAGTGGATGATGATATCTGAATGCACTCTATTATATCAATTATTTTATGTATGTGTATAAGAGATTATATACGTATTTATTGAATATATGATTATGGATAGTGTAATTAAGACTAAATCTTATTAACAAAGCTTTCTTAAATGTGACTCAACATGAAGGAACCCTTCAGAAATGAAATCTATATTGTAATTGCATTTGTATGAATGTTGTGTATGTGTATATTGCTTCCACATTGTTATGGTGATGTTGTTTAAACTTTAAAAAAAAAAAAAAATCTCATAAACTTTGTAACATATTAGATTTATTTCTTTTGAGTTCCCGAGTGGGGCATTACATCAATCCTCCCATCATAGCTCCCTTCCACCTCAATAGTAAGGAATCCCACCTCAATAAAGGAAATAGCAAGGAAGGAAATACTGAAATAAAACCACTTTTGAAACCACCCCACCTTCCCAGCATAGACATAAGTAAATGGCATGTCCTTTCACAATCAACTTTACCCACATAGTATATCATCACCTCAATAAATAATAACTACACCTCAATATAAGTTGAGCATTGAAGAGATAGCATCAAAAAATAACTCTCAAACCTAAGAACCTCTAGAAAGTGTTGACAAGGCTAGAGGAGGAACTTCATCTCTATAGAAGTCTCTAAGGGATGAAATAGAAGAGAGTTCAAAGTCCACCAAATAATTGATAAACATAGGCATCAAACTCTAGCAGGGGGGAACCCCCACAAAAAGAAACTTTCACTTAACCTAAAATAACAAGGAGCCAAGGAGGGACTTTGAAAACTAATAACATATGTGTGGCAACAAAACAAAAGAACCCACTTGTGAATCTGAGAAAAATGCTTCCACATTCTCATAACTCTGAAAACACCAAGACAACAAGGGTCATCATAAATACAAAAGTGAAATAACATTAGATCCCTCAAAAATGGCAAAAAAAATCCCACCCAAGAAAAGGATACACCCAATCAAAAAATATAATTTGATCCTACCAAAGAAGGGGAGCGAGTCTCAAGCAGAGCTTACCAAAGAAAGAGACAAATCCTAAAGTAATAACAAATAGAAAGAACCCATAACTACCCACCCTAATATCACTGAAGAGTCCTAAAATCTAGAAAAATCTATAAGTGTACACCCTCAGGAATAGAAAATAGGGGTACAACCTAGGTGCACCATACCCAAAATCAAATAGGGCCTTGTTGGGGAAAACCCTGGTCTTCTCTAAGAAGACACCAACTTTGTCAAAACAAATATCCCCAAGCCAAGGTGA
This sequence comes from Cupressus sempervirens, assembly GCA_028749045.1. Classification (NCBI taxonomy): domain Eukaryota; kingdom Viridiplantae; phylum Streptophyta; class Pinopsida; order Cupressales; family Cupressaceae; genus Cupressus; species Cupressus sempervirens. Next base: position 405,849,009 of record CM053791.1, on the reverse strand, counting down.
CCAACACACCTTATGCACAAATGTGTAGTTAACCTCCACCTCTACATCAACTTCTACTAATAGAGTGTGGTGGGTCTAAGCAAGGAAAAGGGAAGCAGGCATAGAGGATCCCCACCAATTATCTATATCCTATTCATCCAACTCCCCATTTCCATCAATGGCTCCATCATTGATGGAAACCCTAGCGATCTAATGCCCACTACCAGCCATAAAAATGTGAGATGTTATATAAAAATTTCTCATTTACATATGTTTGAGATATGTATATAGATTTTAATCTATTACAATAAACATAATTTACATGATAAGTGTACTTAAGCTAGTATAAGTTGTTATAAAGTTATTTTTGTAACTTGTTATTTGATATTGTACGTAGGATCAAGCAAGTTATCCTGGGTGGCATTCTAGAAGATAGATGATAGCTCATTATTTAATATTTTCTCTAGGTATTTATTATATTGCATCATGCATTTATCTTTGTATCAAAGATAGTTTTAATTCTACCTCATCACCGTGCCTATGCAAGGAATGCTCATTTGGAAATTATAACATATCAAATTAATAATTTTCATATCATTTGATCCTGTTGTTAATGTGCAATATCTTCTTTGAGAACTCTTTTGTTGAAGGCATATTTCTTGGTTGATTGTTTGAAATTTCCAACTTTATTATGGTTTTCTAGCATGGTATCAAAATTATGACCAAGTAAATCACTTCCCATATTGGAGAATTGATATTTTGGTAGGATATAGATGTTTCATTTACAAATTGAGCTTGGCCAATTTTGTCAAATATTTGAAGGTTTTCAAAAAGATCTAGTTACCAACTTCAAGAGGTAGTTAATTTTTTAAAGTGATTTGGGTCACATCTAACCCACCATTATGTTCAAAAGACTTAAGAACCCCAAAACTCTTATGAAATTATCATTTTTGACATCGTTTTTCTCAAAGGTCATTGAATGTTTTCTTAATACCTACAACTCTACAAGTTGCATGAAAAATAGAGAGAAAATTTCTTCCCCCCATATAAACACTCAACCTATCTAGCTAAGTTTAAAAGAAAAAAAAAGGGCCTACTTGGCTCTATCTTATGCCTTTTTGGGAGGATGTGGTCCTATTTGTGGCTAGGGCCAATTTTAGGCACTCTTTTTTTTTTACCTTGATCTCCATATAGGTGGTTTTTTTTTAAAGTAACATAAATTAGATAGCTACTATCATTTTTTAACAATTCATATATCTATTCGAAAGATAGTTTTTCCAACTTCATCATGGTAAAGAGTATTCCATCTTATTTTTTTGTTTCTCTAATATTTTTTACACCTTGAAGTCAACTCTTGTATTTGGACTCCCAAGGTCATAATTATTTGCCACGATCTTTGATGTTTATAAGTTGCGTTGGAAAGACATTAAGGATTTGTTATGATGTGGAACCTAATAAAACTCAAAGGTTCATTTTTTCTAGTTTATTTAGTGCAATTGCCCCTAGATTATTACTATGGGGGGCAATACCCCCAAGATAGGGTCAAAGGGCAACACCCTTGCGACATTTTGGGGTAGTGCCCCAAGTGCACTCCCTATCACAGTAAAGGATGTGGTTGAGGAGCAACACCATCGTGGGGGGTTTTTGGGAGTAGCACCCCCAAAAGCTCAAATGGTGTTAGTATTGTAAAAGGCATCGATTACTATTTTCTATTAGATGACTTATTCTAGCCCTAATTTTGTAACCTTGTATAAAATGTCTTAGATTAGAAATTTGATAATATATGATGATATTGTAGCTTCTTGCAACAATATTGAGTTGTAAGGGATTGTATATTGTAATCACTAGATAATAATAATAATATTGGACCTACTATTGGTGGACATAGCCCAGGGATTGGGTGAACCACATTAAATCTTTATGTCTTGTGCTCTCTTCTATGTAATTTATTATTTTTTTGATATTGACTATATTTACATGTAATTATTATTTTTGTCTGTGGTTAATCCTAATAGGATCTCTATTTTTAACCTAATTTTTTTTTCCAAATTTGGCCCCATGTATTATGTATGGATTTTTTTTCATTTTGTGTCATTTTCTTGATAACTTATGTTATACTTCTTAGAGAGGTACACTCTATGGGAGGCTTCATATTCTATTATGTATCATATCTAGAGGTTTATGTTTTCATGTGACAATTCTATAGTTGGGACTTTGAAGAATTTTCATGATATTCAATGGATTTATCATTACATTAATTTCTGTATCATCTTGAAGTTTAAGGGCACTATAAAAAATAGAGCAAGAGGGCTTTACATATTGACATGTTTATATAATCTCATTCTGATACCTAACACACATAGTAAGAGGATTGCTTGGAAATTTGAAAGAGGCCATGCCATTTGAGTTATGTCTATGTGTATAGGTAATCTCATTTTCTATTCCCTTTTGTTTTGGGTGTTCCCATTTTTATTGGACTCAAATTTGGGAGTTATATAGGGATCTTGTGTTAGCATGAATGTTGATGATGTTCCTTTGAGGTAGTATCCTAAGAATTGGTGAGCATGTAGCATGCTTGACATGTTTCATTCATGACTGTGTTTGTCATTGATGACAACATAGTATGATTTCTATAAAGATTGGAAGAGTAGTAGATAGAGATCATAGTTGTATGGATAGAGGTTGATGTTTAGGTGATGCATGGTTAATGACATGTTCTACACTGTTTCATGATCACAAGGTTAAGTTTACATCAAGTAAGTCAAAGATATGCAGAACATATGTCATGTGATCTATAGAGAGCAATATAGAGACAAAGTAATTGATAAGCAATTTTTTATGATTATATTGTATCTCCTAACAGAGATGGAATTGTGATATGAAAAGTTATACAATGATAGTAGATAACCTGATGGTGACATTAGTGAGTGCACAAAGTCTGGAGTCACATGTGTGAGAAGTTGTAAAGACTATGAGTTGACAGTGTTGTATGGTTTTGAAATAATTAATTATCTTAATGTGGTCCTATTATAATTAACTAGAAAAACCTCAAGGTCGAATCAAGGAATTTTTTTGAGGACATGGTATAAAGGAAAGATGTTTTCCTTGTTTGAGAAGGGTAAGGAGAATGCATTGAGTGTGAAGTGTACAAGAAAAAGTTGAGTTTTTGGTAAATGTGAGTAAGCAATCCAAGGGATTATTGGATGTGAAGTTGATGATCTAGTATCAAGATCAGAAGAAGCGATGAAGTTTGGTTGATAGGAAAAACAAAGAGGTAGTACAAGTATAGTTCAATTCTATTATTTTGCAAGGAATAATACAGAGATCATTTGGATAGTGGGTTCATTTGTCTTTCCCCTTAAGTTGTTTAGATAGTGCGTCCATTTACCTTCTACAACTCCTAACAAGGTAAGAATATCCTAACATGGATTCAAAGTCTCCTAACAAGGACTAATATGTACTAAATGTATTTCATAGACTCCTAATAGGGTCCATCCTCTAACAAGGGACATTTATATTAATACATCATTTTTTAGGTACCATCCCCATCAGGATTTTCCCCATTGATCAAGGGTTTTCGTAGTTAACTTATCTAGAGTTATTATGTATGAGTATCTTGTTATGGTTGTTGATTATACTGCTCATATAGTTAAGGGTTAATAAGGTGATAATTTTTTTAATAGTTGGATAACTGATTCACCCCTCCACACCCTAGTTATATTGGTGGACTTTATATTCTAACAATTGGTTTCAAAGAATCAAGTGCTTGAAGAGAAAGCTTAACAAATTTGGGAGATCAATGATGAGTCACTGGAGAAAAGAAAGTCCTAAGTTAGTTAGTAGAAATTTTGACACCCAGAAGATGGAGCTTCTTGGTGAGTAATCATAATTATGTAAAGAATAGAGCATCGAGTTTCCCAATCTAGAATCTGTGTTAGATATAAAAGAATAGAAGCACAAGTATAGACAAACCTAGATCCAAAGAAGACATGAAGATAAAAGAAGATATTGATACTTATGAAAAGAGAGCCAAAAGGTATGAAAATTTTAGTTTGTTGGACATGTAAAGAGTTTGCTCTTTTTTTGTCTAGTTGTCCTATGAGAGTAAGAAAAACTAGAAAGAATTCACTTTCTGATGAAGATGATGAATTTAAAGTAAGTATGTTAAGATTCTTGAATGACTGTGATGATAAAAATAATGAACTTGAATTGGTTAAGAGATATGAAGTAATAGAAGAGATAGCTTTGGTGACTATTGTTGATCTAAAGGCTAACCATGAGAATGTAGAAGTTTTTTCTGAGACTAACAATGACTTACAAAATGATGTACAATTTGTTGAGCAAAGAGAACAAAGGTTTGAACCAAGAGAAGAAATAATAGTTGAGATAGAAACTCCTATGCCTAACAAAAACTTGACAAAGAATCACCCTATAGAGAAGATAATTCGAAGCAAAGATAAAGGAGTAATGCCAAGAAATAGAGTGAATGAGGAACTATGTTTGATTTCTCAAGTTGAACCTAAGAGTGTAGATGAGGCATGCAAAGATGATCATTGGATTCAAGCAATGAAGGAAGAACTAGATCAAATTGTGAAGAATGACACATTGGAATTGGTTTATAGATCAAAAGACAAAAATGTTATAGGAACTAAATGGGTATTCAAAAACAAGATGAGTGAACTAGTTGAAGTTGTGAAAAAAATTTTTAGATTGGTATGCAATGGTTATTCATAATAAGAAGGAATAGATTATGAGGATACATATGCCCCTGTAGCTAGAATGGTACTAGTAAGAATGCTTTTAGCTTATGTGGCAAATATGAAGTTCGTATCAAATGGATGTCAAATCAACCTTTCTAAATGAAGAACTTGAAGAAGAGGTATACATTGAGAAACCTAAAGGATTTCCTTTAAATAGAAGACAAGGATATGGCATGTAGATTGAAGGAAGCATCATATGGTCTAAAGAAAGCACCTAGAACTTGGTATGAAAGATTGGATAAGTATTTGGAAAAACTTGGATTTACTAAAGGTATGATAGATAGTAACTTATATTTGAAATAAATTGAGAATGGTTTGCTAATAATAGTGATATTTGTTGATGACATAATATTTGGAGGCAATGGTGAAGCAAGTGATAAGTTTGTTAGATTGTGACAAACAATGATGGAATTTTCATATCACAAGATAAGTATTTGAAAGACTTGTTGAAAAGATTTTGCTTGGAAAGTTGTAAGCCTATTGGTATACCAATGACAACTAGTCACAAGTTATCTATCAAAGATGAGACACCTATAGTTGAGCAAAAGAAGTACAGATCAATGCTTGGAGGTTTGCAAAATATAACTTACATGAGACCAAATATAACAAATGTTTTTGGGATTGTAGCTAGATTTCAAGAAAATCTTGTGGAGTATCATTATGTAGCAGTGAAAAGAATATTCAAATATTCAAAGGGTACACCTGATTATGGTTTATGGTATGACAGATCAAGTGATTTCATTTTATGTGCTTATACTGATGTGGATTAGGTAGGCATTATGGATGATATAAAAAGTACTAGTGGTGAAGCATTTTTCTTAGGAGGAAGATTGGTTTCTTGGCTAAGGAAGAAACAAGATTGCATTTCACAGAGTATAGCTGCAGCAGAGTATGTAGCAGTAGTGCAAACAATTGTAATCAAGTCATGTGGATTAAATAGATGTTGAAGGACATTGTGATAGAATTTTTAGATCTTGTTATCATACATTGTGATAACACAAGTATATTATGTCTAAGTATCCTATATTACATTCTAAGTGGAAGCATATATCTATTAAGTATCATGTTCTTAGAGAGAAAGTTGCAGAGAAAGAAATCAAATTGGAGTATGTTAGTACAAAAGATCAAATTAAAAATATCTTTACAAAGCCTTTTCCTAAGGATACATTTGAGTACTTGAGAGGTATGCTTGGGGTTATGCCCCCGCCTACTTATGAGTAGATGATGTAGAGATTGCATCACTCCAATGGTATATAGCACTATTATTTGACTAAACTGAATGATGATGCTTCATGTATGGGGGGTATTTGAGATGAGTAGAGTCATCAAGGACTCCTAGTAGTTGATTTTGAACACTTTCTTTGGACACTTGAGCTGATTGAATATTTGGAACAAATGATTGACACAATGAAGCCTTTGTCATTGATGTCAATGGGGGAGAGAAGCGTGCAAGAAAAATATCTCCATAATATGAATGGAGGATAATAGAAGTGTGAGAAGTGTACATGAAAAATATATCCTAAGTATTAATGGAGGAGAAGATCCTCTACTATAGAAGATTAATGTATGGGGGAGAGATTGGAATCTCCTATGTATAAGAGAAAGTATTGTTGATATTTATGGAAGCATCATTGAATGGGGGAGAATCTGAAAGTTGTTTAGTGTGTGAATAATAGATGCCAATCCTAAAAAGATACAAAACAAAGTAGTGTTCCTAAGGATTTTATATTTGATTGATGAAGAAGATTTGAAAAAAGGTGAACAACAAAAGTTGCAACAGAGTGTCGTTTGGTATTCTTGGAACTTAGATGTTTTTCATCTATGTTTTCATCAATGCCAAAGGGGGATATTATTAGCATGAATAATGATGGTATTACTTTGGGGGAGTATCCTAAGCATTGGTGAACATGTAGGATGATTGACATGTTGCGTTCATGACTATGTTTTCCATTGATGACAACATAGTATGGTTTCTATGAAGACTGGCAGAGTAGTAGACATAGATCATAGTCGTACGGATAGAGGTTTGATGTTCAAGTGATGAGTGGTTAAGGACCTATTCTATTGATGTAGTGAAATTCTAAGGGTATCCCTACTAGATGTAATATGGATTCTTGCAAATAACCACATTGAGAAAACACAACACAAGATACACAATATGGTTCCAAATGCAACCCTTTATTCATTAAATAACTATTTACATGCAATATGCCCAAATGTAAGGCCTTCTAGGTTATGGAAAAATATAATAGCATGTAGAATATTAGTTCTACAAGATCCCTCAAGGTCCAATCCCAACAATACCTAGTCTAGATCCACGATCTTGTAGAAACCCCCAAGGAAGATCTCAACTTGTGCTTGCAAGATCCCCAAGCCTCAACTACTATCCCTTCTCAAAATTCACTCTTCTACTACATCCTCTTCTCCAAGCTAGATGATAATGAATTAAGACTCCACAAAACACCCCTACTTGTACCCAACTAAGCCACAGGTTGGCCTAGCCCATTACAAAATAAAATAACCCTTACATTAAATACATGCATAAGGTAAAAGTTAGCTACAATAATCATTAAATACATACAACCCAAATTAAATTCCAAAAGGTCAGCTCATAGACAACTTGGGCAACACAAACACCAAGACATGACTGAGTGTCAAAAACCTCCATCGAGTATCAACTACTAACCAAGCATAATCGAGCTCCCTTCATTGACCAAGCCAACTCGAGAAAAACTACTGCTGAGATCCTAGTGTAAATTGAGACACAATATATGCTGAATGCTCCAAGTATCACCAAATACCTTCATTAATTAATTCAATTGGTTAACACAATAACCACAAACTACCTAGTAATGACAAAGTTCCTCCTTTGGTGACTGAGTCACACATCTTTCTTTAATTGAGTTCCCCAACTCCAAGGCCAAACCACACCCTCTTGTAGGATTGAAAACTAACAAAGGATGCTCCTACATCATCTAAACTATGTTCTGATCACAAATTTAGGTGTGCATTGAGTAAGTCAAAGATATGTGGAAGATATGTGTGACTTACAAAGAGTAGTATAGAGAGAGAGCAACTGATAAGAATTTTTTGATGATTAGATTGTATCTCCTAAAAAAAATGTAATTGTGATATGTGAAGTTATATAGTGACAGTAGATAGTCTGATGGTGATGTCAGTGAGTGTGCAAAGTTTGGAGTCACATGTCTGAGAAGTTGTAAATATTGTGAGTTGACAGTGTTATATGGTTGTGAAATTATTAATTATCTTAATGTGGTCCTGTTATAATTAAACTGGAAAGCCTCAAGGTTGACTCAAGGAATTTTTTTGAGGACATGATACAAAGGAAATATGTTTATCTTGTTTGAGAATGGTAAGGAGAATGCATTGAATGTCACGTGTGTGAACAAGAGCAGAGTGTTTGGTAAATGCAAGTAAACGATCCAAGGGATTATTGGATGCAAAGCCATTGATCTTGTATCAAGATCAAAAGAAGTAGAGAAGCCTGGTTGATAGAACATAGGAAGAGGTGGTACAAGTACAATTCTATTCTATTATTCTACAAGGAATAATAGAGAGATCATTTGGATAGTGGGTTCATTGGTCTTGCTCCTGAAGCTATTTGGACAATGGGGCCATCTACCTTCTACAACTCCTAACAAGGTTGGAATCTCCTAATAGGAACTCAAGGTCTTGTAACAGGGACTGATATGTGCTAAATATATTTCATAGACTCCTAACAGGGTTCATCCTCTAACAAGGAACATTTATATTAGTACATCATTTTATGGGTACCATCTACATTGGGGTTTTCCCTCTAATCAAGGGATTCCCTAGTTAACATATTTGGTGTTATTGTGTATGAGTGTCTTGTTATGGTTGCTAATTATATAGTTCATATGGTTAATGATTAATAAGGTTGATAATATTTTTAATAGTTGGATAACTGATTCACCCCTCCTCTCAGTTATATTGGTGGACTTTATATTCTAACATCTTGATATTCAACCATTCCTTGATAATCTTGTTCTAAATTGCAACGTTCCTCTTTATCCTTAAAATACGATACCATATGCTTATGATACTAGTAGAGATTTTTTTGAATAATTTAGAATAATTGAGAGGGGGGTGAATCAATTATCTAAAGTCCAAATGTATAGATAATACTTTTTAGTACTTAACAAATACATGTGCATGCATTGATCATCCAATATCTCAAACCTTAGTATATGACTATCCTAGGTCAAATGAACTTTGTAGAAATGTAAAAATGAAATATCACAAATTCAATCACACAATTGACACAAGGATTTTACATGGAAACCCAATTTTAGAAAAGCCACCAGTAACATGCTACCAATTCTCACTCTTATGAAGTGAGCCATGTGAAGAGCCAACCTTGTTAAAGGCTACAATGCTCACTATTAAATGTGACTTTGATTAAAGGATTTCAATCACCCTATTAGGATTAGCCTTGCTATAGTACTTTAGAATGTCACCCTATTAAAGGATTTACTCATGACTGTTAGGTCAACCTTAATCCAAAGGATTTATCCTGATTGATACAGTTGTTAAAAAGTAATAGTTGGACTTGACTTGATAATAAAAGAACTCACTTTTAGATTATAGATCTCTCATTCATCTCTCCATTGTACTTGGAATTCATTCCTCCTCATCCTTGATATCTTGTTCACTCTTCAAGCCTTCACCTCCTTAAGCCTTCATTCTTATTGTGCCAACCACAGGTTCATTCCTTCGGCCACCAAATGAAGCAACACCTTAAGACTCCTTGTCTATCTCTGGTTTGCACTCTAACATTATTCTTCTAGCATGTTATCTCCTTGTATAGAGAATGTTGATCTTTTTCTACTTAACCACAATCATCCATTTTAGGATTAGATCAGATTCATCAAATCTACCCTCTTTTCCATTTTGTTCCCTCTAGAAACTTCTCTTACAATCCTCTTCAAATTCATCTTCAAATGGGTTATCTTGAATTTTGTGCACTAGCTCATCATAATTATCTTCAACACACTTCACATAATTCAAGAAATCAACTTTGTCTATTTAGATTCATGAAATCTTTGATCAAACTCTTTATATTGGTACTTGGTAATAACATGTTGTTTGCTCAGCAATAACTATCTTCTGATGCTCGGTCAACACTAGGTTTCTTGACATGAGCTAAGTCTTACTAGTGTTTAACACATACTAAACTTCCTTTTCTTGACACATATTAAACTTCCTTTGCTTGACACATATTGAATGTTTCTTTGCTTGGCCATAACTAACTTTCTACTCAACCTAAACTAAATTACTTGGCTTCCATTATTTGTTCGATCAGGCTTGGCAGAAACATTTCTTTACTTAGTCTCCTTCTTGTATTTTATTAAGTATCCTTTCATTGTAACCTTTAGTAGATAAATAATATACTATATCATCAAAGTCTTGCTTGGTCTTAGTGCTCCTTTTATAAAACATATAACTCAATGTTTCTCTAAGTACTCTTGTTATCCTTTCTTTTCAAATCCTCTTCATCAATCGATCAAATGATAGCATTCAAACAAAATTAGAAATTATCTTACCAAAAAGTAGTAGGTTTGACATCAGTGACAAAATAATGATTGATCTCATCATAGGTTTCAACAATCTCCTTCATTTCTATACTTCAATAATCTTCTTTTTCAATAGAGATTATCATCCTTAGAAGTATATATATGCACTTTAGATGAGGTTGTCATAAAGGTTATTTGTTCTTCTTCAAAGATAGATATGTTAACTTCTAGGCTTTTTGTTGGACCAAAAGATCAACTTACACATGTTTGATAAAACCACGAAGCTTATAGAGGACACTTGATGTTGTTAAACCATGTCATGAATCCACCAAGTAATGTTGATCTACTACCAAAAATTCCCCTCCTAGTATTACTTGTCATGACCTATAGGGATTTAAACATATGACTAAGCTCAAAACTACTTGTAATCTGCTAGGGTTATCACTGCACCAAAATATTGACCTATCGATTCCCAACAAAAGCACTGGACTCATAGAAAACATATGAGGTTGTTAAACCATGTTACAAATCTAGTGAGGTATGTTGGCCCTCTTCCAAAAAATTAACCCACCTTCATTTTTATTTGCTACTTATCTAGAGTTAATTGAGAATTCCATAAAGTTAATAGCTTTAAATTTTGTCATTTTCAATCAACACAGTCAACATTATATTTTCATTTTTATTGGAGGACACAATTTTAGTTCTTTACATTTGTTTATATGGATTATTTCAAGATATTGTAGCTATTACCTTTTTTATATTCCTCTACATATTTGGAGGACACATTTGAGAGGTCATCTCTCCTCTTTGATGACAATGACTTCTCTCAATTTGTCATGTCATATTTGAGCTTATTCTACAAAATTTTCTACATAGTTTAAATTTCTCACCTTCTTTTGTGATTGAACATATACTTGATTGGATAATGACATTATCTTTCATGGAAAAGGAGATACATGATTTATTTTTGTAGACGACTACCTATTTTTCATCTCCAGGCTCCAATTAGGTAGTGTCATGCTTGTTGCATGGTAATCATTTTAAAATTTGGCTCAATACCTTATGCCATAATATGAAAGACATTTTCTTTGATTCAATTCATTGAAAATATTATATATTTTATGAAGAAAATAAAAAATGTGACATAAAATGATACATTATCAAACATCTTTTCTAAAAATATAAATCTTATTCATCAAAGTATTCAAATACTTCGCACAAGTTGTGAAACTAGCTAAGACAAATAAATTCAATGCTTGAATTTACAATATGAATTTGTGTGTGGAAATTAAAATGGAGTATAAGAATCATGGGAGTCATCCATTACCTAAATGGATGGTGAGTTTTCTTATGCTTTGACTTTGCTCCTCCAACTTTCCTCACTTCCTACTTTCCAAGTGCAAGACCATGCGATCACATAAAAGAAATATGGTAAGATCCAAAGGATCTAAGTAATGGCTAGCTTGTCATCATTACAGCACATATAAACATCCATATTATCTAAGTCCAAACAATGTTCTATTTTTCTAACCAATTTGTGTCATGTGCAACAAAGGTGAATAAATGACACATGGATGAAAATTATGGCCCCCATAAGGGTTGAAGCCCAACATGTCATTGATCAACAAATAGAAGACATGGTGCTAAGAAGATGTATAGTATTAAAGGGACATGTTAAATCATTACATGAAAATTTTTATTGTATCACTATGCAAATCAAAGTCAGAGTAAGTAGGAGTTGTTTAAGGGACAACATTCTCATAGCTAAAATCTTAAAGTTTAATGCTTATGATATCAATTATGAAAGATAAATAATTTTTTTATCAAATATCTAAGAGGATATTATCAATTATGTTAAAACAAAAAGAAACTTTCATGTTTAAAGCATATTGATTTAAGTGAACAACTTACATGGAAACAATGAGGTAATAGGAGTTTTGATGGTAATCATGATGATGCCAAGTACAAATGTTATAGGAGCTATGTAGGGGTCCACTCATAACATAAGCAAGTGAATGTGAAGATTAGCCAATGAATGAGTAGAGGGAAATGAATATATAATGTCTGAGGTCTCCAAGAGAGGTAAGTTCATGCGAGAAATAATCATGATGACAACATCCAATGATTGCAATGGTATAATTTCAAACAAAAGTGGTATCTATTAGTCATAACATGTTGTCATAATAGATGGGAATATTAAACATTTTGGAAAGGGATGTGAATCTTTCTAAACATTATTAAAAGGCATCATGATATCGCTCATTAACAACAAGTTTCTAAGTTTATAAAAGTGGCAAGGGACATATATCAAAGAACTTCTAAAATACCAATAGAAGGTATGGTGAGTTTAATAATATAATAAATTTAAAAAAATATTTTTTCATTAGTGACAAGTGAAAGAATGTCACAGGGGATATTATAGAAAGCAACATAAATATTCAACATATTAACATCGGAGAAAAGAGTTGAAACTATCATAAGAGCAAATGTATTTTTGGGTTAGTAGCATGTTTTATCCTAGAGACAACATAAAATGCTAAAGTGACATTGAAAATGTTTTCATTAGTTACAATCTGAGCATCAAAGGAAAAATAAGCATATTTCTATAACTTGTTATAACATAAAGAAGTTTCACATGCAACTTGCTGGAATAAATAGAAAATCATATGTTTCATGGAGGTTGTTCATCATGGTGGAATCTAATTTAAAATAGCTACTTCTTGGCCTAATAATGGTATCAAAAAACTACAGCAATGGATTGCCTATTCAGGATTGGACACCCTAATTGGTTTCTAAATGAATTATTTAGTCTTATTTAATTATTGACCAGGGATGTAAACTTGGAATACCATTCACAAAGTATATACTTTAAACTCTCTCAATCTTAAGACTAACCTATGGAATTCAAATGCTTGAGCTTTAGGAAAACTAAACTAAAATCAGTAAATGAAATTACTTTAACAAAGCATGTAATCATGGGTAGGAGTTAACTATCAATGCTATAGGAATAGTCCACCAATTTTTTTATTAAGCAACATAGTTCTACCTTACTTAGAAATAAATAGGAAAATGAATTCTACTCTAATAGAACAATTCACTCACCAAGTGGGCCCCCTTGGATGAGTGAACAAAAAATACAATCAACATAAAAGATATAAACTTGAACTATGCATTCTATTTATTCATGGAGAAAGATTACACTTGATTGAAAAATAGTATCACAATAGTTCTATTATGAAAGAGTAACTCATTGGACTCTTTCAACTTCTTTTTAAAAAGTTACAATAGTTGTTTATTTAAAGGAAAACTTACAACTACATCCTAAATTTAAGATCACTCCATTAATGAAGACCAATTATAGACTCATAAAATTTCAAAATAGAAACAACATTAAACATGAATAAATCCTCTAGGAATATAGCATGTTGATGAAACTACATCTCGTGTTGCATGCAACATAAATTGATTTGCCCCACTTGCAAAGGTTTTGCAATCCACAGTTGGATTTGGCTATTCCGGTGCTGTAATGTAGGTCCTTGAATGCTCGCAGTAAACACATGCAAAATAATCAATGCACACACAACCTTTCATATGCATAAATATTCTAATCATCAATATTAGGAAAATGGTGTAAAGTTCCAATTAACACTCTTGCAAGTCCTATGGCTATAGGAGGAAAACTACCCAAAACATAGCATAGGCAGGGAAACATTTATCAACATGTATAGCTACTATATTATACCTTTATTATTCATGAATTCAAGCAAATATCATGTCTTTGAACTATCCATATATCTACTCCATGTCTTCACACACACACACACACACACACACACACACACACACACACACATATGTATATGTATATATATATATATGTATATATATATGTCTATATATATATATGTATATGTATATATATGTATGTATATATCTATATACATAGACATATATATACATATATATGTAGATATACATAGATATATCTCTATATATACACAAACACACACACACACACACACACACATATATATATGTATATATACATATACATATACATATATGTATATATACATATACATATACATATATGTATATATGTATATGTATGTATATGTATATTGTAACGCCCCAGTAAGGGATCTAAAAGAATTAACCCAAAGTTTCACTAAGTTTGCCAAACAATTTTTATAAAATAATTAGAAGGTAATTATTTACTTATTTAAATCATTGAACTAGTTCTCATTTTCTTTTAGATAAAATCATTCGCATTATTTCACTAAAAATCAATGTTACTAATAATTTCAAGAAGCGTCTACCATTATTCAAATTATAAACCATTCACATCAAACACATAGTGTACACTCGAAAGTGTCACACTCTAAACCCTTCTATCCAAACGATTCCATGAGTTGGAATGCTTGGATGCCGGCTTAGAGCTCCCTATCTATGGAGTGCAAGAGAGTATATTTCAAGAATAAGAAGGCTCTCAGATGAGCCTTAGAGATACTCTTCTTGCTAGTAAACCATGCAATGGGAGGTTCCAAAGACAAGATGCAAGAATGCAAATGTCCCAAGGAGTTCCTCAAGGATGCAATGCAAATGAAGATTAAGCTAAGAATGAATATGAAAAGTGCAGCTATTCTAAGCATTGTTGAGAGTGTTACAATACCCTTATTAAGCTATGTGAGATTAAGCTACATGTAAAAATGAAAGCTAAGCTAAGATGCTATGGTATGAGAGAATGTAGACAAGAAATAGAAGTTCTCCACAAAGCTCCAAAGAAACCTGTTAGAAAACCTGCAGCATAACAATATTCAAAATGATGATGGATTGAGGGGGAAAGCTCTCTCCCTTTTAAAGATATATGGATGGTGGAGATCAAGATGAAGATGGTGGATGATCAACGGTGGAATTCGAAAATAGGAGTGATCCATGTGCACACACAAATCAACCAATAGAATATAAGTTGACTTGTCATATAAGACAAAAGTCACAAAGCCTTTTCTTTTAATTGCAAAATAGAAAAAGGACTTTATGTGTGCACTTTAAGTGGGTTATAAGAATGGGGTCTTTTATTTAATTAAAAGGGGACATGTTCTTTTAATCAAATAATGAACTTAGGATAGCATAGTCAAACTATAGGTTATAATCAAATAAATTGATTATTAGCAATTTGGTCTAGGTAAATGATTAAATTAATTTAGCCAAAATGCTGAGAAGGGGGCTAATAGTCTAGATGACCATTTTTAGGTGATTACATTTGCCCCTCTTTGACTAATGCGTGATCGATCTGGGAACACATTATGTCAAAGAAAATAGAAAGCCAAGTAGGCGGTGATAGATATAGATATATGATTCCAAAGAATGAAATGCATAAATAGATAGCAAGTCGTGAATGCACAGCCTGATAGCAGTAGTATTGAACACTAGGAAGAGATGATGTCAGAATTCAAGAAGAATACTAACACTTAGAAAAGCGGATAGAGTGAGAGCAAGTGAGAAGATCAAACAAATGCTCCTAAGCAGTGATAGAGTATTTCTGCCCCCTCGGGATCGAAATTGAAATGAGGTAAGGGGATGCAAAAACTAGCTAGAAATGAGAAAATTAGAGTATAGCAATGTCCAAGATGACAGATAGATGATTAGAACCCAAGAATGACTATATAAAAAAATTGATAAAATGCCCCAGTTTGACTAGAGTTGACCTTGAAGGATATAGCATAAAAATAAGGTCGAAATGAGTAGAAAGGTGATTTTAGACATGAAATAGTGAATTTAAGTAGATATGAAGTATGAAAATGATGAAGACATGAAGAAATGAAGATGCCCCAGTGATTATTCAGAGATTAGACCTCAAAAGGTCAGCTAACTGCTCAGAAGAAAATAGAATTTTAAAAGACAATTTTGACCATCAAGATGAACTCGAATTTGGATTTCGATCCCGAAAATAAATCTAGGACATCAAAATTATTTAAGAGGTCAAAACTTTAGATAATGTGATGACAAGATAGAAAAGAGATGAAGTGAAAGATTAAGAAGGTGAAAAGACATGAACAAGAAGAAAGTAAAGAAATATATGAAAGGAGTTAGCTGATATGTCCACAAAAAGATGAAGAGAGAGCTCTCCCCATATGCAAGAATGCAAGACTAAGCTAGAAAATGAACTTAAAATGCAAGCTAATATGCAAAGTGGTTTACTAGCAAGAAGTGCATAACATTTAGACTCTTAATTTCATCATTGAGCATTTATTAGGGACATCATGAGATCATACAACCATCACTAGTATAACTATGAGGATATGAATATGATCGATATTAGATAGGTATGTGGAAATCCAATCTAAGCATCAGAGACATGTAAGTCAAGATAACTACACGATTAGATTCCCTAAGTTTAATTTAGCAAGATTACACCTGTATCAAGGCATAAGCGTCAGGATAAACCCTAAGTGCGGTCTTGCAAAACAATCAAGGATGATACATTTATAAGTCAAAGTGTTGAATAGGACAAGCATGAATGCTTACAACACTATAGACAAACAAAAGTATACCCACAAGCAGAAATCAAGAAAATATGTCCCATGCCCCCAGTCTTCTAGTCAATGACATCCTTGAAAGACTATTAGGGAGGGAATACATGGCAAAGAAATCATCATAGACAACACACAAAGTAGATAAATGTTAGCATAGCTCAGTCGTTTAAGTGTTAAAGTGTGTGTGTGTAAGTCACTTGGCCATTTCTTCTAGACTTGATTCTGATAGTGAGAAATATTGCAACATCGGAGACTGTAGGTAAACTATCTTAAAAGTGTTGAAAAACACTTGATGTCAAGGTGGGGGAAGTGTTGAGAAACACTATTTTGTGAGTTGTCAGAGAAACCCTAATGCACAAGAATACCTCAATAGGCTAAGTAGCTATGCCCCCAAGATGAGGACAAGAAACAATTCCAAGCTAGGAAATGTGTAGCAAAGTGGATGATTGAGATTGATAGACATAGGTGCAAGGCTTTCAAGTAGTGCCTGTTTCCAGGTTTTCACCACTTTGACAGATTTTTTTTTTTTTTTTTTTTTTTGGGTGATACATCAAAGTGCCTATTGCTAGGTTTTCACTAAGATAATCTTTTTTTCAAGACATTTTCCGATTTTTAGGATTTTTTCAGCATCATATATGATTTTTTAAAAAAAAATTTAGAAGGTTTTAGAGATCACTAGTTCTCAAGCAAGATCACATCATTTTCTCCCAATGTCTAGCAAGGTATAGGATATGATGGAGCAACAAGCCAGTGGATAAGCAAAGATGGATGAAAAAAAAGTATGAAGCAAGTGAAAGTGATCCTCAAGGACTGACTCCTCAAGAGTACCCAAGCTAGGGAAAGAGGTGAAATAGTCATATGAATCATGTTTTGGATAAGCAATGGAAGTAATGAGAAAGATAGCATGTAGGATAAGTGGTGAAGCCAATGAGAGAGATATCATGAAGCATGTAGTCCAAAAGAGTAGACATGTCAAGAGACCTAAGAACCATTTTTATTTATCAAGATCAAGACCAAGGGGTCAACCAGATAGTATAGCAATGGGATAGAGCAATGAGAATAAAGCTCAAGATAGAGGCTATGAGTGAATGGGAGAGCACAATAGAAAATATGGTGGATAAGATAGCCAATATGCAAAGATAGCTCAACATTGTCAAGATCAAAGAGAGAAGAGGGGATAGATGGATGATGGAAGAATTACGCATGATGCCTGTTTGCCAGGTTTTCATCATGGTACTTATCCAAGGTGCCACAAGAAGTAGTTTTCACCATAGGATGGATTTATTTCTCTTTACTTTTGCTACCAAGGTGCCACAAGAAGTAGTTTTCACCAAGGCACATTTTCATTTTTTTTTTTTTTTTTTCTTGAATTGTTAGAAAGAGCTCAAGCTTTTTGAATGTAGATAGTGCTCCTATAAGAAAGATAAGTCATGATAAGCCAAGACCATAGAAAGGTATGCTCAAAGATGTTGATAGGGTGATGAAAGGGAAATGGTAGTAGGAAGAATATATGGAGGATAAGAGTTCATGTATAGAAAGGAGGTGTAAGCTTTAGAGGGTTTCATGAGGATAGTTGAAATATTGGACAAGATCAACATTGACACATACCTTGAAGGGTATTGGAACAATGGAGGAATCATGGATGAAGTAGCTTGAGGTTTAGATGTATGAGGTGGTAGAAGAGATTTGGAAAAAAGTGGAGTGGAAGGCTTTGGAATATTTTTAGAAAGATTTTTGGAAGAAGATGGAATGGAAGCCTTTGGAAGCTTGAATGTCAACTTTGAAGTATTTTCAATATTCAAGTCCTTTAAAAGAGACTTGGGAATCCACATAGCTTTAGATTTTCCTCGTTCTTTGGGTGCTTGAGATTGCATTTCTTCAATGATGGATTTAGGAACCCACATTTGCTTTGATTTAGCTTTATTAATAGTGGACCTTTTCGGTCTCTTTTGTGCATTCTCCTTTTGAGCATTCACATGTCGATTAGATGGGACATAGTGATCTTCATTTTTCAATGGATTCTTATGTTTATTCTCACTTCCAAAGGACTTGGGATTTGTGGATGAATAAGGATGATATGACTGGTTTAGATGGATAGATGGGTGATAATTCATCAAGGATGATCGTCTTTGTTGATCTTGAGGTATGATGGGAGAGCTAGGACTAGAAAATGTAGGAGATGAAGGAACATAAGGTCCCAATATAGATGGAAGGTTTGAAGGCTTTAGCTTTGATGGATAAGGACCAAGGATAGATTTAGAAGATGGAGAGAGATACTGGAAAGGGATATCAACATCTTTAGAGTGAGCAATGTGGTCAAAGCCATCAATGGACTCATGAGTACCTTTGATAGGAACACCATTTTTAATAGGAGTACTTGAAGCTTGAGCACAATTTTGAAGTGGATATGGAGAAATAGAACATGAGGGGATGCTTTGATCTTGACAAGTAGCTTTGGATAGCATATGAAGAGAACTTTTCTCATAATTTTCAGTAAGCTCAAGGGAGATAATGGAAGTTGTGTCTTCATCATACTTAGGAGGTGGATAAGATATAGAATATGGAGGGGAAAAATCTTGAAAGAGATGAAAGGGTGCTTGATCTTGATCTTTCTTGAAATTTATAGCTTTTTCTTTTTGAGAGTCCTCTTGACATGGAGCCACTTCTAAGGACAAGGGAGAATGAAGAGTGAATGGAGTAGTGTTTGGATTAGGCATAGTAGTGCATGAAGGTTGAGGATGTTTAGGATTAGTAGCATGGAAAAGGTTTGCAGCCAAGTGAAGGTTAGCTTGATTTTCTTTTAGAGGTAGCCCTTGAGGATACACATAGTCAATGTGGAAAGCATTAGGTTCTTTATTTGATGGAGGCATGTTGGAAAGCTTTGAGGTTTTGGGAGATGCACGAGTGTTGGAAGAAGTGGAAGATGTAATGGAGCCACTACTAGACATAGGTTCATCAATGTAATCTTGCTCAAGAGAAGTATCTTCACCACATGAGTCACTAGAGGTTCCAAGATCAACAATCTCATCATCAATGAGATCTTGAATTTTATATTTCAGCTCTATACAATTAGAAGTAGCATGGTCATTAGATTGATGATAGGCACAATAGGTATCTAAGAATGGATTTCCATAGGAGCTAGACTTAGGCAACATGATGAGCTTATTGCCAAGAAGTTTTTGCAAAGTGTCATCATAAGAATCTTCCAAGGGAGAAAAAGTTCTATCAAAATTATGTCTAGAGTCCTTTGGTTGCTTCCCAAGTGAATAGCATGCATAAATGTCTTCATCATTGTCTTGGTCAAAGATAGGTTTATCATGAAATTTTGACGTATGCTCCAAGGATGTATCATTTGCTTGTTCTCTAAAGAGGTCTTTAGATCTAGAAGATGAAGACATTTGATGTCTTGAAGTAGAGCATGTAGACCTAGAAGAAGAGGATGACCTCAAAGAAGGTGACTCACATGCATGTAAAGACCTTAAGGAAGATTCATGTAATGATGCAATCTTCTCCTCCAACCTTTTCTCAAGTTTAGACTTCATTTCGCTCATGCCCTTAGAGAGATGAAGGTAAGAAAGATCATTTGTCTCTTCTAGTTCTTTGTATTGTGCATATAGATCTTGAAACTCTTTAGTGACATGGAGGATATCATGATCATCTAGATTTGGTTGAGGTTTGGTAGCACAAGGTTTAGATCCCATAGTTTTAGATGCAAAGCCAAGCATAAAATAGTCTAGAAGATAACTTGATGTTGAAACTATAGGAGGTAGAGTGTTCACTTGACAAGATATTAGAGAGAGATTAAAGTGACTTGTCAAACAATATGTCCAAGAAATTTACGACATGAATGACTCAAGTCAATAGCTAGGCAAGATGCCAAAATAGCCAAATAGATAGAGCAAGCAGGGTGACAAGTGAACAACTCTCCAACCCAAGAGTGTAGTCAAGAAATCAAGGCAACCATTTCAGCAAAAAGAGAACTAGCAAGTGGACATAGACCATGAAGATAGAAAGACCAAGAGCGATAAGACCAAAGAGCCACTTTAAGCATGTTCAAAAACTAGAGACATAGCAAATCAAAGTCAAATGATGAGACTCCCCTTAGCAAGCAACAAAAGAAAAATGTTAAGACTTGGATGACAAAGTTTGACAATAGTTGATAGCATAGCAAGTTTGATGTTCAAAAACAATTTCTTTCCAAGCAAGATAGTGACACATGGAGTAGTCTTCAAAAAATCAAGCAAGGGACAAAGCAACCTTGCATGATACAAGCATATGTGAGGTCTTAAAAGAAAGCCGTATAACTATCATCATGTGTATGTTCCAAAGATTTCCACAGGTATACCACATTCAAGAACACATCAAGCAATATCTACCTAAAGGACATGGTTCATTACTCAACAACTTGGCCCACGCTTGATGCTCCTTCACCTCACACCAAGTGGTTGCCCACAAGAGATATTGGCTTTGTCATGGAAATGCCATAAGCATAACCAAGGGAACACATATGGTGAGTGTAAATCTTGGGGTGATCCGGGTAGTCCACTAGGATCAATCCTTGCACCAAGAAGTTGAGCGGCTAAAAAAAAGGTAGTTACTAACTTAGAGTTTTTAGATCGGGCTTCCGTTCATAGTGTTCCTCTTGCTCCCAATTACGGGACACCTCACCTTGCGATGAGTAACCGATCTCGCGATCACAAGAGTACCTTAAGCATTCTTGCCTAGTGATCTCCCTATGGTCGAAATCCCATAAGCGATCACACTAGACAAAGATAAACACTACATCTACCAAGGTTTTGTGTCCTTGATAGCCTTGAGTTTATAGTGGGTTGGAAGAGCCAGGTAATCGGCTTGTTCCCACTTGGGTCGTTCCTCTCAGGTTGTCCGAGTGCAGGCCCTCTAAAGGATTCTAACTACACAAAGAGTGGATCAAATTTTGGAAGTCAAGATTTTTGGTTCACCACAAGGGTGAAGAGCATTCTCTCCTATTCCAATCATTTTCTCTCAAACACACCAAGAAGATTCAGTTACCCCTTATTTTTGAAACCAAATGGCAAGTCAAGATTTCTGATTCACCACAAGGGTGAAGAGCATACTCTCCTATTACCAAAAGACTCCAATCACAAGTTTTATGTGCCTATGAAAAATGAACAATTATTCAATGCCACACATGAAAACAAAAAAGCAAGAAATTTGGGTTTTTATGCTTTGGGCAGCCCTGCAAACAATCGTTAGTAGCCCTTGTGCATTTGAAGCTTTGACATGCGTTCTTTTTATGCAATGTTTCAATTTTTTTCACAAGGATGGCAACCTGAAATCACAACTTGTTAGCAACAAAAGTTAGTGTGAAATAACATAAAAATCTGCAATAAAAAGTAGTGAGTTTCTTCAAAAATCTAATTTATCCTCCAACCAAGTACATGCAAAGAAAGTGCAAGTTAATCACAAATGCTTTCATTTTTACTCTTTGGTTTTGACCTAGTCAACAAGATTGGACTTTTTTGCTATGATTTCGTATCCAAAAATGAAAATGGAAAAAAGAGACCCCTATTAAAAATTAGAGAGCTTTCCAAAAATGCAAGAAATTTTAAAAAATCTTTTCATTTGCTCCCTAGAGATTGATTTTGTCAAAACAGGCCAAATTTATCAAATCGAATTTTTTATCCTTAATACGATGTCAAAATTCAAAACACAAAGAAAGAACCCCAATTAGAATTGAAAAAGCTTTCTGAAAATGTAAGTTTTTTAAAAAAAATCGCTGATTTGCGATCAGAAACGACTTTTTATGAAAAACAAAGAAAAACTCACAACTCCCGAAAATCACGTCAAAATGCTCTGCAAATCGGAGTGAGACATTTTGAGCATATATCCAACCTGCAAAAAAAAATTTCAGAACCAAACTCTAAGCGGTTTAAAAGATATGATCAAATCTTTAAACCAACTAAGTTTTTGGCCTTCAAACCAATTTACTTATGGCTTAAAACCAAAGTGATAATTCTACAAAAGCATTTGATTAGATCCAATATGCTGCTGTAAAAAACCAAAGATAAAAAATGAAAGCAAATGGAGCTAGAACTTGATTCAAGCCCCACGGTGGGCGCCAAAAATGTACACTCGAAAGTGTCCCACTCTAAACCCTTCTATCCAAATGATTCCATGAGTTGGAATGCTTGGATGCCGGCTTAGAGCTCCCTATCCATGGAGTGCAAGAGAGTATATTTCAAGAATAAGAAGGCTCTCAGATGAGCCTTAGAGATACTCTTCTTGCTAGTAAACCATGCAATGGGAGGTTCCAAAGACAAGATGCAAGAATGCAAATGTCCCAAGGAGTTCCTCAAGGATGCAATGCAAATGAAGATTAAGCTAAGAATGAATATGAAAAGTGCAGCTATTCTAAGCATGGATGAGAGTGTTACAATACCCTTATTAAGCTATGTGATATTAAGCTACATGTAAAAATGAAAGCTAAGCTAAGATGCTATGGTATGAGAGAATGTAGACAAGAAATAGAAGTTCTCCACAAAGCTCCAAAGAAACCTGTTAGAAAACCTGCAGCATAACAATATTCAAAATGATGATGGATTGAGGGGGAAAGCTCTCTCCCTTTTAAAGATATATGGATGGTGGAGATCAAGATGAAGATGGTGGATGATCAACGGTGGAATTCGAAAATAGGAGTGATCCATGTGCACACACAAATCAACCAATAGAATATAAGTTGACTTGTCATATAAGACAAAAGTCACAAAGCCTTTTCTTTTAATTGCAAAATAGAAAAAGGACTTTATGTGTGCACTTTAAGTGGGTTATAAGAATGGGGTCTTTTATTTAATTAAAAGGGGACATGTTCTTTTAATCAAATAATGAACTTAGGATAGCATAGTCAAACTATAGGTTATAATCAAATAAATTGATTATTAGCAATTTGGTCTAGGTAAATGATTAAATTAATTTAGCCAAAATGCTGAGAAGGGGGCTAATAGTCTAGATGACCATTTTTAGGTGATTACACATAGTAGCGGAAGCAATAACATACAATCAACTGTAAGCATACATAATACGTTACATTCCTTAAGGATCCCAAGATGTTGAGTCACATTTAACTTAATTACAACTAAGTCCAACAACTATCACATCCACATGAAAGAATAATTAAAGGTCCACAATCCATAATATACATTTGTTCCAAATGCCTATTCGAAATGCTCAATCATCCATTGTACATGTCACAGGGTATGAAAGGCTTAAAAGAATATACATATGTAAAAAAAAAGATACATCATCTTCATCAAATCCATGATACAAGTGCAATAAACATACATGGTACATCCATCCATCAATAAAGATATAACAACCATAAAAGATATCCATCCATCACAAAACACATCTAACTAAGTGCACGATTCCTCTCAACCATCAATAGCATCATTAGACCATCGTGGGCCCTAGCCATTCCTCTGTGCGTAACATCCCAAGTCACCAAAGAGATCATCAGTATTATCATAGTAGGAATGTCACTCTTAAAACATACTACAACATATGCATAAAGAAATCTAACATGCTACAAAATATGCATGCAAATATTAAGCATAAGATGATCCTACAAATTAGATAACATCATCTATCACATGCTAATCATCAATATAAAGAAACATACTAGTAAATAACATCCATCATAAGATCCAAGAACTGAATGAAGATAAATCCCAACAAGGAATGATCCAACCACGGTGTCTACGGATGGATCTCAAATGGTAAGAGTGAAAAAATACTACCACTCGATCGTGTGGAACCTAATGGCCCACTCCCACCATGCTGAGGAGATAATCTCAAGTCCCAAACAAGATATCAAATCACATAACACAAATACTCTCTAAGTCCAAGAATTCTAAAAGTATACTAACTCAAAGGCTCTAATAAGAATGACATCTAATCCCAAAGGCACAACAATGACATGTAAGAAATCTACTATGTAAGCGAGAAAGTATCATCGCACGAATCATGCTAGAGTTACCCTGGTAGTCTCTCAATAGACCTCAACCCCCTAGTGATCCCTATGCGGCCACTAGTATCCTCTCGTACTAACGAGACATACTATAGAATTTAAGGTTGAAACCAAGCGTTCTCTCTACTCCCATCCTAGTCTGTACTAGCACTCGAGGCATGGGTGAGAACATACAATTATCTTATTAGGTTCATTTTAATTCCCATTTAGTGTAAATGTTTTCACTTATTAAATAAATTACAATGAGTTACCCTTGCAGCCACTTAGGGCCCCAACCCCCATTGCAAGCCACTTCCCGACACTATCCTAGGCTCATAAAATCACAAATCACAAAAATCACCTCAGTCCTATACAAATGACTGGAAAGCATCAAAAGACAATCCACAATAATCACATCAGTTCTCCATGAGTAACTGGAAAACATCAAATGATAATCATAATAATCACAATAGTTCTCATCGAGCAACTAAAGGCATCAATAATAAATCACAAATATCCCACGATTCTCAATGAGCAACTATAATAAATCACAATGTCCATATGTTCTCAACAAGCAACAGGAAAGTATCTCAAAGTAATACTGATCAAAGGCTCCAAAATGGTCAAGTCAAATATGTCACAACATGACATCATCAAGAACAAATCAAACACTTCAGTCCCATCAAGGTGACTGGAAAGTAATCCAAGTATAACTGATCGATGACTCAAAAATGCTTAAATCAAGTATCACAAATACATACACCTTAGCTTCACACAAGAAGACTGAAAAGCAATAACAATCAGTAAATGCAAACATCTCATAGAGCATACCATCACATTACCACGGTTGAGTTTTAAAAAGATCAAGATCAACATCAGTATGACATCACAAACACATAACCCCTGAGCCTCTGGTAACAACCTAAGACTAGTCAAAGCTAGAACAAATCCCAAAACCCCAAAACACATATAGCATAGAGAAACAAGATACAAACACATGTTTTGGTTTGCTTTTGCAATCACATGGTTAAGCCAAATATGAGGTTTCAGATTTTGTTTCAAGTATATTTCAAGTGTATAAGATTCTCCATTTAATTTCCAAGTCAACCCATTTATCTTTTCAAATAAAAACATAGAATTATCCCTTCCTTATTTTAAAACAATTTTCTAAAATAATTAGAAGATAATTATTTAATCATTCACATTATTCAAAACATTAGAAAAATACTTATCAACTTTCAAATAATCAGTTTACAATTTTTTTAAAACACTTCAAGGACAATCATTTATTTAAAATAATCTTCATTGATTTTAAGTAAAATCAATCTCATTAATAATTCAATTATTTGATTCCACTAAACACTTATTAATATCTCTTTTCTTTTAGTTTGCCCTCATTTAAAAATCTATTTACTAAAATTAACTAATAATTAATTAGACTCCTTTTACTATTAACTAATCTTAATTAAAGTAAATTTAATTAGATTAGTTAATAAATCATATAAAACTAATGCATAATAATAAGATTCTATTTTAATTTGAACCCAAACCCGAATCAATTTCCAAATTTTGATTCTACTAAGGGAAGATTGCAATAATATTTTTAATTCCCATAACTGGATGAAACAATATGCATGCCCGAATTCCAAATTACAAAATTAAAGATTCATTCATAGAGAATTATTTAGACACACATAATAGACACAATGAAGATAGGAAGAGAAAGAGCATAATAAAATATGCGAAATAATCACGAGTGCCTACCTAGACACTGATGCTAATTCGCTACGCCTCAAAAAATTGTAGAGAAGCTCCTCCTCTTAGAATCTTCTCCTTTCCAAAAATTCCTTCCTTCTCCAACATTTGCAATTCTTCCAAGAATCAAACCAACCACATCAAATGACTAGGAGTGCCTGAAGATAAAAAGCTCTCAAGAAGCACCTAGAAGCATGTAGAAGCATATGAGCTTGCCGAAGTATATGAGCTTGCCAAAGCATACGAGGATGTCCATACACACTACGAGAGCCTATATATAAAGGCCTCTAAGATGCATCTAGATTGTGTCTAGAAAGAACTAGGAGATAAGCATGACAACTAAGCACATACCTTTCACGATAAGAAGATAAACAATGTGCTCAAATAATGTGCTAACTCTTAAGTGTAGACAACACGTTCGTAATTAAAGTGCAAACTCATGTGTTGTCAACATGACAACTCACAAGAGGTTGCATACTCCTATGTGAATAAGTATTAAAATAATGCACATTACTTTATTCAATATTCACTTGACTCCTTTTTAAATTAATTTATTAATTTTAAATCTCATGCACTTATCATGTGGTCATGAATTTTTTTAATAAATTAATTTCTTTTCCACTCTAAAATTTATTTTCAAAACTTAATTGATAAAATATTTATTAACTTAAATAATAATATTATTTAACATTTATTCAAAAATGAACTCTAAATATATTATTATTAAATTAAATAAATATTATCACATTCCTAATTTAAACTTATAACTTCAATCTTCAAATTTAATTCTTGTTTATTTAATTAATTTCCCAATTAATTAAATAAAATTAAATATTAAAATATTAAAATAATTTTCTATTAAATTAAATCTTTTAATTAGACTTAATTAATAGAAAAATACACTAAGGACTCATAAAGTAAAATACAAAAAATCCATCATAGCAAAACACATACAAAATCAAACCAAAAGGGTTAATATCATGAATTACATCGTCTGACATATTTAGAGCGTACTCAACTCAGATACTTGTCCTAATTTTCAATTAGGACAAATGGTTTAAAGGGTTGGGATTTGGACTTGAGAATTTATCTCCCCTCTCTTACTATTGAGATAATGTGATAGGATACACTCATCCTAGCAATTCAGGGAAGTCGATACCCGGTCCCTACAACCTGCATAAAATCCACACATGTACAAGCACAATATATACTAAGCTAAATAGGCAATGGCAGGAAGTGGTGCATCGTGTAGATCCCGACTAGCAGATGACTACAACTCCCTTCCTTAACCACATCAGAAACGCCATACAGAAATAAAATAAACACACACACCATACACATGCAAGTATGGGGTAAGTATCTATAAGAAAACACATATGATAATAAATCATCTAACTAATCATCATCCATAACTACAAACAGTATAATAATCATCATACATACATGAACTATAAAGTACCAAGTAATCTCATCATATAATAAATTGAATCTGAAACAATATCTGATTATATCAAAATAATGTTACTAATAATCATCAACATAAAAATAGCCCTAAAAGAGTTTGAAAATGATAGAAAAAATGTGAATTAGGGGTAGGCACTACATCCACCCCCCCTAGAATTAGGCTTACTCCTGGAAGCCTACACAGATGATAATATTGAAGAACTCATTGTGCAGGTCCCACTGAACCCTTTCCCCTTGTAGGAGGATATGATTCCACTGAGGACACTACAACACACTTAGAGCAATATGATTCTAGTTTAATAGTAAACTAAAAACCACATTGATCCAACATTCATTCTTTTAACAAATGCTGAAATAGATTCCCTAAACACTCGAAACAAAGGATCAATATAATGCTTGCAAAGACGATCAAAGGCATACTACCTTAAAGCATAGATGAAAGATACATGTTTTGAAAATAGAATAAGTTTCAATTTTAGTTTTGCCCATGTTTAGGTTTCAGTATAATTTCAAGTTTGAAACCTAAGTGTTGAAGTATGAAAAATATGCAAGTAACAGTTTAAGTCTTGTTTCAGCTCACCTAGTTTCAAGTTTCAATTTGAAAGAGATACACATGATAGTTCAAAGTTTTCATTTTTGTTCAACTAGTTAATGCTAGTGGCGTTCCAATATACCCAGAGCTCCCAATGTAGAAACTCGGGCTCTGATACCAGATGTAACGCCCCACCAAGGGATCCAAAAGAATTAACCAAAGTTTCACTAAGTTTGCCAAACAATTTTTATAAAATAATTAGAAGGTAATTATTTACTTATTTAAATCATTGAACTAGTAACCATTTTCTTTTAGATAAAATCATTCGCATTATTTTACTAAAAATCAATTTTATTAATAATTCCAAGAAGCATCTACCATTATTCAAATTATAAACCATTCACATCAAACACATAGTAGTGGAAGCAATAATGTACAATCAACTATAAGCATAAATAATAGGGTACATTCCTTAAGGATCCCAAGATGTTGAGTCACATTTAACTTAATTACAACTAAGTCTAACAACTATCACATCCACATGAAAGAATAATTAAAGGTCCACAATCCATAATATACATTTGTTCCAAATGCTTATTCGAAATGCTCAATCATCCACTATACATGTCACAGGGTATGAAAGGCTTAAAAGAATATACATATGTAAAAACAAAGATACATCATCCTCATCGAATCCATGATACAAGTGCAATAAACATACATGATACATCCATCCATCAATAAAGATATAAAAACCATCATAAAAGATATCCATCCATCACAAAACACATCTAACTAAGTGCACGATTCCTCCCAACCATCAATAGCATCATTAGACCATCGTGGGCCCATAACCCACAGGTCCCAGGATCCCTTGGTGGGGCGTTACATGTATGTATATATACATATACATATATGTATATATACATATACATATACATACATATACATATATATACACATATATACATATATACACATATATACATATATGTATATATATGTACATATACATACGTATATACGTATATGCATATGTGCATATGTACATATATGTACATATGCACATATGCATATACGTATATACGTATGTATATGTACATATATATACATATATGTATATATGTGTATATATGTATATGTATATGTACATATATATACATATATGTATATATGTATATATATGTATATATACATATACATACATATATATATATATGTATAAGTATATATACATATATGTATATATATGTATGTATGTATATATGTATGTATATGTATATGTATATACATATATACATATACATATATAAATGTATGTATATGTATATGTATATACATATATACATATATAAATGTATACATATATATACATATATGTATATATACTTATATACATATATGTATATATGTATATATACATCTACATATATATGTATAAGTATATATACATATATGTATATATGTATATATATGTATAAGTATATATACATATATGTATATATATGTATACATGTATATATGTATATATATGTATATACATATATGTATATATGTATATACATATACATATACATAAATACATATATGTATATATGTATATGTATATACATAAATACATATATGTATATATACATATACATTATACATGTATATGTATATATACATATACATATATACATGTATACATGTATATGTATATATACTTATACATGTATATATGTATATACACACACACATATATATTATATATATACATATACATGTATACATGTATATGTATATATATATATGTATATGTATATGTATATATACATATATGTGTACATATATGTACATATACACATATACATGTGTATACATGTATATGTACATATACATATATGTAGATATGTACATATACATGTATATATGTATATGTACATATACATGTATAGAAATGTATATGTGTATATGTACATATATGTATATATACATATATGTATGTATATATATACACATATGTATGTATATATAGATACATATATGTATATATACACTCATGGAGTAGTTTCTACATCAAGCTTGGAGCATCTTTCATTGGTCTACATTCTACATTGAGGGGAGGTTACTTGGCCTATCTTCCTTTTCTTCTCTCTTATTGGGGGGGGGGGGGGGGGGGAGGATCTTTAACTCACATGAGGTCTTCTTCTCTCTCATTTTCTTTTATTGTACTTCTCTTTCTTTTTGGAGGGAGATTTTTTCCATGTGGTTTTCCCTCTTTCTTCGCTTTATGAGAGATTGCATTGCATATCTTTTGCACTTGCATATTATACATGGGTACCTAACATTGCCTAGTAGTTGGGAACCAACTTGCATTATTATCTATTTTTTCTGAGCTTAAGTACATTTCCTTAAGTTGCGCTTAAGAGGGGGGTGTTGGTGTAAATAAGTATTTACTATTTACACTTTACTTAAGTTTACTTAGGTTAATGCATTTTCATATTAGTTGTCATGTAGACACCTAAGAGTTTGCATATTTATGATTTGTCATGTAGACAACATAGTAGTTTGCACTCCAATTGAGCACATGTTGTCTACTTCATCTCTTTATGAGATACACCTTTACATTCTTATCCTCTCATTGTTGCATGTACATTCACGCACAATGGAGGATAATCCACTTTTGGTGGACATGTGCTTAGCTGTTATGCTTATCTCTTTGTTGACTCCTAGTCATATCAATTGCCTTTATATTCAAGGCACTTCTTTGACATAATCATCCAATCATCTAATATCCATTCTCAATTGATCATCATTTGTCTCTCTTGTGCTATCTACTGAGCTTCTTGATCTTGGCCTTGAATTATTGCCTTAGGAAAATTCTTACATGGTATCAAAGCTATACCAAATTCGTACAAAATGGATAGAAGTGCTACCATAAAATCCTTATTCATTATGTTTTATTCAAAATGTAAATAATGGGTCAACTTATAAGTTTCTTTTTGATGAAGCATTATGATGCAATTGAAGGGGAATCACTTATGGAAGGTTATTTAAGCCCCTTTAATGATTTTTGTTTAGTCTTGACTCCTTCTTGGAGAATTCAAGGAGATGTTATGAGGATATTTAGGGAGCTTTTACTCATGCTAGTTGAACTTAGATTTGATCTTCTTCATGGATATTTAAAAATTTTCTTAATTCTTTTGAGTGAGTGGAAAGTGGTTTTGAATAGGTGTTAGGTGCGTATAGGGTTGATTTTTTTTTTTAGCCATATTCTCCTATTCTGGTAGAATTCAACTTCATTTTTTAAGACTATTTTATTGGATTCAACCCATGTTGGTTGAGAATTTTATGGTTTGGAGACTCATTTTATTTAGTTTTTATGCATTCTTGAGAGACTCTTTTTGGGAGTTCTAAAGAAATTTCATGTATTTTGTTGTTGTAACACAGAGTACTTTGATGGTGCCTTTATAGTTAATTTGAAAATACAAAAGATTTTTGAATCCTACTTGGAATTTCTACTATGTGTACTTTATTAGTTCAATTTGATGTTTCATGTTGAGGTTGTCTTAATACTTCATGTTAATGTCTTGAAAACGCAACTTAATTGAGAACCATATAGTTGAATAAGTTACAAAATTATGAAGTTTTACTTATTTAGAGTCCAATTAGTTGTGGAAATACCACTTTTTCCTACTAATCTAGGATTTTGAAGTAGTGTACCTCCCATCCTTGAAATAATTTTATTTAGATATTCACCTACCAAGTTGTGATCTCATTTATGCTTTAATATTATCAGTTTATAGTGTGATGTGTTCAGAGTAAGTGTATTATCACATTTTTGGTGTATCACCTTGAGTGTTTTGGACTTTGTCATTTTTTTAAAGTTATCTTTCCCCCCTTTACTCTTCAAGTGTAGAGATATATTGAGTATAATTAGGTGATTATCCAAATAGGATTCAACCTAGAACCTATACATTTCATTTCATTCCAAGTGTCCCACACTGAAGTAGATCACATGTTTTACTAGAATTACTTAAGTTTATAGTTTGGAATTGGGCGCATAATTTTGATACCTAATAGTTTTAGCACACTCGATGGGACAAAGTCAAAAAAATTATTAAATCATGATGTTTTTACTTGTTGATAGTGAGATAATATCCTTATAGAGGTTATTTTAAGAGAATAACTAGAGACTTTGTGTGGAGGAAAATATCAGTGCATTTGTTCATATGAGATACTAGAATGTCCAGTTAGTTGTATAAATACCACTTTTTCCTACTAATCTAGGATTTTGAAGCAGTGTACCTCACATCCTTGAAATAATTTTATTCATATATTCACCTACCAAGTTGTGATCTCATGTATGCTTTAGTATTATCAGTTTATATTGTGATGTGTTCTAAGTCAGAGTATTGTCACATTTTTGGTGTATAACCTTGAGTAATTTAGACTTTGTCATTTTTTTAAAAGTTATCTTTCTCCCCTTTACTATAAAAGTGTAGAGTTATATAAAGTATAATTAGGTGATTATCCAAATGGGATTAGACCTAGAACCTGGAGGTTTCATTTCATTCCAAGTGTCCTACACTGGAGTGAATCACATGTTTTACTAGAATTACTCAAGTTTATAGTTTGGAATTGGGTGCATAATTTTGGTAGTTAATAGTTGTAGCACACCCAATGGGACCGATTAAAAAATAAAATAAAATTGTGATGTTTTGACATGTTGATAGTGAGCTAATAGCATTATAGAGGTTATTCTACTAGAATATCTAGAGACTATGTTTGGAGGAAAAGATTAGTGGATATGTTCATATGAGAATAATAGAAACTAGAAGTTCAAGATCTATGGAGTTTCTACAATTATCTCCTCCAAGAAGAAGAGGGAGAGCACTTAGAAGGATAGTTCTTTCTCTTGGATTTTAGTTTATTGGTATAAGCGTAGTAATCTAACTGGTAAAACAATTGGTAGACTTAGTCATTTAAAGATGTTGTCATTATTAGCAATACTTGTGAAGAGAACTTGATTGGTTATAAGGAACAAATGGTAGGGCATGATAACATGCATCTCTAAGTCACACCTAAATAGTTTGAGTCAAAGATGATATAGAGGCCAAAATAAGATTATCCACATAGGAAAATGATGCTAAGTAAAGTCAATATGGATAGTATATAGGAAAGAAAAAGGAATAATGAACATGTTAGAAAACAAATATATCTCAATCATCATAAAAGATATCTAAAAAAATAAAAGGTGACTCTCTATTCATTTAGAGGGTAAGAATGCATGTTATGTATCATTCAATGGTGATGGGAATGAAGATTGAGGAACATTCAACAGAATTTGAATTTGAATTATTCCTAGCAAGTTTAAACGACCAAGGACATGTGACACCTATGACTTCCATACAAATACACCGCATCTAACAGAAGTGACAAACTAATACAATGAGAAGTAATGCTAGTAGTAGGGGTAAGAATTCAAAATTTGAATTTGAATTCTAAGATTTCTAAGTGAAGTTGAAAAAGAAGTATATAATAACATAAGATAGAAGGAGAAAAAATGAGATTTCCAAGTGATTAGCTACAATGCTAGAGAGAACCAAACTAAGAGGAATCTCAAAAGTAGAAGAGGAGTACCAAGAGAAGTCATCCTTAATGAGTTACTATGCTTGGCAAAGCTTGAAAGAACTTTCCACCATAGAACAACACAAGGAGATTGTGTGTAAGATCCAAAAGATCCAAACACACCAGTGATCCAAGTGTGAGGATTGTAGAGCCAAGAGAAGGGAGAGCATAGTTACATAATGGTCAAGAAATAAAATCAGAGATCTATGTCAAGCTAATTTAATTAGCTAAATTGTTAGATCACATTCATGTTGTTTACTTACCTTTGCAAGAATAAATCTCGATGAGGTTGAACCCTAGAAGGTTCTTTGTATAAATCCCATAACATGGTGATACATTAACTTGCATTCCAAAGTCCTTTAAGTAGGCTGCTCCTAACATGATAAGATCTTGATAGGTCTCATTCAAATCCCTTAACAAGTGATACCTTACAATGTCATTGTAATATTTTAATAGGGATAAGCTCTTGATTAGGTGCACTTTAGAAGAGTGCAAATTTGTGAGGATCGACTCATACACCATTATTTTTATCCTATCTAGGTTTCCACAAGATAAATTATTTTCTATGTGTTGCTACTTTTATGTGTGAATGTTCTTTGCTTGACCCTAATCAATTGAGTTATATCCTACACTAACTCATTAGCAAGTGTTGAGTATGATTTAAAAGTAAAAACTTGAGAATACTAAGGAATCCTCCAAGTACTTGTGGTAAAATGTTACTGTCATGTGAAAAAAGGAGGAGAGAACCTCTTAGAAGGTGTTCAATATCACCCATTTTTAGAGCTTTCTACCTCCTTTTTTGGACTTCCATTTTTTTCAACAAATAGTAGTTTTGTTGCAACAAGTATAGGTTTTGCAAGCATAATTTTTGTAAGAAAAAGTTTCTTTTCATCTACTACAAGCACTGTTTCATCAGTTTCAAGTTCGACACCAACTAGTGTAAACACCCAAAAAAAGACATGCTTGTGACTTTATGTTAAATTGCTTATTATTTCTTCTATTAATTAATAATTCTTCAATTGTTAATTAATCATCTTTATTCCTCTATAATCCAATCTTCAAATCATTTAATCACTCTCATAATATTAATTAAATATTAAATATTATTTAATTAATCATCTTTAATTACTTTTATCTTTATGGATTAATCAAAATTGATTTCTAAAATCTCATCGTTTAAATAATTATCATTAATTATTTAACTTAGCTAATTTATTCTTCTTTATTAAATTAATTTTCAAATTTAATCTGATTTCATCTTAGTTTGTTTCAATTTTATATTAATTTCCATTTAATTTTTATTAATCCCATCTTTCTAATTTAATTGAACTTTATATTAAAATCTTCTAAAATATGAAAAAACAATAATAATGAGGAATTATCATTGTTTCAAAATTAAAAGTACTCAAAAATTAGAAATTTGTTTTTTTTTTTTTTTTTTATAAAATAAAATTTTCCTTCAAATAAAATAAAACAAAGTCTTTCAATTTTTAATTTTTTGGAAACTTTATCTCTAAAAAATGAAAATATCTTAAGATTTTATCTTCTATTTTTCGATTTTGAAATTAGAAACTTACCAAAATCTCTCTAGCCTTTTCTCTTGTTATCTATTGATCTTGATTAATCTTCATCGTCCAGTTTAATCATTATTTTCTATATAAGAAACCCTCTCTCTCTCTCTCTGGTTTTTTCGCTCAATCTCATATTCAACTTCTATCATTTTACTACCAGAATCATATAATCTTATCAATTCTCATAGTTATGAGTCAAGGTGATCCCAAAATCATAGCTAAGTGCTACATCTCAACAAAGCAAATAGAAGCAACATAAGCTTGGAGTATTTGTTAGTTTACATGCATTTATTTGTGTTTTTTATTTATGAAAATATGCTTCTTATTTTGTTATTTGTTGGGTTAAATAGATTTTTTAGCTTGGCTTTGTGTCAATGAGTATATCCACATAAACTAGTTTGATGGCAATACCAAGTGCTTTTTATTTTGTACCTCTTGACAAAGGGAGTCATTTAAACCTTGCACAATATACGATATCATGTTGGTTGCTCTAAAAGGATTACTAGAATTCATAGAAGGGAAGATAGTGCCTTTTGAATAAATTGTAGATGTAGTAGCATTATGTAATGTGCATCATGTTACATAAGAAATTGTGGCTCTAAGGTTATTGGCTACGTCTTTTACGAAGAATGTGTTGGAATGGTTTACAAGTTTGTTTGTGGCCTCTATTTCAACATGGGATGAGCCTGAATATACATTCACCAATTGTTTTGAAGAATAATATGACCATTTATCATTAATGGAATAGTTAACTGCTATTAAAAGATCCATAGTGGAGGAGATGATAAATTTTAATATCTGATTTGAAAATACTTGGAACATAATACCCTACAATAAGACCTTTCGTTGATTATGCATTCTTGTATTGTTTGAAAGCTTAAATAATGATATTCCAACCATGATACAATCCATGGGGGTACTTCTTTACTTTAG
Source organism: Cupressus sempervirens (assembly GCA_028749045.1). Taxonomy (NCBI): domain Eukaryota; kingdom Viridiplantae; phylum Streptophyta; class Pinopsida; order Cupressales; family Cupressaceae; genus Cupressus; species Cupressus sempervirens. The sequence continues at coordinate 405,812,327 of CM053791.1, read as the reverse complement.
GAATATGGTATATTAGGGTAGAGAATAGCCTAATTCAAGTAGCTAATATAGTGCCTATGCCTGATATTCCTTATTTTCTAGACATGAAGATTAACATGCCATTGCAAATGCCAACTTTATCCCCTATACCTATTGTACCAACACTGCCTACTATTGTAAATTGGGAAATATCAGTAGTTGGTCCATCAAATGAGTTGTAAGAGATTAATTATGGTCAACAAAAGATGAAGACTATTTTGCCAATTATGGGAAGTGATTAGATTAGTATAATGAAGCAATATCAAGGGCCACAACCAATGTTTCAACATTAAAACTAGCAACAAGGGGCAATAGTAAGTCAACCTTACAAGAATCAAGGATATATATATCAACATAATAGGCAACCTTAACAAGGTGCTTATCAAGGGCAAAGACATAATTTGGATTGAAGACTATTTCAGCCTTATAATCTAGCAACTCTCGATGTTGTTAACCTAGTAAAAGATATAGTTCCATCTTAGAATAACCTTGCATTAGAGTATGAGTGGTATTATGTGTGTAATTAAGCACATAAATAGGAAACTTGTTCAAACGGAGTGATCAATCAATCACTCATGGTCCAAAATATTAGAACTAAACATAGATAGAAATAACAATTACATGCAAATATAACCAATAATAGAAAATAATAGATCACACAACAAAGAACACAAGACGCAAATATTTAACGTGGTTCACTCAATCCATGGACGACATCCACCAATATCAAGTCCACTATTATTATTATCTAGTTATTACAATACATAATCCCTTACAGCTTAATACTACCACAAGAAGCTATAATATCATGATTCATTATGAAATCCCTTACTCTAAGCCATTTTATACAAGTTTTTTATGCTTATAGAATTACTACTAGAATAAGTCATCCAATAGAAAATAATAGCTAATGCCATTTATAATAGAAGAGTCATCTTTGGCTTTATGGGCACTGCCTTCGAAAACCCTAGCCGAGGCATTGCCCCTCAACCCCACCCTATAATGCAACATGGAGCACACTTGAGGCTTTACCCTAGGACCATACAAAGGATGCTGCCTCCTTATCCCATCTCGGGGTCACTACTCCCAAACCCCCACAGAAATGATTTGGGGGTAAACTACATCAAATAAATCTTCAAGTCTGATTACAATCCACATCATAACACAAAATGGTGTTAATTCACAACTAGATACAACTCCTAACATACCTAAATAATAACTTGATAGGGATAGGTGATCCATGTCATAAATGCATAACGAGCTTTGTAAAAAACTCTACAATCATCAAATATCATGTTCATGTCAGCTTTAAATAGTTTACCTCAAATTTTGTATCATTCCAGACTTTTATGTTCTCTTTGTGTTACACTATTTCTATTGCTTAGTCATAGCTGTACTCAACTCTTTTTGTAAAACATGGCATCAATGTGCTCTGTTTTCTTAACATTCACTAGGCTTGGCTTATGTTGAAAATACTTGATGACCAAAGAGCTTGATATATACATGATTAATTACAAGTCTTTACATGACTCAACCTATATAGAGTAGCTTAATCACAATGATGACCAACTGACTCTACCTTGTAAATGACTAAGTGTTTGAGACTAATTGACCACTAGACTTAGAGATACCAACAATCTCCCCTTTTTAAATTAGTGGAAAAAACAATTGTCATGATTACTTCTTTATAATAAAATAATAAGAGTACTCCCCCTAAGCCATATGACTCAATTCTTAAAGAACTTCAAAACTTTTATTTACAATACAATTTATACTTTACAATTTTCATGACTCAAATCAGTCTGATTGTACCTATGTCATACCTTGTCTACATTCTACCTATCTAAGCTCTAAATTGCTGTATCTTTTCATTCTATCCTCTTTGCAACTCATCGTTCCTCTTGGAAATTTTACTTTATTTCCCTTTTCTATATCAATCATTCCCCCTTATCATTATTCTTCAATCATCATCATTCCCCCTTATTTTTGACACTTATGACTATTGCTGGGGTTGAGAGGGTGGAATCAAACCATATTTATCAATGAACAGTTTATGAAGTTGAGTGATCATGACAAGTGCATGATCCTATATGGTTCTTTTTTATTCCAAAATATGAATCTTCAATTCTAAATTTTTGGCTAAGTCAATTAAGATGTCAACGATCAAAATATAATGATCTCTTTGCACTAGATCCTTTGTTGAAATGAGATCTTGTTGTAAAACCTCCAAAAGAGGTATCAACATTGACTATATAGAGATTAGTTTGGTCCTCATTCCACTTTTTTTTGTTTTTAGCTCGGCCAACCTCCCTTGTGCAAACAACATTCTATTATAATGCATTGAGCTTGATTTAGCTGATTGAGAGATAGATCCCCTTGATTATTTCATTTTAGCTTGAATCCTTTGAATTTTTTCTTGAAATTCTTTTGTAACCTTGGCACATCACAAAGTATGTTGTAAAAATATTTTACTTTCTTTACAAGTTCCTCTAAATTCTATACAAGTTCCTACAACTCAAATTTTCTAACTATAATAATAGTAGAAACTTTCTTCAATACTCTCTTCTCAAATTTCTTCTTAGATCAGGCCATTAATTTCTCATTTGCCTCAATATCCTTAATGTTGACCTTTTCAACAATTTGTACCAACTAAGAGATAATGGGCGCCTATTCATCAATGGAATGAATGCCAAAAGCATCAAAACATATGTCTTTTATATCACGCAACACCTTTTTTTGTTGTTGTTCTCATCTCATCTCTTGCTTCTTCTTCCTTGCTAGTATGTCCTATAAGATAAAAGTTTTCTCAAATGGATTGCCTAGATCCCATTTTGGAATATCAATTACTTCATCTAGACTAATAGTATTATCTAGAGAATTATCCTTTATCTCATTTCCTTTACTTTTCTTTGGAGTGTTGCTGCTTGACACTCGTAGAGTAAGAGTAAGTGATGGGTTGTCACGACTCGATCTTACTTGTACTACAATACTTAGAACAAGAATGGTAGCACTCAACACTATATTTGTGTAGTCTCCTTATCTCCCTCATCCTGAGGTCCTAAGACATGTGTTCCTTCTTGACCTATAGTAGAAATTTCTACATTTATTTCCTTTTCTAGTTCCCCTTGCTCTTGCTTCGCCCTCTCTTGTTCCTTATCTTCTAAGGTCTTCTATTGTTCATCAACAAGAGTGTTAGGTGTAATGGCATGAATAGGGGATATGTTTCCTTGAGGGCCCGAAACACCTAAAATTTATTAATCACTTTGATCATCTTTAATGGTTACCATATCTACTATTTTCTCCTATTTAGCTCCTTTTGTAGTTAATCCAAAAATACTCTTCCATAACAATTCATTTTATTGTACAAAATCTTCAATCTTATTCTATAGAATCATAAATTTTCCAAATTCAAGAACAAATTAGTTCCTATGCTTCTCCAAAAATGTTGTCTTCTACTTATTTGTTAATTCAGGCATAATCTTGGCCAATGTGCCTTCTCTAATTTTTTTCTCTACTTCTATTGCTTGTTTCCATTTTGTATCTAGTATACTATACAAATTAGTTAGAATCTTCTTTTCCAATTCAGTAAGAGTAAGTTTATTGTTAGCCATCATATCTATCATGGCTTCTTCTACCTTAGATTTTTCATCATTTCTTAATGCATCATGCTTCACAAATCTAAAACTTGATAGACTTGTAGAGCTTCTGATGTTGGCACATACATTGTCAATATTTCTTGGCTTGGTAAATACAACGACTCAGTGATGTCTAGGTTCATTAGACTCTATCTTCTTTGCATCTTCCTCTTCAATCTCTTTCTTCTTCTCTAGCCTTCTTTTCTTTGGTTGGCTCACAGTGGCTAGCTTTTCTGCATTGGTGCCTCTAGGTCTTGTGATTTTAACCAATCCTCTTGATTGGTTGCTCAACACTTACTGCTATTACTTCCCTAGTGCTTAATCTCTGTGGCATAGGAGGAGATAGGGCTTGAGTTTTGTCTTCTTTATAATTTTCCTCACCTTAGGCATTTTGGTTTTCACCTTTTGAGCCTTCTTTTCTGGTGGGATAACTAGTGCTAGGGATTTACCCCATTTCTCAAAATTTTCTTCCTATTCCTCATCACCATTATCATTTTCTTCATCTTCTCCAAGACCTTGTGTAATAATTAAAGGTTCTTTGCCTTTGTCTTGTGTTCCTAGCTTCTCTTCTAGGTCTTTAATCATTTTCTTTATCTTCTTGTTAGTGGAAGCAATCTTGATATCAACTATTATTCTAGCCTTTTCTTCCTCATATTTCCCAAACGGCTCAACCTTTGCATCAATTTCCTCCTTCAATAGTGCAACAATACTTGCACTCATATTGTTGCTATCAATTTCATAACCAAAGGGTTTAAGTCATTCCTTCCTAGGATTAACTGCTTGTACAAATGTATTATCTGTGTCTACCAAAAAACATACACCATTGTAATGCTTCATAACTAATGATTTTGGGATCCTTTTTCTCTTCCTCATATTTAATTTGAGCTTTTCAAAATATGCATCTAGAATATCTTCAAATTTTTCTCTCAACTATGTTATATATTCACAAATCTACCTTGTGACAAGATTGTCTTGTTCCCATATAATATTTCCAATAGCAGGCAACTAGTTCTGAACATAAAAGAAAATAGACATAATAAATAATCTAAACTTACACATTAAATTCTTTGCCTTCCTGATTGATGTTAGGTTCTAGATGCTAGTTACAATTGTTGCAAATTAGCAAGATCATATTCATAATCCTTCATCATGAACTTCTACACCTAATCAACTACCATACATGACACACTATTTAGTTGGCTCGATTGATAAAACTTATGAGAGATTACTCTCATTGTAAATTCAATTGATAGATCAATGATGGTAGAAATAAATAGTCTGCATCCATTCCACTCCACTATGGTATTTACCTCGATCACTTTTGTGGTTTGGCATCACATTGTCTTTCTTTTGCCAAATGTAGGGTAAACAATAACAACATGAATTACCTTCTTTGAAATATTTACTAGTCCATTCTCTAACCACAATTCCATGTCATGAATTCTTCTTAGAACCACCTTAATCCATCCAATCTTGAAATTTCTTGGAAAATCTAGGGCATGAGTTAACCCTTCCCTCTTAGCAATTTTGAACTCATCCTTTAATATTCCTTCATCACACAATTTCTCATATGCCACATGAATTTCATAATCACTAACTTTTCCAATTTTGCACATGTAAGAAATTCTCACATCATGGATCATAATGACTTTAAGTGGTATCGATGATAGTGCACCCCTTGAATCTCCTCTTATAGAAATATCTAGAATAGCACAAAACTTTGGTGGAGGAAAAGCCTCACTCATTATTAATTGAACATTTCTTAACTCTTAACTCTCGGTTGAAGATGATGGAGATGCCATTTTATCATGTTAGGATTATGAAACTCTTTTCACTCTAACTATTCAGATCAATAGAAAATTAATACTTGATAACTCTTTGACTGCTAGTTTATTTTCAATCACCTTTGAAATCGCTTCACTAATTGCTCAAATTATTTTGTGCTCTTAAATTATGAATACAAGATATGTAAGATACCTCCAAATTCTTGATATATACCTCTAGTCATACAAGTTGGTGTCTCTATTAATGATGTGTCTTCTATTTGGTGGAATCCAGCTATCTTGGTCATTACTAAACTTTTGAACTCGGCCTCCACTATACAGTTTCATCAATTCTATCTAACTTGGCCTATGTATTAGTTTGGCATTGGGTAGTTAGCTCATATTGCAATGCTCGATCAATATAGACAATTTTACTAATATTCAACACCCATCATATAAATGATTATTTTGCGCTATTCTTTCCATGGATCTATTCAATTGCATCTTTTCTCATGCTAATATGAACTTTTTTTTGGAATTACAATAGGAAAGGTAAAATTCTTTTCGGGGTGGGGGGGGGGGGGGGGGTGGGGTGTTGAGAATGGATTGAAAAAGCTAATCAAAGAGGGAGGTTGTAAAGGGAGATTGTTGAGAACATACAAGTATAACCAATATGCTTCAATCATTGTTTTGTCATTGATGTCAAATCTACTATCTGCTGGTAAGATAACTACTTATATGATTTAAGTACTATCAGTTAGATGATTGATGAAGAGGATTTGATCAAAAGATGTAAAATAGAACCTAGAGGAAAGGTTGAGTTATGATTATGTAATAAAGTACAAGAATTAGTTAAGACAATGATGACATGATGTATTAATAATCTACTTAAGGTTACAAAGACTGGTTATACTAAGAAAGTTTAGAAGAATAAAAGTCACACAAATTTTGTTTGCCAAGATTGACCAAGTGGGTAGTAGGTGCCAAGAAAAGTTAGTGCAAGCTGAGAAAAAAATTAGTTGGAGCTAAGTAAAATTTCATTCTAGTATATGTCGAGTAGAATAGTGGATGCTGAGTAAAGTTTAGTTGATGTTGAGCATCAATAAACTTTAGTTTGTGCTGAGTAATTTCATAGTGGATGCTAAGCAATGTAGTATGTGTCAAGCATCATAAGAAAGATAATGCTGAGCTATTGCATTATTTAAAAGATCATGAATTCAATGAATATGAGCCAACAATTTTGTTTTCTTGGATTATGTGAACTAGGTGGAAGATAAGGATGATGAGCTAGTGGTACAAACTTCAAGGTAAACCTTTTTAAAGAGAATTCAAATTGGATTCTAGGAGAACTTTCTAGAAGAGATATGGATATGGGATAGGTACATTGTATCCTACCTAATCCATCTTGACCCTAAATTGGATGATGGAGAATGAGTGACAAAATATCTTAATTTCCTATTTCTAGGAATAGCTAGTAATGAAGCAAAGTTGTCATTTGTGAGAACCCAAGGAATACAAGAAGTCAAGGAATTTGCTTCAAGTGACCTAAGAGAAGATTTCTTTGGCATGTTAAGCAAGAAGGGTTAAGGATATGAATTCTTGAAGAGTGAACAAGCTATCAAATGAACAAAGATCTATAACCTACAAATTATGAAGTTCTAAGTTGTATCAGATCAAGCCTTACTGTTACTCTCTAACAATTATATTAGTCTAGGGTAAATCCTTTGGATTAAGGTTGACCTAACAATCATTTGTAAATCTTTTAATTAGGTAACATTCCAAGTGAATGGTCTAAAGTCTTCTAACAAGGCTCACTCCTAATAGGGTGATTGAAATCATTTAATAGGGTCACATTTAATAGTGTGTATTGTAACCTTTAATAGGGTTGGCATTTCATAGGGCATCACTTCAAAAGAGTGAAGAGAGTAGCATGTTACTGGTGTTTTTCCCAAATTGGGTTTCTACGTAAATCATTGTGTCAAGTGTGTTGATGAATCTATTATGTTTCATGTTTTACATTTCTACAAATTTATTAGATAGTAACCTACAAGTTCTTAAGTGATTGCATAATCTTATGGGTGCATGCATTATGAATAATGTATTATGGGTTCACTAAGCTATGAAAAGTTTTAGTTATACATCTAGACCTTGCATAATTGATTCACCCCCCATTAGTTATTCTAAAGTATTCCAATAATTGGTATCAGAGCCATTTGCTTAAGAGAACTAGTTTGAAGCTACTAGAAGTACAAAGATCAAGATGTCAAAAAGAGATGTACCCAAGCTCAATAGAGATAACTTCTTGCATGAATTTTTTTGATGAAGCTACACCTTCGAGGACTTGGAGAACATGCACACTCTTGCATTACCATTGAGCATGTTGATCTTGTTGGAGTCCCAACTACTGAGGATGTGAAGAAGAAGAAAGAACACAACTAGGCAATGCTTGAGATTGCATACACCCTAAGCTATGATTAATTTTATGATATCAAAAGTCTTGATAGTGCAAAGAAAATGTGAGATGCCCTAACCACTATCTATGGAGGATATGCAAATGTTCTAAGAGCCAAAGCTAAAAGTCTTAGAGGTAAGTTTGATGATATGAGAATGGAAGAAGGTGAAAATATTGCTCAATATGTTACTAGGATAAAAGAAGTTGTTAATGTGATAAGAGGAGCTACTGGTAAAATAGATGATGATACTATGCTAAGAAAAGTTTTAAGGATACTACTACCTATAAATGCTATTAGAGTTTTTAATTTTTAAGAACTAAGATGTATACAAGGGAATGATCTATCACTTGAAGGTCTAGTAGGTAGATTCACTAATTTTGAGCTATCTAACTTTGATAATTACAAACTTGAGAGTATTGAAATTGCTTTCAAAGCTAACGTGTCATTGAAGGAACCTGATGAAAATAAAAAGAAGAAGTATTTGTCCAATGACAATGATACATATGAGGAGGATGTTGAACAACTTGAAGCCCTACTAGCAAGAAGATTCCATAAAGGTAAAGGCAAGTTCAAAGGTAAATTACCTATTATTTGTTTTAATTGCAATGAAGTTGGTCATATTTCTGCTAGATGTCTAGAGAAGAAAAATTACAAAGGTGGTGATAGATACAAAAGTAGAAGAGATGAAGATAGCAAGGACTACAAATACAAAGGCAAGAAGTCATGCTACATTGCTGAAGAGGAAACAAAGGATGATTCTGATGAACATAATGATGAAGTGGTGTATGTTGTAATGAAGGACAAATTTGATGAAGATGAGCCAACTACACTTGTGACTTGTGTAAACAAGAATGATAGATGGATCATTGACAATGGATGTTCACATCACATGACTAGAGACAAAAGTAATTTCATTACCTTGAATTTTTATGATGGAAATAGTTTAAGATCTAGTAATGATGCACCATGTTTGATAAAAGGAAAAGGTTCTATCAAGCTCACTAAAAAGATTTTATGTGATAATGCTTACTATGTTGAAGGACTTAATTATAATTTTTTGAGTGTCACAACTAAATAATTTGGGATATAAGGTTGAGTTTGAAAACAAGATTGCTAAGATATATGACACAAATGGGAAACTAATTGGAAAAGGTGATCAAACTAGAATTAATCTATTCTATCTTGACATAGAGGATGCTACTTGTCTTGTTGTAAAGTTTGAGGATGTATGGCTATGGCACAAGAGGTTATGTCATGTTAATTTTGATAACTTGGTTAGTATCAGTAACATGAAGAAAGTTAGAAGTTTTCCTAAGTTGAAGAAGCTTGATAATCTAATGTGAAAACAATGTCAGTTAGACAAAATGACAAAATTAGTTTTAAGAGCAAAACTTACACCTCTAAAAAAATACTATAGATTGTTCATACTAACTTGTGTGGACCAATTGATGTGCAAAGCTACAAAGGAGATAAGTACATTATGATGTTTGTTGATGATCATTCTAGAATGATGACAGTTATGTTTCTAAAGCAAAAATTTGATGCTTTCCAAATGTTAAAGTGGTACTTAGCAAGAGTTGAGAAGGAAATAGGTAAAAGTTTGAAGTGTTTGAGATATGATAGAGGAGGAGAATTCACATCAAATAAGTTTGAGATGTTTTGTAATGACAGAGGAATCAAAAGACAAACATCTGCCTCTAGAATCCCTCCACAAAATGGTATTGCTAAAAGGAGGAACAAATCAGTAATGAACTGTGCTAGAACACTCATAATGGAAAAGAATCTCACTTTGAAATATTGGAGAGAAGTTGTAAGTATAGCTATCTATACCTTAAACCATGTACAAGTCAAGAAAAGTACTCATTCAACACCTTTTGAACAATGGCATGGATACCACCCAATGTAAAATACTTTAAGGTATCTGGAAGAAAATGTTACATTCTTAAGGATTTTAGGAATGGTAAACTTGATGCAAAAAGTGAATAAGGTATATTTCTAGGCTATTCCACAAGAAATAAAGCTTATAAGTGTTTGAATACTAACACTAACAAAGTTGTGGAAAGTGCAAATGTAAACTTTGATGAACATATAGAAGTATATGAGGTTGAACCTATGAAAGAGACAAAAGAATACAAATCATTTGTATATACTTATAAAGGTATGCCATCTAAAGAAGATGCTTCAAATCAAACTACAAACCAACAACAAGTTCTAGTGACTGCTAAGTCACATACTATGAGTGCCGAGTTGTAATCAATAATTGAGATACATTTAGATGCCAAGTTACAGAATAAAGTTGAAGCATATTCTAATTATAAGATTAGTAGAGATGCAGAGTTACTTGATAGAGATGCACATAGTGATGCTAAGATTGAAAGATCAAGTGAAGAAACAAGTGTTTAACCATGATTGTCCAAATATGTGAAGAGACATCATCCTATTGTACAAATGATTTTAGATAATGATGCTAGACTGATGAAAAGAAACAAATTGAGAAGTGATACATGTTTTCTAGGCATGAAGGAACCCAAATCAGTGAGAGATGCATTAGAAGATATTGACTAGAGTAAAGCCATGGAAGAAGAGATTGAACGTGTAGAGAAAAATAAAACATGGAGTCTAGTTCCTAGACCAAAAGACAAAAATGTGATTGGAACCAAGTGGATATTTAGAAATAAGCTAGATGAAAATGGTGAAGTCACAAGGAACAAAGCAAGACTAGTTTGCAAGGGATATGCACAAGAAGAAGGAATTGACTATGGAGAGATATTTACTTCTGTTGCTAGATTGGAAGGAGTAAGAACTCTACTTGCTTATTTTGCATAAAAAGGTTTCAAAGTTTATCAAATGGATGTTAAATCTGCATTTCTGAATGGTATATTAGAGGAAGAAGTTTACAAGAGTAGCCAGAAGGTTTTATTGATGTTAACAATAAGAACATGGTATGTAGATTACACAAGGTTCTATATGGTTTGAAATAAGCACCAAGAGCATGGTATGAGAGATTTCATAATTATCTTGTAAAGATTGGATTTAAAATGACTAATGATAACAATAATCTGTACATGAAGACAAAGAAAGATAAAGGTATTTTTTATCTAAATTTTTTGTTGATGATATCATATTTGGAGGTCAAGATGCTTTATGTAAGGATTTTGCAAATCAGATGAAGCAATAATTTGAAATGTCTATGTTTGGAGAGATAAAGTTCTTTGTGGGTTTGCAAGTATATAAGATGAAATATGGTATATAAATCACTCATTCAAAGTATGTCAAGGAAATATTGAAGACTTTTGAATTAGAGGATTCTAAACCAATAAGTACACCTATGGTGATAGGACACTGTCAAAGAATGATGATTCAGTTGAGGTGAATCAAACATTGTACAAGTCTATGATTAGAAAATTGCAATATGTAGTACATAGTAGACCTAACATTGCATTATCTATAGGGATAGTTGAAAGATTATCTACTAATCCTAGGGAGAATCATTTAATGGTTGTAAAGAGAATAATGAGATATCTAAAAGGAACATAAGAGTTTGGTCTATACTATAATAATAATGAGAAATTTGAATTAAGAGCCTATATTGATGCTGATTGGGTTGGAAACATTGATGATAGAAAGAGTAGCAGTGGAGGAGCATTTTTCTTAGGTAAGAGGCTAGTTACATGGACTAGAAAGAAGAAAAATTGCACCTCATAATCTACTGCTAAAGCTAAAAATGTTGCTACTATGGTAAATTGCACAAATATTGTATGGATCAAACAACCACTCAAAGGAATGAAGGAAGATATCACAGAACCAGTGATACTTTATTGTGATAATACAAGTGCTATCAATATATCAAAGAATCTAGTGATGCACACAAAGACTAAGCACATTGCAATCAAGTATCATTACTTGAGAGATTTAGTTCAAGATAAAGAGTTGAAGATGAAATATGTTAATACTAAAGAGAAAATTGTTGATATCTTCACAAAGGCATTACCCAAGGATGCTCATGAGTATCTAAGAGGTAAACTAGGGGTGATACCCCTATCAAAGGCTATCTAAGTAACAAGAGGAGTGCCCTGCATCAAACAAGCTGATGTTTATAAGTTACAAATTGATGCAAAGGATCTTACTTTAGGAGCTACATAAAGTAATCAAAGAGTGGAAACTTCAAATCAAACATGGGCAAGGTGATAGAGGGAGATAATATTACTGATCAAGAGTATGATTGCTGATCAAAGAGATAATTGCTAATATTGCTAATAAGAGGAGAACACAAGTATAATGAGAGAGATAGAAAAATACAAGAAAGAGGGAGAAATCATAATACCTACCTAGTAAAAGGGAGATATAAGATGAAACTTAGAGGGAGTTATAAAGAGTTTTGTAACCTATTCAGAAGATGGAAGTTGCTGATAGAGGGAGATATTTCAATACAAGGAATTATTTTCTTTTTAGTATTGGTATTGTCTTATTGTTTTAACCTAGTCAGTTTGGTTGAACAAGGTGTTTACTGTAGACACCTAAATTTGATTACATCACTTTAGTAATCCTATTTAGTTATCTAAAAAGGCATTATTAATTAAATTTCTATTTAATTAATCCTTTGTCATCCCCTAGTTGATTAATTTAATTAATCATCTATAGTCCTAATTGATAAATCAAATAATCTATTATTTATCAATTAAATCCTATTCTTCTATCTAATTCCAAAAATCCCCATTTATTAAATAAATCTATTTGATAAATGAAATCCTCAAATTCAAAAACCCCTAACCTATCTCTAATCCTCCATTTAGCCTAATCCACCCCATCCACCCATACTAACCAAGCTTAGCCACTAACTCACCCACCCTCATTAATGCCATCCACTTGCACATCTCTAACATCCCTAATCTAATCCTAAACCCAAGCCTAATCCACCCCCTAATGTTGTCACATTCCTTAAACAAGTTTAAGACTTTCCTAATCCAAACCAAAGTCTCCCCTAAAAAAAACCCAACCACTAAGTCATGAGTGCTCTTACAAAACATAAAGACTCTTACAAGCCCACTCATGACTCTTACACCCATCTTCCACACTCTTCCCTCTTCCACACTCATTCCTCTTACATCCCTCTTACATACTCAACCCCACTCATCATGACTTTAACCAACCTTTAACCCTACCCTCTCACACTCATCCTCCTTGTGACAAGTGTCACCTTCCCATTGGTGCTAAATAAGCACAATCCATGTGCTCTCCTTTGAGTGCATCCTAGCCCTCCTTAAGCCTTCATCCATCCTTGCATCTAAGCCCTCCATCCCTCTACCCCTTAGCCTATAAATTGAATCCCATCCCAAGCCATTTCATCAACAATCTTTGAGCTAAAGTTACCATGCTATTTTGAGAACCAAAGCCATCAATCATACCCTTATAATGCCAAATTGAGAGCTCACAAAGCTACCAATTTGCCATTACCCATCTCCATTGAAGCAGCTTTTGAGCATCTTGAGCATACATCCACAACAAAAGGACACATCTACAGAATCAAGAAAGCATGGAGTGTTTTCTCTTGTGAGGTTTGCACTTCTTATTTTCTTTCTTAGTCTAAGCATATATGTGAATTTAGTTTTTGGTTTGTGAATGTTTACTTTATTTGTTAATGTTCTTTGCATATTGATTCTAGTTCTACATTTTGGCACGCCCGGTGGGACCCCACTATGGGTCATTTAATCATCTATTTTCATCTATATGTCATTTTTCTAACCATCTAATGTTTGTTGTTGTTTGAGTGTGTTGTGAGGGTGTTTTGCTTGTTTTTGCAGGTTAAAGAACGCACTTAGGAAGAAGAAATACCATCTAAAAAAAAAAAAAAAAAAAAATTCGCATTTTTCAGCTTTTTTTGGCGTGGTTTTGGCGTCTGCAAAAATTGACTTCTGCGAAAATCTGCTTCTGCGAAAATCCGCGTCTGCGCAAATCAACTGTCTGCGAAAATCAACTTCTGCGAAAATCCGCGTCTGCGCAAATCAACATCTGCGAAAATCCGCGTCTGTGAAAATCGACGTCTGCGAAAATCTGCGTCTGCGAAAATTGACATCTCTGCTTGTCACCTGGGTTCTGTGCTGCAAATCTATTTTGTCCTCTTCATATTTTGGCGCCTCTGTAGTTCAGCATCTTTGTATTTTGGCAGACTGTGTTCTCTGCTTGCTTATGTTCCATTTCTGCTTTACTATTTTTGCACTTTGTAGCTAAAAAAAAAAAAAAAAAAAAAGAGTATAAATCAAAATTTGACTTTTAGTGGTTCCGTAGGATTTAGACCGTTTTAAGCATTTTTACGCGTAGAAAAAACAACAAAAAAAGTTAAAATTTTTTTTCCCATAGTTAAGCTCTCATTTTTGAAGATTTTGGCTAACTAACTAAATTGCTTTTTTTTGTCTCATTGCAGGTTGGAGCACATATGGAACCACTAACCATGCTTCTTGCAGGTTTTCATGTTGCTAAAAAAATGAACTTGAATGTTTAACCATTTGTCTTTGAATGCATGTTGCTAAAAAAAATGAACTTGAATGGTTAAACACATTTTTCATTGAATGAATGTTGCTCAAAAACACACTTTTGAATGTCATGGATTAAAATCAACTTTCTTTGGAATGCATGCTTAAAACAAAAAGATTCAATCTTGAATGCCAAGGATCAATTAACCATTACAAATCTCTTTTTCACATGCAATCTAGGTAAAGTTGGATTTTTGGACATTTAAGAAACTTTGTCAAGTTAAAATACAAATTTACAAAAATCAATTTGAGTAGTTCCTTGGACTCACCTCTTTTCTAATCACCCATCAAATATTAACCATTGATTGCAATCTCAGCGCCATTTATGGGGATGGGTCTACTTGAAAAAGGTGTTAAATGTTCCACAATATAACTCACTCACTTGGTCTTTGAACGTTTGCTTTAACTTTATCAAAATTCTTAAATGGTCAAAACTCTAGATTAAATCGATCACACTTCAAGTTTGGGCACTAAAATTGAACAACAACTGACGTGGAGAGCCTCCGGGCGTGCGCTTGAAATTGAATCTCACACACTTTTGTTTTGGGCTTAAAACAAACTCACACTCAATCTTGAATGCCTTAAAGAAAATTAATCGATACTTGACGTGGAGGGCCTCCGGGCGCGCGAGTTTTCTTTTGTTGACCCTAACTCTTCTTATTGTGTGCATTCTTCGATCGATTTACTTTTGTTGGCGCTTCAAGTTGGAATTGAACATTGTCTCTTAAACATGAGTGCTTTCAAAGTCTAGATTAGCACACATAAGAGTCAGTTGGTAAAAGAACAAGCGTGTTTTTTAGCCCAAGGTCATCCGAGTCTTCTCTCCCCTTGTCGTCTTTCGAGGCCATCTTGGGTGCATAAGATTAGGATCCAAAACCTTGTTTCTTTTTTAGGAGGCCTGCTTGGGGATTTCATCACCCCTTGGATGACCTCAACTCCAGCATTCCGGTGGAGTATAAGAATCGGGAGGTGAATCGAAAGACACCTCTCTTGGGATCAAGATTTTGTCATTCGGGCTAAGCCTCAAGGAACTTTATACCCTTGAGAAGTGAAAGAGGAGAAGTGGGTTACCGCTCCTCTCGACTGTGTGACATCCTTTTGGTCTCATCTACGGATTTGGGCCTCACGTACCTTGCGTATATCGAGGACTCCCTAGCTAAACCAATTGTCTGCCTTGCAGAAAACCATCTAAGATGTTAATGTGTTTGGAGTGACTGATCGAAACATTTGTAGAACATACACACTCCTTGGCGCAAGTACCACATTCTGAGAACCACAAACTTCTATCTGGGTGTTCCTATCTATTGCTTGTTTTTATTTTACTTGTTGAATGAATGTTTGCCAAACTTGGTCAATCCTAGCTTAGGGCACACTTAGCGTAGTCACTGCCTATTTTGGAAGTTGAACAAGTTGAAGCAAAACAACTGAGATTTTTCCCAAAGCCAAGCAGATTCAGGAATTTATGTCGGAACAACCCAAACCCAAACAGAAGTTTCACAAGGTCAAACTCAAGCCATCTCTAGCATACCAAGAACTTTCAGCCAAGAGAAAAGCAATAACACCAAGCCCACGAATTTCCAAACTCCACAAAGCAGAGGACAAAGCTACCGACAAAGCACTTCAAGAGGCCTGGTTAGAGCGCACCATCAAATTTAGCCAACATCCAGGAGTTAATCCTGCTTATGCCTTGCCAACTAGGCATGATTTCTATGATTAGACACCCTTGTTTCTCCACATCTTCTTGGATAAGCTTCACTTTAGAGTCATCTTTGTAGAAAAGCCAGCCATCTTAGGTTATCCCCTTAAGCATTATTAGCTCATCCATATCATTTAGAATCATACCATCTAGCCAGTAATCAAAAATCTGCACATCTAAGCTTTCAAAATTGTTGTCACCTTGCTAAAAGTTTGCCATTCCTAAAATCTTCCAAATCCACCAATCTCACCAAGGTTATCCCTTTGACAGAGCTTTGTCTAGGGTAATCTAACTTTGTCACTTGTTATCCCTCATCACCTTGAGCTAAAGGTTGGGATCCACAAGTGGTCAATCTCGTGTTCTTCCTAAAGGATCATCAGTCTATCCTTAAGTTGACACAATCACCACCAAGCTTGCACATAGGAAAGCAGACCTTTTGTACTTTGACAACATATCTTTGAAGTTAGAATCCCCAACTCAATCCTCCTTAGGTTTTGTCATATAGCTTTACCTCAGCCTAGGAAATCATTTGCATAGAAAAGCCTTCCCCCTTTTGCATCCATCAGCATTATTGCATCTCATCCCTAGAAGCATTTTTCATGCCACCCGTCACTCGCTTAGCCAAGAAGAAAGAAACAATGGAGCCCTATCATTTGGATCGAACAGCCTCACCCACCTTGAGCACTCAGCCATCCTTCAACCCAGAGCCAGCTATGCCATCACCTACTGACATTGAAGCTTTCATGAACCAACCAGGAAATGCAGTATTGGTAAATGCCATTATAGACAAAAACAAAGAGACAATCATGGCTAATTTTCGAAGGGACAATGTAGGAACCTTTGACTTTGGAAGACCCCCTCCATTATCAGATCCATCTCACCCATTGTTTGGGCAGCTGCCACCGCCCATAGGCTCTTATGATCCAAATTATCCTCAATTTATTCCAAAAGAAGAGCCTCCAGCCAATCCATATGACCCAACAGACCCAAACATACCATCATCCACCCAAGTTGAAATCTCCATGCCACAAGCCAACCTAGCCACCACCACTCCATCCTTGGTTCATACCTCTCCACTCCAAACTCCCTTTACCCAAAACATCTCACCGTTCACCCCCTTCACTATTGCTGCTGCTCCCACACCTAGCCTTCCAAATCCACCCATCTCCCAAATTAGTGCTAGCATCTTTGGCCAACCTCAGCAATATACAATAGGGATGCCACCAATGGGGCCAAGTAATCAACCTTTCATTGCCCCCAGCTTGTTCACCATAGCCCAAAGCACAATCCCATCATTTCCATTAGGTCTTGGGAGCTCAATACCACCAGCCACAAATCCACAAGCTACTACCTTCACTCCACAAAGCTATCAAATCCCACAAGCTACTGCCAATCTTCTACCAAGCTCCCAAGTGACCCCAGCTCCCGCCACCACTATACCAAGCTTCCAAATCCAGCCACCAAGCTATCAAACCCCATCAATTCCATTCCCAAGCTTTCAATTCCCACCACCTCCACCACCAACTAATCCATTACCTCCAATTACCAACTACTTTTCAATGCCACTTCTAGGAGGTAATCCACCACCCCATCCAACCACCAATTATTTGCAGATGCCATCCCAAATGGGGGCACAACCCACATATATTGGTCAAACCCCACAAGCCCTCCGATCCTTTCCCCAAGCCTCACAACCATCTTATACCTTACCTCCACAAAGCAATCCATTTACCCCACAGCCAGCTTATGTTCCTCAATCCCAACCTCAAATCCCATATCAACAGCAAGCCTCGCAGCACATGCAGCAATATGCGCCACCTCCCCCTCAACAACCTGTCATCCACCATGCAGCTGCCCAAACAATGTACAATCCCTATCAGCAAATCCCTCATAACCATCCATATTCAATGGCCCTATCCAACACATACCTACCTCAAGGCACTCCTACATTGGGGGCACCCCAACCATCACCTATCAATTCAGAGTGGGAGCAAATGAAGACAGCTTTGAAAGCCATCCAAGAAGGGAATGATCCAAAGACATTCAAGTTTGAGAATGTGTGTCCTTACCCATTTGACAGAGCCATTACCACGACACCATTTCCCAAACACTTTGAGGTACCTAAATTTGACAAATTCAGAGGAAAAGGAGACCCTGTCACACATATCAAAGAATTTTACATGCATTGCCAGGACATGGCATACAATGATGTCTTCCTCTTGCACCTTTTTCCCAAAAGCTTGGCCGGACCAACTCTTGAATGGTTTTATAGAATCCCCTATGGCACAATTAAAAACTTTGCTGAATTATCTGAGGCATTTGTAGCCCAATATGCCCATCTTGTTGAAACAGAGCTATCAATAGTTGATCTTGTCCACACCAAGCAAAAAGGTGAAGAAAGCCTTGCCGAATACCTACAAAGATGGCAAACCCTTACCACCCGCATATCCTGCACCTTGCCAGAACGCCATGTGGTGAAAATGTTTATTGATAATGCACATCCCAGTTTGGCTCACCACATGACCATGAACTGTTTGCAGACCTATAAGGATATCAAAGAGAAAGGAATGATCCTTGAGCAAGGACTCATCAAAGATGGTGTGGTAAAGATTTACAAAGAATCCAACCAAAATCAATCACATTCCAATGACAAGTCTAGGTATTGGAACAAAAACAAGCATGTTGCTACAGATGGGGTTACTGACACCAGACATGTGAATATCATTGGTCCTTCTCAAAACTAGTCTAACCCACCATATCAAACAAACAACCAACAAGCTACCAATTACCAACAACGAAATAACCAAAGCTATCAAAACCACAATACAAGACCCAACTTTCAAGGGTCTAACAATCAAGCTAATGCCATCAATGTAGCTGCAGGGCAAAAGCCCAGATTCCGACCTGCACCTAGAAACTATACACCCCTTGGTGAGCCATTGGATGTTATTTTTGAGAAATTGGCTAAGGAAAACCTCATCAAATTTCCTCCTACCCAGCAAATTGATCCAAGCCAATCCAAAGCTGCATGGCACAAGGACAATGAGTATTGCAAGTTCCATAGGGTAAACGGTCACACCACCCTCAGATGCATGAAACTGAGAGACTATGTGCAAGACCTCATTGATCGGAAGGAAATCACTGTTGGTGCCCAAACCTCTCCCAATGCAGGCTTACAAATTTATCAAAATGCTTTTCCTCCACACAACAACCAAAATCTTGGAAAAGCACCTATCCAAAACAACACCAACAACCGCCAGCCAAACCAACAGCATGGGAAGAACAATGACCACACTTCATCCTATATAGACTATGGTAGCCTTATAGGTTGTATATCTGAGAAAGAGCCTTCTGTCAATGTTATCAATATCCGAGGACCAGACAATGAGTGTGCGGTCACCACTCGAAGAGCGCGATTTAACATCGCAAGCCCAGTTTCATCAACACCATCAGCTCCATCAAAAAGCCGATACAATATCTTGGAACACCTTGGGAACATGCCAGCCCAAATATCCATTTTAGACCTTCTCCGCACTAGTCCTGTGTACAAAGACATCCTTGACAGTGCTCTCATAGAATCCCATGTCCCTTCTGATATCAATGCTACTGATTTTTGTAATCTTGTTGGACACCTTTCATCCTCATGTGCCCTATCTTTCAAACCCACTGACATACCCGCGGTTGAGCCAGATCACACCCTTCCGCTTCGCATAGCCATCATGGTATCCAATTTTTCCGTGAAAAGAGTAATGATAGATAATGGATCAGCCTTGAACATTTGCACCCTAAAATTCATAAAACAAGCTGGGTATACTGAGGCAGATATGATCAGTGAGGTTATCACCATCAAAGCTTATGACAACTTGGAAAGGACCACAGAAGGGACTATTTTGCTACCAATCAAGGTTGGGCCAGTCATTCAAGAGACAGTTTGCCATGTTGTTGATCTAAACCTACCATTTAACATCCTCCTCGGTCGCCCATGGATTCATGCTATGAAGGCCGTTCCATCCACCTACCATCAGTGCATCAAATTTCTGCATCAAGGCACTGAGGTAACCATCCATGCCGATCCAAAACCCTTTGCTTACTGTAATGCGATTGAAGCTTCATATACAAACCATTGCCCTGGAATAGACATCGACACAGCCATCGCCAACTCATCCCATGCTTGTAATGATGCAGAAACCATCCTTGCCTCCACCCTATCTACTGTAAAGAAAAACAACAAAGGATGTGGAGAATATAGTCTATCAGATGCATTTGCTGTCGGAGCAATCCCACTTGATCCACATACCCATGGACGGCCAACATATCATAAAGCTAAGGATATTCCACCTCCTCGATACAAACAGTTTGGCCCAACCACCTTTGTGTCCTCAAAAACCCCTCTTCATGAGGAGCTCACTCCAAATATCAACAATTGGCTACATAAGGATGCACCTCCAAGAAATCAAGCACGCCTTGATCACTTCAGCCAGAAGTATCCCAAACAACATAAGCTTGTCACTAAAAAATGGAACTATCAAGGAGGTGGACTAGGACCAGAAGAAAGGGGCATGCAATGTCCCATCGAAGCACATGATTGGGAAGTAAAGTTAGGTCTTGGCTTTGGCATACCCACAACTGGGGGCACCAACGAGAACGGTCACGCTTTTTCGAACATCCACCGCGACCTTGTCGAAATCGAAGACATTCCTGAAGAAGTTGAAAAGAGAGCCTACGACGATATCCCAGACCAAATCTTCCTAGGAGACTCTGTTCTCCGAGAACTATCCATCCATCTCATTGACCTACCACTTGCTCATCCACAACTCATAGATTGGGACCAACCAAGTGTCATACATATTGATGAGTTTGCATCAGAGGAAGCGCTTCTAAGATTCATGGGAGCTGAAACTCCTCATAAGAAGACAAAGCTAGATTCTGCCTACATCTACAAGCTAGATCCCAAGGGGTATTTTGGAGAAAATCCCCAACCTAGTTTCGATACACCCAAAACTAGAACTAAGGTAAATCTGGGACTAGCTAAGGCAGTGAAGAGAACCCCTCAGCAAGAAAATCCAGAGCCACAAGCAGAACATGAGGATTTAGTATTGCCTCCTCAAGATAATCGACCAGAGGTGTCTTCTATTCTAATAGAGGATACTAGAGAAGTCAACATTGGTTCTTCAGAGATCCCTAGAATTGTTCACATTGCTGCATCCCTATCACAAGACCAAGCTGACCTCCTCTTTGAAGTTTTACCAGAGAACATTGGCCGATTTGCATGGTCATATCAGGACATGCCAGGACTTGATCCAAAGCTTGTAGTTCATCATCTTGCAGTCGATCCAAAGATCAAGCCCGTCAGACAAAAGCTTAGAAAAATGCACCCCAAGGTGGCATTACTAGTCAAAGCTGAACTAGAAAGAATGTTAGCTGCTAAGGTTATCCGACCTATCGACTACTCAGAATGGATCTCCAACATGGTCCCTGTCACTAAGCCTTCCGGTGACATTAGAATCTGCACTGATTTTAGAGATCTTAACAAAGCTTGTCCAAAGGATGATTTTCCCTTGCCCAACATAGATATGATTGTATATCTCACAGCTGGACATGAAATTCTGTCCCTTATGGATGGATTTTCTGGGTATAATCAGATCAAGATTGCAGAAGAGGACCAGCATAAGACAACATTCACTACCCCTTGGGGAACCTTTTTCTACACCATGATGCCTTTTGGCCTAAAGAATGCTGGGGCTACCTATCAAAGAGCTATGACAACCATTTTCCATGATCTTATCCATAGCATTTTGGAAGATTATGTGGACGATATCCTAGTCAAATCTCACACCTTCATGGATCATCTTGCTAACCTGGAAAAAGTCTTTGATAGGTTGGCCCAATATCATCTCATGCTAAATCCCAAGAAGTGTGTCTTTGGGGTCACATCTGGCAAGCTTCTAGGCTTCATAGTTTCTAAACGAGGTATAGAGATCGACCCCAAAAAGGTCAAGGCTATCTTAGACATGCCTCCTCCCCGGACACTGCGATAGCTTCGCTCTCTTCAGGGGAAACTTCAATCTGTTCGGCGCTTCATCTCCCAACTTGCAGATAAGTGTACACCATTTTCACACTTGCTAAAGAAGAATGAGAACTTCAAGTGGGATCTTTTATGTCAGTGCAGCTTCGATCAGCTCAAGCAGTATCTCACCAATCCCCCTATCTTGGTTCCACCAGTTCCTGGTCGTCCCTTGATCTTGTATATATCAGCAACACCTACTGCTCTAGGGGCACTTCTAGCACAACATGATGATTATAGCAGAGAGAGAGCCATCTACTATATCAATAGAACCCTAGTTGGTTATGAAATCAATTACACTCCTATGGAAAAAGCTTGTTTGGCAGTTGTTTTCTCAACTCAAAAGCTTCGCCACTACATGCTAAGTCATACCATCCAACTAGTCTCCAAGATTGACCCTCTCAAGTATATGCTCTCCAGAACAGCACTTACAGGCCGTTTGGCCAAATGGGTTATGCTACTAAGTGAGTTTGACATCCAGTATGTGGACAGAAAGGCAATCAAAGGGCAAGCTATAGCAGATCACCTAGCTGATGCACCTCTAGTAGATGCATATCCGTTGCTCACAGAATTTCCAGATGAGCATATCTGCCTAATTGAAGAACAACCCCCATGGAAGCTTTATTTTGATGGCTCATACACCTCTCATGGATCAGGGGCAGGAATATTATTAGTTACACCTCAAGGAGATTACATTCCAAAAGCCTTCAAGCTACAATTCCCTAGCACCAACAATATAGCAGAATATGAAGCTCTTGTAGCAGGATTAAAGATAGCTGCAGAATGGAATATCACTGAGTTAGAAATCTTTGGTGATTCCCAACTCATCATCAAACAAGTCTTAAATGAATATCAAACCAAAGATGAAAAGCTATTACCCTACAAAGAGCTAGTTGATCAGCTGACCCAGCATTTTACAAAGCTTCAGTTTACACAAGTGCCTCGAATGCAGAACAAGGCAGCAGATGCCATGGCCACTATCGGCTCGCTCTTGGAAATTCCCCAAGAAGCTACGCAGTATGAGTTTTTAGTTGAGCAGCTCCTCACACCTGCCTATGCGAATGAGGATTCAAACCGTGTTTGTATCTTGGTTGGTCCCCAATCCCCTTGGTACCATGAAATTCACGCTTACCTTAATGATGGTATCATATCCCCTCACCTCACACGTACCCAACGCCAAAACCTCATCCGAAAATCATCCCGCTATGTTATCATAGGCAATACCCTATATCGTCGGGGTTATCACGATACTCTCTCTCGATGTTTAGATGAAAATGAGGCCACGATGGCATTAAAAGAAGTACATTCTAGACTTTGCAATGCCCACACGAGTGGTATTGTCCTAGCATGACAAATCCTTAGAGCATGCTACTATTGGCCGACCATTGAAGAAGACTCGTGTGACTTTGTCAGAAAGTGTCTCCCATGTCAGCAGCATGCAAATCTTGTGCACGCTCCAGCACAGGATCTACAGCCTATTGCACCACCTTGGCCTTTCGCTTGTTGGGGCCTTGATCTAGTTGGAACTATCACCCCTCTCTCATCTGATGGACATAAATGGATAATAACAGCTACAGACTATTTCACTAAGTGGGTGGAAGCAGTCCCCCTAGTCTCAGCTACAGGAGTTCAAGTCTCCAAGTTCATCTTGTACCACATTGTTTGCCGCTTCGGCATCCCATCCACCATCTTCACTGACCACGGAGGTAACTTTGAAAATCTCAACATGGAAGAATTATGCACTTCCCTCCGCATCCATCACCACTTTTCTAGCCCATATTTCCCACAAGGTAACGGCCAGGCAGAGGCAACTAATAAAACCCTCCTCAAAATCCTAAAGAAAGTTGTCAATGATTCCGGCCGTGATTGGCACCTTCAAATAAATCCGGCTCTATGGGCCTATCGAACTTCCTTTCGTACATCCACAGGCACAACTCCATACTCCCTAGTCTATGGTGCCGAAGCAGTATTACCTATAGAAGTTGAACTTCCCTCACTACGCATATCTTTGCGAGGGCAAATCTCAGATGAAGAATACAGAGTAGCTCGACTCACCCAGCTAGATCTCTTAGATGAGAAGAGACAACAAGCCTATGACCATCTCACAGTCTATCAAACTCGTCTCAAAAGGAATTTCAACAAGAAGGTGCTCCCACGACACTTTCAGCCAGGTGACATGGTCCTCAAAGAAAATATGAAAGTCCAAGCAGATCGAGAAAAGAAAGGCAAGTTTGAACCTACATGGCTTGGTCCCTATGTGGTTACTGCCTCCTTTGGCTCCGGAGCCTATCAATTATCTACACCAGAAGGAGAACTCTTGAATGATCCCACTAACATCATTCATCTCAAGAAGTTCTATGCTTGAAGATCCTTGGTATACCCAGCTTTTGAAAAATACAAGAGAAAAATAGTAAAGAGAAATAAGCGTCCAATGGTGAAAACTTGGCAATTCAAGCGCCTTGGATAGGTACCTTGGTGAAAACCTGGTAATTCAGGCACCTTGTGTGCTAAAGACTAATCCATTATCTATCACTATCCTATCCCTCATCCATCCACCCACCATCCCATAAAACACCTGCTTGTTCCCTTGGTGTTCCAATCAAATATCCAAAATCTGATGGAGCTTGTCAATACCTCCTATACAACTTGTAAATCTTGTACCAAAGCTTGTATTATACCTTGTAAATATTGTACCATACCTTGTATATATCCAAACCTTGTCCAAAGCTTGTACCATATTCCATCTTGTAAATGATCTTGTATCCTAGCTTGTATCCTATCACATGCACACACAGAATCCCATTTTCCTTAAGCTTTTCACAAACCATCTACCTATCCACCTATCAACTATTATAGACATCCCATCCTTCACAAAAATTTCCATCTCACAAAGAAACCAAAACATGAACAAACTTGTACATTTGTAACATATCTTGGTCTGTCAGCTTATACATTCTCTTTAGCTTAGTATCATTGTATCTATCTGGCTTTCATGTTAGTTCATCCTTGGTCAACATCTTGCACACATTGCACACCTTGGTTAGATATTCAAATACATCCTTTAGCTAGATCTCCTATCACCAAAGTGTTATCCTTCTTAGTTCAGCTTGCCAGAAACATCACTCATCCAGATCCATCAGCTTAGGTGCTCTCTGATAGATTTTTGTAGGATATAGCTTTCCTCATGTCTGATCTTGGTCCGTTAGTACCTCGTCTTACCCATCTCGTTGGCAAATAGTTCTCTTTTGGATTTTCACTTTCTTTTGATTTGGGATCTTCCCTTTTGGGTCTTGAAATATCTTCTCCAAGCAATCTCCTTGTTCCCTCCTCAAGGTTGCAATGATCTTCCATATCATGGTATGCTACGAATGGGGCAATTAGAGCGTAAGGTCTTGATCAGGTCTTTTGCTTGTTTTCTTTTTCTGCTTGTGGGTTACCTAGTGTCATTTCCATGCTGCCTCCTCTGGGATTCATGTGTGATACTGGGGCAATCCTTGTGTGTTTGTTTTGAGTCAGTTCGTCAGTCCTCTGGACGGTTGGTGAAAAGGCCTTGATGTTCTTGGTAACCTTGGCAATTAACCAACAGTCCTATAGCAAATCTAGTGCTCAACTACATGGTGGTACTTCTCTTCGAAGTATCCCCCCGCTCAAAAAGCTTCTATGGATTCCTTTTAGAGAACTCCGCTCCTCCATCCCCCCCCCCCCCCCAATCCTGGAAAGTCTTAAAGCTTGCTTTACTTTTGTGCCTCTGATTTCCCTTTATCATTCTCCTGTAGTGAGAGTTTGAGCTAATTCAGCCCCTTCTCTTTTCCAACCTATGTCTTAGCTCATCTCAATTTCTTGTACTTTTCAAGAAGTCGTCGAGCCTCATTTCTCTCCCCGCCGCCTTCTTGAGGGGGCATCATCTAAGTCTAGTCTCTCCTCTTCTTATCTGAGACTGGGGCAACCTCGTTGCTAAAACATCTTCCTCGTGTCGTCTTTATTCGAACTTCTTTGAAATAGTGTTGTCTCAACACTATGTCAAAGAGGGGCAAAATGTAGACACCTAAATTTGATTACATCGCTTTAGTAATCCTATTTAGTTATCTAAAAAGGCATTATTAATTAAATTTCTATTTAATTAATCCTTTGTCATCCCCTAGTTGATTAATTTAATTAATCATCTATAGTCCTAATTGATAAATCAAATAATCTATTATTTATCAATTAAATCCTATTCTTCTATCTAATTCCAAAAATCCCCATTTATTAAATAAATCTATTTGATAAATGAAATCCTCAAATTCAAAAACCCCTAACCTATCTCTAATCCTCCATTTAGCCTAATCCACCCCATCCACCCATACTAACCAAGCTTAGCCACTAACTCACCCACCCTCATTAATGCCATCCACTTGCACATCTCTAACATCCCTAATCTAATCCTAAACCCAAGCCTAATCCACCCCCTAATTTTGTCACATTCCTTAAACAAGTTTAAGACTTTCCTAATCCAAACCAAAGTCTCCCCTCAAAAAAACCCAACCACTAAGTCATGAGTGCTCTTACAAAACATAAAGACTCTTACAAGCCCACTCATGACTCTTACACCCATCTTCCACACTCTTCCCTCTTCCACACTCATTCCTCTTACATCCCTCTTACATACTCAACCCCACTCATCATGACTTTAACCAACCCTTAACCCTACCCTCTCACACTCATCCTCCTTGTGACAAGTGTCACCTTCCCATTGGTGCTAAATAAGCACAATCCATGTGCTCTCCTTTGAGTGCATCCTAGCCCTCCTTAAGCTTTCATCCATCCTTGCATCTAAGCCCTCCATCCCTCTACCCCTTAGCCTATAAATTGAATCCCATCCCAAGCCATTTCATCAACAATCTTTGAGCTAAAGTTACCATGCTATTTTGAGAACCAAAGCCATCAATCATACCCTTATAATGCCAAATTGAGAGCTCACAAAGCTACCAATTTGCCATTACCCATCTCCATTGAAGCAGCTTTTGAGCATCTTGAGCATACATCCACAGCAAAAGGACACATCTACAGAATCAAGAAAGCATGGAGTGTTTTCTCTTGTGAGGTTTGCACTTCTTATTTTCTTTCTTAGTCTAAGCATATATGTGAATTTAGTTTTTGGTTTGTGAATGTTTACTTTATTTGTTAATGTTCTTTGCATACTGATTCTGGTTCTACATTTACCATTTGATTGACTTGGTTGATCAGTTTGGTTTGCCATCAATGCCAAAGAGGGAGATTGTTGAGAATGGATTGAAAAAGATAATCAAAGAGGGATATTGTAAAGGGAGATTGTTGAGAACATACAAGTATAACCAATATGATTCAATCATTATTTTGTCATTGATGTCAAACCTGCTATCTGTTAGTAAGATAACTACTTATACAATTTAAGTACTATCACTTAGATGATTAATGAAGAGGATTTGATAAAAAGATGTAACAATGGCACCTAGAGGAAAGGTTAAGTTATGATTATGTAATGAAGTACAAGAATCAGTTAAGACAATGATGATATGATGTATTGATAATCTACTTAAAGTTAATAAGGTTGGTTACACTAAGAAAGTTTAGAAGAACAAAAGTCACACAATGTTTGCCTCTCGTGCTTGACCAAGTGGATAGTAGGTTCCGAGCAAAGTTAGTGCAAGCTAAGCAAAAAATTAGTTGGAGTTGAGTAAAAGTTCATTCTTAGTGAATGCCAAGTAGAATAGCGGATGTCGAGTAAAGTTTAGTTGATGTTGGGCATCAGTAAACTTTAGTTCATGTCAAGTAATTTCATAGTGGATGTCAAGCAATGTAGTATGTATCGAGCATCAGAAGCAAGATAATGCTAAGCTATTGCATCATTTAAAAGATCACAAACTTGATGAATCTGAGCCAACACATTTATTTTTTTGGATTATGTGAACCAGGTGGAAAATAAGGATGATGAGTTGGTGGCCCAAACTTCAAGGTATTTAAACCATTTTTAGGTGAATTTAAAGTGGATTCTAGGAGAAGTTTCTAGAAGAGATATGGAATGTGGGATAGGTACATTATATCCTACCTAATCCATCCTAACCCTAAATTGGACAATGGAGAATGAGTGACAAAATATCTTAATTTCCTATTTATAGGAATGACTTGTCATGAAGCAAAGTTGTCATGTGCGAGAACCTAAGGAAGATAAAAAGTCAAGGGTTTTGCTTCATCAAGTGACCTAAGAGAAGAATGAATTGACATGTTAAGCAAGAAGGGTTAAGGATATGTATGCTTGAAGGGTGAACAAGCTATCAGAGTTGCAAAGTATGAAGGCCAAGTAGAATTTAGTAGTGAACAGAGATTCATAACTTGCAAATGAAGTTGTAAGTTGTATCAGATCAAGCCTTATGGTTATTATCTAACAATTGTATCAGTCTAGGGTAAGTCCTTTGGATTAAAGTTGACCCAATAGTGATTTGTAAATCCTTTAACTGAGTGACATTCCAACTGAATGGTCTAAAGTCCTCTAACAAGGCTCACTCCTAATAGGGTGATTAAAATATTTTAATAGGGTCACATTTAAAAGTGTGTATTGTACCCTTTAACAAGGTTGGCCTTTCACAGGGCATCACTTTAGAAGAGTGAAAAAGTAGTATGTTACAAATGGTTTTTCCCAAATTAGTTTTCCACATAAATCATTGTGTCAAGTGTGTTGATGAATCTATTATGTTTCATGTTTTATATTTATGCAAGTTGATTAGATAGTAACCTACAAGTTTTTAAGTGATTACATAATCTTATGGATGCATGCATGATGAATACTATATTATGGGTTCACTAAGCTATGAATAGTTATACATCTGGACCTTGTATAACTAATTCATCCTACTTCCCCCCCCTGAGATATTCTAAAGTATTCCAATGGGGGGGGGGGGGGGTGTGAATCAGTAGTTTAAACTTGAACCCATAAAATCTTTCACCACACATCCATCTCATACATTTGCTAAGTAAACTAAAATATCATATCAAACATGTACATCTAAATAATGTAAGCGAGTAAACATGCACACACATATAACACCATATATGATTACCCATAAACCCTCTAATGAGAAGGTAAAATTGAGGTGGGGATGACACCCACAAATCTTCACTGTTGCAATAATAAAGTGTATCTAATGAAGGTTACAATGTTTTAACCATAAAACATGATCTACCTTGTAAAATTTCTTCCTCGTTAAAGGTTGACAAAGACTATTAGGTCTCACCCTATTAAGGATTTTAACACTCTGTTAGAAGTGTGCCTTGCTAAAGAACTTCAATTCACAATTAAGCAAGCACCTTGTTAGAGAATTTCAATACAACTTGTTAAGACTACTTTGTTAAGAGATTTTACTAATTTACATGCTAGAATGATTTAGTAATTATCACGTGGTTAGCACTTGGTTGCTTGATGAAAGATCACCTCTAAACTATTGTCTTCTTGATCCTATGTCTCTCTACTATATGTGGTTCCCTTCCTCTATTCTCCTTTAACTAATTTTATAATGCAATCTCAAATCATCACTCAGCCACCATGAATGCTTTATTTTTGCATGCAAACTACTCTCTTCGCTCCTTCATACACCTTACACATGCTAGAGAGTTTAGGGTTTCTTCCTTAAGAAGACTTAGGTAACTTAGAGTTAGGTATGAATCAACATCTTTGATTTATCCATTTTTTTTCTTAAACCTTCCCTTTTTCTAATTGGCTACATGCAATGCACTAGGAATTCAAATTAAGATTCATCATTATCTCCAAAATATCGTAATTCATCCTTAAGTTGGCTCAAAAATAGTTTACCTAGTTTTTTGTGCCATTAGAAATAAATATGTCAAAACTATGTCACTTGGCATCTGAAGTCTTTGATGACCGGCATATACTATCTTCTATACTGTGACTTGGCATCTGTATCACTCGACATCCACTATTTACTCGGCTCTTGTATCTCTCAACATACACTGTCTACTTGGCACTTGAGTGACTTGGCACATGAGTGGCTCAAAATTCACTGTGGACTCGACAATAACTAATATATACATGTTGTGCTCAGCATGTACTACTTTTTTGGCATGAACTAAGTAAATAACTTCAGTATGTTGACACTTACTTGTCAAAATCAATTTGAGATCAACAATCTCCCCCTTTGACATGAGTGTCAAAAACACTCAAGTATGCATTAATATCTTAATCTCACAAGCATAACATATCTCTTATTTAGCTTATATACAAAACTTCAAAATTTTCAAAATTTTGTAATAACTTATATACCTCAAAATCTAATAACTCTCCTTGAGTTGATAGGTCTGTTCTGTATCCAAAATTTTGTACTCTTGCTGAGTAAATGTGTCTTAATTGATACTCTTTGACTTCACGCTATCTTGATGATACTCTTTTATCTAATACTTCTTGTATTTTGATGCTTGTGATTCTTGCTCCTCCTTAGCTTATTCTATATTTTCTCTAGCCCTTTTCCTACTCTCCCCATTCTTCTCTTATCTCCTCAAATTTATGCTTCTTTATTTCTCACTCCCCCCTTTATTCTATCTATCTCTCCCCTTTTTTTGACACTTATGTCAATGGGTTATACTCTCATTGTGTGTTTTTCCAAGAAAGATTTATGGACATCTAAGATAATCTTGACATCTATATCCTAGTTTTCATAGGCTACATCCAAATACTTGATTTGGATAGCTAGCTTAGCAACAAGGTGGACTAGACCATCTAGTGTAGAAAGATTTGGGTCTTTGTTCATTAGAGTTTCAACAAAACCTAGTTCTTGGTGCAAAATTTCCATATGGGGAGTCAATGTTGTTTGGATGTTAATTAGTTTAACCCTTAGATTGGCTTCATTTGCTAACAATGCAACTAACTGACTTTGGGTTTGTAGCAATGTTCTAAAGTGCTTTTCACTTTGAGCTAATGTAATGGTAGTTTTGCACCTGATGAACTAATCTGACTTTCCAATCTCAAAATGTGACTTCTAGTCTCTTATGTGAAGAGTGTTGTATTGCATAGTTTTGTGTATAATGAGAAGATAATCTCAAGTACCTTCTTCACACTTTCTACTTTTGGTGCCAATGCAACTTGTGTTAGTGCTATGTCACCTGATATCTTTTCATTTACTTTTCTCTAAAATTTATTTTCTAACTATTCTAACAATTTAGCATTTGTATCTAGGTCTACATCACTAACCTTCTCCACTATGTTTGTCAAATTTTTAATTAGTGGCTTGGTCTCATCTAGAGTTGGCAGATTGAATACATCTAAAAAGATGTCTTTGATGTCTTGCAATGCCTACCTTTTCCTGTGCTCCCTTCTAAGAATTTTCTAATGCTTCTTTCTTGCTAGGGCTTTTTGCAAAATACCCATCTACTCTATATTTATTGTGTCATAGTCATACTTTGGTAACATAATTTCTTCATCAAGGTTCATATCTCCATATTGTATGACTTCTTCAACCTTTGATGAGCTTGAGCTTGGCACTAAGATCTACAATGGAGTTGCATCTGTGCTTGGCTTCTGAAGAGTTTGAGTTGAAGGTGTGCCAGATACTGGTAAGGTTACTAGGGCTTCAATAGCTACTTTCTCTTTCACCTTTGGAGTCAACTTGATCTTTTAGGCTTGTCCTTATGTTCCACAATGCCCTATGATGCACCTTGTACTTGTGTTGTATATGCAGATAAATCCATCTAACTTGTTTGATTTTGTTCTTTAGTAGTGACTTATGTTTCCACTGTGTCCTTTTCAATTGTAACAACCTTTACTGATGTGGATTCTAATGTATTATCCAAAGGTTGTACACTAGTGACTTGAGGGGTGATAGCAGGTTGTTCTTGTGTTTTCACCTCTTCCCTTGTTATTTCAGTCACTATTTTCTACAATTCTTCCACACTCACCAATACAGGATTATCACATAGTTTTTCCTATAGTGTGGAATAATCAAGTATCTTCTTAAGATCTTCCTTTGTAAGGGGATTGATGTTCTAAGCTACAACATCAAAAACATTCTTAACTATTACTATTTTAATATTTACACTTGTTACATGTTGAGGGTTGACATTAGGCAATTGTGTGTCTTTCACACTCTCTTATTCTTACCGCTCTTCCTCAGCTGTTGCCTTGTCATCTATGTCCATTTCAGTTCCTCCCTTAAATATATTTTCATGATCATCTTCTTCATCATCATCTTTTACCTCTATGGGCTCTTCCTCACCTTCCTTCACCATAGTTGACCCATATGTAAGCTTCCACATCCGAGTGGTCTTCTTTACTACATCTTCAATATTATTTTACAAAATGCTAAAAGCTTTGTATTTAGGTACACAAATAATTGCATATTTCTTCATGGCCATAGAAATTTGTGCCTTACTAAGTTCAGGCATTACTTGTGCAAGAGATGTCTCTCTTATCTATCTCTCCAAGTTTAGACAATACTACCATTTTTGCTCAACTCTATCATATAAGCTTTTGGGCATTGAGCTAGCAATTTCCAGTGGGGTAGTCTTGAATTTTTCCATCATGGCATATATAGCCTCCTCCACTTGATTCTTCTCCTCTTTACCAATACTGTAAAAGTCAACATGTGTAAATCTTGATAAATCTACACTATTCTTTACATTTTCACATAGATTTTCAAGATCTGATAGAGGATTGTGACTTACCACTTGAAATTGGCTGTTTTCATGTGATTCTATTTTCTCCTCATCATATTCAACTTGTGCCACATATTTCCTTCTAGGTCTTTTTTGCACTTTTCCTCCCTGCTTTGGAGGTTTTGTCTTTTCTTTAGCCTTTTGTGCAGTCACATGTGCACTAGCCCTTGTAGTAGGTGTAGTTGGTTTGGGTTGACTCGGCTTGGCTACCTTCTTGGCTTTTGTCATAGGTTGGGCCTTAGACTTCCTCTTTTTTTTTTCTTAGGGAGTAGGTGCTTCCTTGGCTTCTTCTCCTTGGACACCTTTAGCAACTTTAGTCTCCTCTTCCTATTAGTATTCTTCCATACCCTAAGTTAGTACAAGAGGTGCTTATGCTTGGATGTATTCTTCCTCTTCATCATCCTCCTCCTCCTCCTCTTCTTCCTACTCAAAATCCTCTCTAGATTTTTCTTTTAGCTTCTTCACTAGCTTATCTTTCTTCTTAATAATAGAAGCAATCTTTAATTCCATTGAGATTTTGGACTTGGCTATTTCATAGTCTCCAAATGCCTTAGCATTTTTGTTAATATCTTCTGCCAATAAAACTATTATAGTTGCAAAGGTTCCATCCACATTTATTTCATATCCAAATGGCCTGAACCATCTTACCCTTGGTGTTGGTGCTTGGATAAATGTATAGTTAGCATCTACTAGAAAGAAAACATCATCATAATGTTTCTCTACTAAAGATACCAGTATCCTCAATATCTTCTTCATTGACTGCTTGAAGTCTTCAAAGTAGCTTGTCATTATAGATTCAAAATTCTCACCCAATTGTTCAATATACTCACCAATCTATACTACTATTGATATGATGGTTTTCCATGCAACTGTCCAAAATGTAGGAAAAGTGTTTTGCACATAAAAGAATATGCATATCAAAATAGAACCAAATTTACATTGTGCACTTTTAGTCTTCCTTATTGCTTCTAAATTCTCAACTAGCTGCTATAGTTAGAGTTTTGATAGATCATATGTGTGGTCTTTCTTGGCAATTTTATATCCAACATCTATAGCTATACATGTTACACTATTTAATCTTCTAGATTGTTAAAATTTGTGTGAAATAACCCTTAACGACAAATTCTATCAATGGATTAGTAATTGTGTTAATAGTCATGCCTCTCTTATTCCACACGGCTCCAATGTTCTTCTTAATGACCTCTTTTGAATCACTTCTCAATGTCTTAGGCTGATCTAGTGTTGGATAACCAATAACCCTATGTATTATCCTTTTGGTTATCTTGATGGGTCCATTGTCTAGCCATAATGAACTATCATGAATTCTGCTAAGCACTATTCTTATCCATTCAGTTTTAAAGACATTTAGGAAATCTAGGGCTTGTGTCAACCCTTTCTTTTCTACAATTTTGTACTCTTCCTTTAGTACACCATTCTCACAAAGTTTGTCATATGCTTCCCTAATATCCATATTTCCTATACTTCTAATTTTGTAGTTATAACATTTTATGACATCTTGCACCGTTAAAACATTCAGTGGTATCATGGATAACACACCAAAGGGTTCTTTATTGTAAGTGATGTCAAGATTGACCTTGAATATACGTTGCTTAACTTCATTACTAACCATTTGGATGCTTAAAACATCCTTGCCCTCTACATTCTTTGAACTAGATGCCATTTTGTGAAACTAGGGTTTATAAAAATATAAACTATGTAGCTTGACTCTTGATAAATAACTTATGAGATCTGATACAATGTTATAGAATCATTGCAAAAATCTTTTACAATTTCTTTGAATGGATTTCTAGATCACCTTCTATTCTCTTTGTTCTTTCTTGATTTGAAATAATGTGAAATGAGTCAAAAATTGATCAAATACTCTTTGAAACCCTGTAATAAATGCTTAGTGTTTACATAGTTGTAAACTTGGCATAAACCAATTTTAGGCTTACTCAACATCCATTAACATTTCAATCACTTGGCAACCACTATGAGCTCGACCTCAACTAGCTAGTTTGTTAGCTTGGCATCTTCTAGCATTTTACTTGGCACATATAGGAAATATTTCATACTCGACAGAGACATGAAAAACTTAAAGTTTTTTATTGATTTTGTAACAACATCTTGCATCTTTGTTCATGCTTATATGATCTTTTTAGTACTAAATTCCTTTGGAACTAATGTATAATATAACCTTTACACATTAGTCCCACATATCTCTTGATTTCCTAGTTTGATGAGGTGTGATCACCTGACCCTTTGGGTGAAGTGATCCCTTCTTCATTTGATGTGCTACAACCATCCTTTTTCTTCCATGTCTTATTCATCTCGTCTCTGGCATTTTCAACATCTACCTTGCCTTTGCTTTTATCAAATTCACAACTTGGTGCCTTGATCTTGATCTTGTTGGACAATATCGGCCAATGTGACCAGTCTTCAAATAGCTAAAACATGTGGTTTGACTCAACCACCTTTTGTAGTTACCTCTAAAGTGTGTCCTGATACAATTCTTAGGAGCATGTCCATATTCTTAACAATAATGACAACTATATATTGTATTATAATCCCAATTATAAAAGTTGCCATTGTTCCTTACCTTTGTTTTTTTGTTTGATGACCACACGGGTTTGGATGTACATTCAAAAGCTCTATGTCCATACTTTTGATAGTTAGAGAAATATCCTTCAAATATTTGTGTATACATGGTCTTGATTCTACTTTCATGTCCTTGATGACCTTGCTTGTTGCACTTATGGTAGTGAACCATGCTCTTCTACTTGACATTCTGATTTACAGTCTTGCTCTTGCACATATTAGTAGTATGTCCTTTCTTCCCACAATTATGACAAGTAGGTTTAGAGTTCTTACCTTTTTTGTTCCTTTTTTCAGCACTTTTGGATGACTCTCCTTCTTTAGTACTTGTGTATCCCAGTCTAGATGTATCATTATTAGATCTAGGGGATATCAATAATTTCTCAAAGTATTTGATGGCTTCATTTGGTTTTTTCAAACTTTCAACAAATTATATTTTTCTCTTTAGATCACTCTACAATTGCTCATTCTATAGTTTCAATGTTGTTATCTCAACATCTTTAACATTCAATTCATAGCTGGCATTCATCATTTGACTTAGAGTATCCAATTGCATGTTGGAAATCTTGGTTAGCTCTGTTGACTTCTCTTCTAGTCTGTTGGCCAAAATTATTTTATCTTCTTTAATCATGGCTTTGTCTTCCATAACTTTCTTCTTCTTTTCAGTCACCTCACATAGCAGTATGGCTTGTGATTCTTGCTCTAATTTGAGATTTCTAATTTCTTCTACTTGGGCTCTATTCTTTTCCATTAGATCTACAACTACTACATCAAATTCATTAGAGTCTCCATTAGCAAATAGCTTAGTAGTGTCCATCTCTTTGTATTGTGTGTCATTCTCTGCAATAGAAATTTCTTTCCTTCTCTTCAAATATTTCTTTATTTCTTCTCTTGCTTCATCTAGTTGATGTAGAATGAGTTGTATTTCAATTCTTTGATTCTCAATAATCTTTCCTAATTTGTAGACTTCCATTTCAAGATCTTTCCTCAAAGCTACAAAGCTTCTCTTTTAGAGAACTAGGCTATGATATCAATTATTGGAATTACAATAGGAAAGATAAAATTCTGCGGGGAGTGAATCAGTAGTTTAAACTTGGACCCATAAAAAATTCCACGACACATCCATTTCATACATTTGCTAAGTAAACTAAAATTTCATGTAAATCATGTACATCAAAAAAATGTAAGAAAATAAACATTCACACACATATAACACCATATATAATTACCTTGAAACCCTCCAATGAGAAGGTAAAATTGGCGTGGGGATGACACCCACAAATCTTTAGTACTTTAATAATAAAGTGTATCCAATGAAGGTTACTATATTTTGACCACGAAACACGATCTACCCTGTGAAAGGTCTGCTTTGTTAAAGGCTTACAAAGACTATTAGGTCTCACCCTATTAAAAGATTTCAACATCCTATTAGAAGTGTGCCTTGCTAAAGGAATTCAACTCACAATTAAGTAAGCACCTTATTAGAGGATTTCAATACAGCCTGTTAGTACTACTCTGTTAAGAGATTTGACTGATTCACTTGCTAAAATGATTCAACAATGATCCTGCAGTTAGCACTTCATTGCTTGATGATAGATCACCTCTAAACTATTTTCTTCTCTATCCTTCTTGATCAAATGTCTCTGTGTTGTATGCTCTTCCCTTCCTTTTTTCTCCTTTAACTGATTCTACAATACAATCTCAAATCATAACTCCTTAGCCACCATGAATGCTCTATTTTTGCATGCAAACTACTTTCTTCCCTCCTTCATACACCTTACACATGCTAGATAGTTTAGGGTTTGTTCTCCTTAAGAAGACTTAGGTGACTTTGAGTTAGGTATGAATCAACAATTGTGATTCATCCATTTTGTCACTTAAACCTTCCCTTTTTCTAATTGGTTTTATGTAATGCATTGGGAATTCAAATTTAGATTCATCCTTATCTCCAAAATATTGTAATTCATCCTTAAGTCAGCTAAAAAATGGTTTACATAGTTGTTTGTGCCATTACAAACAAATATGTCAAAATTGTGTCACTCAACACTTGAAGTCTCTAATGTTTGGCATATACTATCTTCTATACTATGATTCAACATCTGTGTCACTCAACATCTACTATTTAGTGAGCTCCTGTGTCACTTGACATACACTTTTTGCTCGACACTTGAGTGACTTGGCACATGAGTGGTTTGGCATTCACTGTGGACTTGACATTCACTAATATATACATGTTATGCTCAACATGTACTATTTTTTTGACATGAACTAAGTAAATAACTTAAGTGTGTTGACACTCACTTGTCAAAACCAATCTGATGTAAGATAAATCATTAAATATACAGTTTCTTACATACCTTTCTTGATTAGCTTGAGATGATGTAATCACCTTTTCTATTGGATTGGATGATCTTGACTTCATTTGTTCCACTATTTCCTTCTTCCACCTTTTTAAAAATTTATCTTCCACTTTGCCTTTACCCTTGATGCGTTCATTATTAGCTACTGGTGCTCAAAGTCCTATAGTTATTGCTCACATGTCCAATCTTGTGACAATTAGAACAAACTTTCTTTAGTGCATTCATATTTTTCCAATAGGCTTTTTCTTATGATCTATATTCATATTCTTTATGTCCAAACTTTTGACAATTGTAATAATATATTTCAAATCTAGGTGTAGTAGGTGTATTGTTCATTCATGATACACACTCATGTATTTGATGTCCTTGCTTCTTGTAATAAAAATGATAATTAGTAAACTTAGGTTTAGGGTTTTGCATACCTATCTTGCTTCTACAAATGTTTGCAGTGTGCCCAAGTTTACCACAATGATATTTTCCTTTTAACTTTTGATTCCTTAGCTCTCTAGTCTTAGATGATTCTCCTTCTTTAGTAGATGAATGTTTCTTTGTGTGACCTAATCCTGAGATGTTTCTAGATGACCTAGGTGATCTTATCAATTCTTTAAAGTACCTTAATGCTTCATTGGGCTTGTTCATCCTTTTCACAATTTATTTTTTAGATCTTAACTCATTTCTCAGCAGGTCAATCTGTGATATCAATTTTTCTATCTCCATGTCTTTCCTATTCAATTCCTGATTTGCTAGCATTAATTGATTCATCATGTCTAGACGAGCATTTGTAAGCTTTTGCACATTAGATGACCTTTCTTCAAGTTTGATAACCATTTATCATTTGTCTTCCTTAGCTAAATTTTTTTCTTCTTTAGCTTTCTTCTTATGTTCGGTCACTTCACATAACCTTACTAATTGGATTTCATGCTCTCCTTTCAATCCTATTACTTCTTCATTCAAGATACTATTTTTCTCTAGTAGTTCTGCAATGGGTGTATTACTCTCCTTAGAATTTCTAGTTTCAAACAATCCTTGTTTATCAAATTCTTCATAAAGTGTTTCTTTATGTTGAATGGCCATATCCTTTCTCTTGGTAAGAAATTTCCTTAGTTCTTCTCTTGCTACTTCAAATTGTTGCAGTATGAGCTAGGTGTCAATCACTTAATTTTCAATAACCTTTCTTGATTTGTAAGCCTCCATCTCCAACATCTAAAATCTCAAGTTGTTAGATTTCCTTCAAGAGAATCAATGATCTAATACCATTTTTTGGTAGTTTAATTGAGAAACTAGGATATTTGGGGGGGGGGGTTTGGGTTGAATAAGGATCTATAAAAAAGTTATCTTTCAAAACAACTTTACTGCATTCACCATATTGACCATCTCATATCTAGTTAATGTATAACATTACTTGTAACATTAAATACTATAATAAGTAGATCTAACTATACATCACGTCCATGAAATGCAAATACATAACACAAAAGATTTGGTTAACCAAAAACCCTCCAAGATGAAAGTAAAACTGGGGTGGGGACGACACCCACAAATCTTCACAACTGCAGTAACAAATTTAACCTATTACAGTTACAATTTTGATCACTTTTGATGATCTACCCTATAAGGATCCTACCTTACTAAAGGAATTTAAGACTATTAGGTTTTAACTTGATTAATTGATTTTACACTTAAAATGAAGTATGGACTGTGCTAGGAGCTTTATAAAGGTCTGTTAAAAAAACTCTTTTAAAGAGATTTACCCTAGTTCAATCTGTTAAAATTGACTTAGTACTTGATCCTTCAGTCTAAACTTATAATTTTTAATTAAATATCTCCTTCTTCCAATCTTTGATATGATCTCCAAACTAATATGGCTTTGCTAAATCCTTCACTGCTTCATTAGGTTGCTAAACCCTTTTCTTCACAATTTTTGCATGCAACATCCAAAACTTAACTTCTCCACACAATACTTCACTTCATACACTTCACAATCTCTTCTATGATAACTTACCATAATTATTAAAAAAAATGGATCTACCTATTTAAAGACATCTCTAGAGTGTTCTAGATGCTTCCCATTTTGCCTCTTCATCTGATTGGTTGTTCTTGCCTCATAGGGATCAATGATCCATGTCATAAACACTTTACAAACTCTATGAAGAAACTCCACTTTAATTAAATACCATGTTCATGTCAGCTTAAAATAGTTTACCTCAAATTTTGTATCATTCTAGACTTTTATGTTCTCTCTATGTTACTTGACACTCTCATGTTTTTGATGATCGATCATAAATGTACTCAACTCCTTCTGTATAACTCAACATCAGTGCTCTATCTACTTGGCATTCACTAGGCTCAACTTATATTTAAAATAATCAAATACCAAAGACTTTCTTGGCTCCTATAAAGCTCGTTGTATACATTATTATTTATAATTCTTCACATGACTCAGCCTATAGTGTATCTCAGTCGTAGTGATGACTGACTGACTCTACCTTATATATGACTAAATGTTTACACTAATAGACAACATGAGTTAGAGATACCAACAACATACATCTTTATTTTTAGCATATAGGTATGTACTGGTAGTAGGATATAGGAAAAATAGGTTACATCTAGTTTTCTCTCTTGTACGAATAAATTTTCCATCATCAACATAGATCTTTACCTTCCTATTCTTAAATTCCAACTTATGACCTGTATTATTTAGCTATGCAATATTCAATTAAAAAATTTTTTTTTCCTTGAGCCCAATCAACATCATCACATCTGATTTTATCATTTAGTATGAATGATCCTCTACCTCTCATAGGATATTGAACATTGTTTCCAAGTTTAATAGTTCCACCTTCATATTCTTATAGCTTATCAAACTTACTAATATCACCAGTCATGTGCTATAAACATCCACTATCAATAATCCATGTATTTTTTTTTCTAACATGAGAAATAAGAGATTTGTCTTCGTCATACGTTTCCTCTTCTAGATCTTCTTTAAGAATAACATATACCACTTCTTTATCTTCATTCTTGTCATCAAAATATGACTTGATTGTGCTCCTCCTTAGCAATGTAGCACGAAATCTTCCTTTGTCCTTATAGTCCTTATTCTTTTTGTATTTGTTCTTCTTCTTGTCTGTCTTGTCACTCTTAATCTTGTTAGGAAATCTAGAAGCAATATGACCAACTTGATTGCATTTAAAACATATTAGAGGAAATTTACCTTTGCATTTTACTTTACCTCTCGATAGCCTCCTTGCTAATAGAGCTTCAATATCATCCATCTCATTATCATCTAATTCCAAGTCACTTTCATCCTTTCTACTATGTTCTTTCTTTGAAATTCTAATGGATAGTGATGAATTAAATTAACTTTCAATCTTAGGCACATTATTATCAAAGTTACTTAACTCAAATGCAGTCAATCTACCAACCAAACCTTCAAGTGTAAGATCATTACCAAGCATACCTATGAATTCTTGAGGAGTATATACTCTTACAACCTAAATAGGCAATAAATTTCTTAGAATATTACTTACAACTTCTTCATTTCTAATGATACCTCTAATGACTTTGATAGAACTCACAACTTTCTTGATTTGGTTGACATATTAAATAATGTTTTCTAGTTCCTTCATGTGCATCTCATCATACTTGCCACATAAACTTTTTGCTTTGGCTTTAAATACATTTTGATCTCCATTGTATACAAGTATTAGCTTGTCCCATATTTCTTTAGCAGTAACATAATATTTGACATCATCAAACTCAACATCATTCAATATAGAAGCAATCTCAATCATTAGACTATTTTGTTCTTTCTTGTAGTTCATCTCATCAACTATCATAAAAGGGTTAGGAGGGGTGTACTAGTTGCTAGGATAATTTAGTACATTTTCTCCAATAAAAATTCACTTAATATATATTGAGTATCAAAGTTATCTTTCAACTTATACCAAATTGCAACAATAAACAATAAACATGAAATAAACTTGTAACATCATAAGAATTCACACAATTTGAGACAATTATTTAACATGGAAACCCTATATAGGGAAAAACCACCTAGGAATCAATAACCCAAAATTTTCACTCTTCTTAAGCGAGCTCTATTAGGATCCAACCTTGTTAAATATTGCGTACACATTTGCAATATGACCTTGTTAGAAGATTTTCACCAAAGATCATCTAACCTTGTTCATTCTTTGATACTTCTAACAAATGACCTACTCTAAAGGACTTACAAGCACTCAAAATATTATTACCATATAGGATTTCAAAAGACTATTAGGTCCACTAGGTTAAGATATTTTTCTATTACAATGATTGAACAGTAACAACGAAATGGTCTATTAGGTTTAGCACTACCTTATGTGTTAAGATCTCTTCTTCACTTAAACTTTGTCTTCTAATATCTTACTAGCCAATTCACATACACTCAACACTTTAACCTAGAACTTCCTTTTCTTGATCTTTGTAGCACTATTTTGATTTTTTCTCCTTATTCATTGTTTGATGTGATCAACTCAATCAACAACAATAAACATCATATTTTGTCACTTAAATATAAAACTTTTTTCATTCCTCTAGAATCTTTCAGGTTTTTTTCCTTAATCATATTGGTTAGATCGTCATTAGGTTCCTGCACATTGAATCTAGATGCTCAAGAAATATACCTTCATCTTGAACTTTGTGTTCCATTCTGAATTGTTAAATCACATTCCTTATATTTACTTTGAATTTCTCTAGCTATTGATCTTGTAACAAACTTCATCCTTATCTTCAAAAATTCTTGTCAATCTTTATTTTCATCTAATGTGGGCCTTGGATTAAATATTTTCTCAAAATTTTATTCCTTCCATGCTCAATTAATATTACATCTCACTTGACCACACTAGACTCAGCCAACACTAAAATTGCTTGATTGACACTAGACTTGCTACATATCTTCTTCAGGTGCTTAATGAAAATTGTAGTATCTTGGTTGATAGTGCTTTTCTTCATTCACTAACCAAATTATATTCCTTATACATAATATAAACTTAATCAAATCATGTAAAATATTCAAACCAACATTATACTTGTCACAGTTTAACTCATTCAAGTGCCTATTGAATACCATAGACTTATGAATATTTACATCATTGTGCTTTCTTCAGATACTCTTCATCAATCAAATCCTCTTTATCAATCAAATGATATGAAACTGTAACGAATTAACATAATGTCTAACCAACTAAGGTTTGACATCAATGACAACATAATAATTGATACAAAACTTTCACATACATTAACAACATTATCAGTTAGGGATTGCATGTCTAAAATATGATCCCATAGAAAAAGGGGCAATTTAGCTAGATGGTTCATCTATAAATTTAGTAGGTCTCATTAGAGATGCTAGCTTAACTCTACATGCTTTCCCTAATTTCACAATTTTGAAAGATATATATGTCATTGATTTGCCCCCTTATTTTGGTCTATTCTTGTCACAAGAGTTTACAACTAAGATAGGATATTATCTCATGTATGACTAGTCTCACATGATTTTTTGTAATAGGTATGGAACCAAAGTAACTATGAAATCTGAATTTCTTACAAAGGACAATATAGAGGCTTATGTACCTACTGTGATAAATGTCCATTTTGTAATTTTCTTAAGAAGATGAACATGTTGTTGTCCTTGATTATCATACTACCATTAATTATTCCCCTTATGTACTTTTAGACAACTAGCGAGAGAATCATACTCATGGTTTGAGGAAGCTCATTTTGTGATGCCAAATATAGTTAAAAGGATAGAGAATGATTGTGAATATGAGTCAAACAACATGAATAATGGTGATGGGAATGCAAAGTTGGTTTCTCCTAAGGGTGAGAAATATTATATTTCTTTTAGATTTGGTTTTTCATGTACACACAATATAGTAGAGTATGAAGGTCTCATTCAAGGGAAGGAATGGGTGAGGAAACATGGGATTAAGTGTTTATAAGTGCATAGTGATAGTGAATTGAAATTAAACCAGTTTAGAGGCTTGAATGTTATAAAAAAATGATGGTCTAAAGTTGTATAGGCATAGGGTTTTGGACCCCCTTGAAGATTTTTTATGGTTTCAACATTCTTTTTGTCCCAAGGAGTAAACATTAGCATGTTAGAAAGTCAACAACAATGGGGGATCAAAATGATATTCAAAAAAACATTAAGAATTTTTGTGATTAAAAACACATCAAGGTCATTATTAGACCTTTAGTTCTTGAAAATAATATCATATGATAGGTTTTCAAGAGTGATGATCAATATTTATAATTCCTACTTGAAGAAGATGTGTTTTTTGTATCAAACCAAGGAAGATATAAATAGAAGTACGTACACCAAGTGTTGCAATTGAAGACAAATAAATTGCCTAAGGGATTGGTTGCCTAAGAGAGTATTCTTTTATTCATATGACAAAGCTAAAACTAGTAAAGACAACTTGTTGCTTCAATAGAACCAAGATGAATATTTCTAGACCATGATTGAAAAAGACCTCAAAATTAGAAAAATAAACTCTATTTATGATATTAATTGGGAACTTGAATGAGTTAGAATATGATATCATAATGTTAGTTTGATTTTAATAAAGATGTATATACAAAACAATTTAGTCTATGAATGAATGAATATAATAATAACTAAGATACTAGAGTTGTCACTGAGCATGTGGAAAAGAAGTATTGAAGTCCAACATTAACCAAGTAATTTCAGTGTTAATTGAGTCAAGTATTGACTGAGCAAGTTGTAGTCTTCACAAAGCATGAATAGGAGGAACAATTACTACAAGATTTATTCTAAGACCAACATTTGATGAAAATGAAGAATGTTCAAGAAGTTCAATGATATAGGAAAAGTTAGTTATGAGATCAATAACAGTATAAATTCAAAGAAGATCTAATGAAGGTGAATTAGCATTTTGAGTGAAGCACAAATTTGAAGGTAGAGTTATATTCCCCAAGCTTCTATATTCATTGAATTGGAATGTGATGGAGATCTATGAATGTGATTAAGTGGAAAAATATAGGAGATTTTGGAACAACAAAACTTTTCTAATTAAAGGGATGAACAAGATGTTTCTTTCTACTTATGTGGATGTTTCTAATTTTTGTTGAAGAGAAGAAGATAAAATGTGAACCAAGAATAATAGTATTGTGAAGATCAAGTAGAGAAAGTGCT
Organism: Cupressus sempervirens; assembly: GCA_028749045.1. Classification (NCBI taxonomy): domain Eukaryota; kingdom Viridiplantae; phylum Streptophyta; class Pinopsida; order Cupressales; family Cupressaceae; genus Cupressus; species Cupressus sempervirens. The sequence goes on along the minus strand of CM053791.1, from coordinate 405,767,332 downwards.
AAGTAGAAGTGTGAATGTGTAAATCAACCAAAAAGGCAACATAAAGAAGAGATTGAGTGAATTAGAGATGTAAACAAGCAATGTAGTGCTAAAACCTAACATATCTTTTCACTATCACTTTGTTACCATTGTAGCAAAGAAATCTCTTAAGTGAGTGGACCAAACATGTCTTTGAAATCCTATATGGTAGAAATATTTTGAAGGTTTTGTAAGTCCTTTAGAGTAGGCAAGTCTTTAGAAATATAAATGAGTGATAAGGTCTAGATGATCTTTGGTGTAAATCCTCTAACAAGGTCATGCTACAAATATGCATGTAACCTTTAACAAGGTTGGATCTTAACAGAGCTTACTTCAAAAGAGTGAAATATTTGGATTTTTGATTCCCATGTGGTTTTTCTCTTTATAAGGCTTCCATGTTAAATACTTGTGTCAATATGTGAATTTTTATTGTATTTCGAGTTTATTTGATGATAATTGTTTATTGTTGCAGTTTGGTATAAGCTAGTTGATTACTATGATACTCGGTATATTAAGGAATAAAAAGTTGACAAGTTTTATGCAAAGATGAAATCAGTTTGAATAATGATGTTTGATGTGGTTATTGATTTATTGATCTAAAAGTTTAGGAAGTTTAATTTGGTACTAAAGTATTTTTAAGGCCTAAAGGATAGCTAGTTACAATTGATTTACCTCCCTGCCCCATAATTTATCTAACAATTGTTGATATATGATTGAAAAGATCATTTCAGTTAGAAAATTGTTGCAAGAAGTGTTTTCAATCATTATTTTGTCACTGATGTCAAACCTGCTATATGTTGGTAAGATAATTTCTTATATGTTTCAAGCACTATAACTTAGTTGATTGATGAAGAGGATTTGATCAACAAGATGTAACAAAAGTACCTAGAGGAAAGGTTGAGTTGCGATTATGTATCGAAGTGTAAGAATCAGTTAAGACAATGATAACATAATGTATTGATGATCTAGTTGGGGGTATAAAATGTTTGGCTATACTTAGAAAGTTCAGATGAAAAAGCTTAAACAAAGTTCATTTACTAAGCTTGAACAAGTTGATAGAAGGTGCGGGGTAAAGTTAGTGCAAGCCAAGTAAAAAGTTAGTTGGAGCTAAGTGAAAGCATTTTCTAGTGGATGCCAAGAAAACTAACAAGTGCTAAGCAAGTTAGTAGATGCTGAGTGATTTTCAGTATGTGCCAAGCACCAGTAAAATCTAGTTGATGTTGAGTGATTTTACAATAGATGTCGAGTAACATAGTATGTGCCGAGCATCAGTAAATTGATAATGTTGAGCTACTACATATTGAAAAAGATCAAAGATTCACCAAATAAAAGCCAACAAGTTTTTTTTCTTAGAACTTGTGTGTTTTCTTAGAACTTGTGAATCAGGAGAAGATAAGATTGATGAGCTGGAGGCATAGAATCTTATGTAAACCATTTTGAAGGTGAATTCAAATGGATTCTAGGAAAAGTTTCTAGAGAAGACAAGATATAGGGTAGATACATTGTATCCTACCTAATCCATCAAAAACCATAATTTTTGAGATGAATATTGAGCAAGAAAAAGAGTTCTAATTCCCTATATCTAGGGATGCTTGGTCATGAAGCAAAGGTTGAGAGGTCAGAAAGACTTTGGATACAAAAATCAAACAAGGTGAAGAAAGAAGGGTTTGCTTCATCAAGTGACATAAGAGGAGAAGTCTGCAATGGCAAACTAAGCAAGAAGGCTTAATGAGGATGGATGCTTGAAGGGTGAACAAGTTATCAGAACTAAAAAGATAGGAAGCCAAGCAGAGATGAGGAGTAATAGTGATTTATAATCATCAAGCAAGGTTGTAAGTTGTATAAGATCAAAGCTCTACTGTTACTTTCAAATAATTGTATCAGATTAGGGTAAATCCTTTAGAGAAAGGTTGACCTAACAATCATTAGAAAATCCTTTAACAGGGTGAGATTCCAAGTGAATGGCCTTAAGTCCTCTAATAAGGCTCACTTTCAACAAGGTGATTGAAATCCCTTAATCGGTCACATTTAACAATGTGTGTTGTAACCTTTAATAGGGTTGGCCTTTAATAGGGCATCACTTTAGAAGAGTGATAAAGGAGCAACATGTTACTAGTGGTTTTTCCCAAATTGGATTTCCATGTTAAATCATTGTGTCATGTGTATTGATGGATGTGTTGTGTTTTATGCTTAACATTTTTGCACGTTAGTTTAATAGTAACATATCAGTTTTGGTTTACACACAATGAATGCATGCATGGTTAAGAAAGTTTTATGGGTTCATTGAATTGTAGAAGCTTTATTTGGACATCTAAACCTTGAATAACTAATAGACCCTCCCTCTTAGTTGTTCTAAAGAATTCCAACAATTGGTATCAAAGCATAGTTTCTTAAGAGGATTAGTTTCAAGGTACTAAAAGCATAAAGATCAAGATGTCAAAGAGAGAGGTACCCAAGCTGAATAGAGATAACATTCTTGCATGGAAAAGTTTGATGAAGCTACACCTTGGAGGACTTGGAGACTATGCACAAACTTGCATTACAATAGAACATGTTGATCTAGTAGGAGCCCTAACTACTAAAGATTTGAAGAAAAAGAAAGAGCATAATCAAGCGATGTTGGAGGTTGCCTTTGCCCTAAGCTATGCTATGTTTGATGATATCAAAGACCTTAAAAGTGCAAAGCAGATGTGGGATTTCCTAAACACCATCTATAGAGGAGAAAAAATGTTCAAAGAGCCAAGTTAGAGAGTTTCAGAGGTAAGTTTGATGACATGAGAATGGAAGAAGGTGAAAACATTGCTCAATATGTTGCTAGAATAAAAGAGGTTGTTAGTGCTATAAAAGGTGCAACTGGTAAAATAGATGATGAAACTATGATAAGTAAAGTCTTAAGAATATTGTTGCTTGTATACGTTGTTAGAGTATCTGCAATTCAAGAGTTAAGATGTATACTAAGAAATGATCTAACACTTGAAGGTATAGTGGGTAGACTCACTACATTTGAGCTATCTAATTTTGAAAAATAGAGACTAGAGAGTATTGAATCAGCTTTCAAAGCCAAATTGTTATTGAAGAATTCTAAGGAGATAAAGCCAAAGAAGAAGAAAAGAAATATAAAGTATGCATCTAGTGACAATAGTACAGATGAGGAAGACATTGAACAATTGGAAGCATTGTTGGCTAGAAGATTTTACAAAGGAAAAGGTAAATTCAAAGGTAAGTTTCCTATAATTTGTTTTAATTGCAATGAAGTTGGCCATATTGTAGCAAGATGTATACAGAAGAAGAACTCTAGAGAAGGGAACAAGTACAAAAACAAAAGAGAAGATGATGGAAGAGACTATAGAGATAAAGACAAGAAGTCATGCTACATTGCTGATGAAAACAATTTTGATGAAAATAAGGATGAAGTGGTATATGTTGCAATGAAGGATGAATTAGATGAGGACGAGGCTACTACACTAATGACTTGTGTGAACAAAAATTACAAATGGATCATTGATAGTGGATGTTCACATTGCATGACTGGAGACAAAAGTAAGTTCATTACCTTAACTTGTTATGATGGAAATACTATAAGATTTGGTAATGATGCACCATGTTCAATAAAAGGAAAAGGGTCTATTAAGCTTACAAAAAAGATCTCATGTGACAATGATTATTATGTTGAAGGATTGAATTATAATTTGTTAAGTGTGTCACTATTGAACAATTTGGGGTGCAAAGTTGAATTTGAAAACAAATCAGCCAAGTTATATGATACAAATGGAAATCTGATTGGAAAAGGTGATCAAACTAGGAATATTTTTTTCTATTTGGATATAGAAGATGCTACTTTTCTTATTGAATAATTTTATGATGTATGGCTTTGGCACAAGAGATTGTGTGATGTTAACTTGATAATTTGATTAGTATAAGTAACATGAAAAAAGTTAGAGGTTTGCCTAAGTTGAAGAAATTGAAAAATGTAATGTGCAAAGAATGTTAGCTAGGCAAGATGACAAATTCAAGCTTTAAAAGTAAAGCTTATACCTCTAAGGAAATACTTGAAATTGTTGATATTGACTTGTGTGGACCTATTGAAGTGCAAAGCTACAAAGGATATAGGTATATAATGTTTCTTGTTGATGATTACTCTAGAATGATGACTGTCATGTCTTTCAAATAGAAATTAGATGCTTTTCAAATGTTTAAATGGTATTTGGTAAGAGTTGAGAAACAAAAAGGTAAGAGCTTGAAATGCTTGAGATCAGACAGAGGAGGTGAATTCACTTCACATGAATTTGAAGTGTTCTGCAATGACAAAGGAATTAAAAGATAGATATCAACACCAAGGACTCTCCCACAAAATAGAATTGTTGAAAGAAGAAATAGATCTATAATGAACTGTACCATAACACTAATGATGGAGAAAAATGTTACCTTGAAATATTGGAGAGAAGTTGTAAGTACTATAGTATAAACTCTGAATTGTGTGCAAGTAAAGAAAGGTACTCACTCAATATCTTTTGAACTATGGTTAAGAAATTTGGAAGCAAATACTATATTCTCAAAGATGTTAGGAGTGGAAAGTTTGATGCAAAGAGAAAAGAAGATATATTCCTTGGTTACTCCACAAGAAGTAAAGCTTACAAGTGTTTAATTACTAACATTAACAAAATTGTGGAAAGTGAAAATGTGAATTATGATGAGTTTATAGAAGCACATGAAGCTAAACCTACAAAAAAATCAAAAGGTTACAAGACATTTGCATACTACTATGAAGGAATGCCTATTGAAGAAGATGTCATGAATCATGCAGCAAATCAACAACAAGTTTCAACAACTGCCAAGTCACACCCTATGAGTGTTGAGTTGCATTCACATGTCGAGTTACAGAATTAGGAGAATGCACAATTTGACTATGAGATTAGCACACATGAAAGAGATGCTGAAATACCTGACAAAGATGCACATAGCAATACTGAAGCTGAGAGACAAAATGTAGCCACAAGAACTAAGCCTACACTATCCAAATATGTTAAAAGACACCATCCTATAGGTCAAATCATTGGAGACAAAGATGCAAGGCCAATGACAAGAAATAGATTGAGAGGTGAATCATGTTGTTGAGGATGAAGGAACCTAAGATAGTAAAAGATGCATTGGAAGATGATGATTGGTATAAGGTTATGGAAGAAGAAATTCAACAAATAGAAAAGAACAAGACTTGGAGCCTAGTTCCTAGACCAGAGGATAAGAATGCGATTGGTACAAAATGGGTATTCAGAAACAAGCTAGATGAGAGTGGTGAAGTAAAAAGAAATAAAGAAAGACAAGTTTGCAAAGGGTATACACAAGAAGAAGGAATTGACTATGGTGAAACATTTGCCCCTATTGCAAGAATGGAAGTAGTAAGAATTCTACTTGCTTATGCTGCTTACAAAGGTTTCAAAGTTTACCAGATGGATGTCAAGTCTACATTTTTGAATGGAATATTAGAAGAAGAGGTCTACATAAAACAAACAGAAGGATTTGTGGACAAAAACAATAAAAACATGGTATGCAAATTGCACAAAGCCCTGTATAGATTGAAACAAGCACCAAGAGCATGGTATGAGAGACTTCATACTTATCTTGTTAAGATTAGATTTGAAAGAATAGATGATAACAACAATTTGTGCATGAAGACAGATGAAGAAAAAGGTATACTGTTATCTAAAATCTTTGTTGATGACATTATATTTGGAGGACAAGATGCTTTGTGTAAAAATTTTGCAAATCAAATGAAGCAAGAGTTTGAGATGTCAATGTTTAGTGAGATCAAATTCTTTGTGGGACTATAAGAATATCAAATGAAGTATGGTGTATATATTACTTAGTCAAAATATGTTAAGGAGATTTTGAAAACATTTGGACTTGAGGACTCAACATCGGTAAGTACACCTATGGTAACAAAACTCAAGCTACCAATGAATGATGAATCGGCTAAAACATTGTACAAATCCATGATTGGTAAATTATAATATGTAGTACATAGTAGACCTAATATTGTATTAGTTGTGAGAATAGTTGCTAGATTCTCTGCTAACTTAAGAGAAAATCAGCCGATGGTAGTGAAAAGGATAATGAGATACCTAAAGGGAACAAAAGAGTATGGTTTATAGTATAAGAAGAATAAAAAGTTTGAGCTAAAATCCTACACTGATGTTGATTGGGCTGGAAATATTGATGATAGAAAAAGAACTAGTGGAGGAGCATTTTTCTTAGGCAAAAGACTTGTTACATGAACAAGCAAGAAGCAGAGTTGTACTTCATAATCTACTACTGAAGCAAAGTATGTTGCTGCTGCTATCGATTGCACAAACATTGTATGGATCAAGCAGCTACTAAAAGGAATGAAGGAAGAAATCACTAAACCAGTGACACTATATTGTGATAATACAAGTGCTATAAATATATCAAAGAATCTTTTTATGCATACAAAGACAAAGTACATTGCAATAATGCATCATTATGTAAGAGAGTTGGTTCAAGACAAAGAGGTGAAGATGGAATATATCAACACAAAAGAGCACATTATTGACATCTTCACCAAAGCATTATCTAAGGATGCTTATGCGTATCTTAGAGGTAAATTAGGCATGATACCCCCATCAAAGGCTATGTAAAAGATAGAGCGAGTACCCTGCATCAAACAAGCTAACATTCATTTCACACAAATTGATGCAGTGGATTTTACTTTAGGAAATTGCCTAAAGTAATCACAAAACTAAAAATTCAAATTATTCACAAGCAAGGTGACAAAGGGAGTAAATTGAAGAGCCTACAAAATCTTATATCTATAAGATCCCAAGTGTTGAGTATATGTCTCTGGCATTGTTGTCAAAGAGGGAGAAAGTACAAAAAATTGATCAAGTGCATACTAATAAAGAGGAAGATGGTCAAAGTAGAAAATGTTAGAGGGAGAAAGTACATTGAGAGAAAGCATAATGAATTGATTAGTGCACAAGAGGAATAATGAAGTGAGAGTACACCATTAGAAGATCAAAAAAATAAGTAAAGGTACATCAATCAGAAGATCAAAAGACTGAAAGAAAGAAAGAGGGAGAAAGCATAAAATAATCAAAAGAGGGATCATATATTCTACTAATCCATGATAGAAGAGAATTAGATAAGAAGGATATTTTGTAACCTAAGAAGGAGTTGCTGATAGAGGGAGAAGTGTTATTCACAAGATTTCTTTTTGGTATTGCCTTATTGTTTAACCTAGTTAGTTTGATAGAACAAGATGTTTATTATTTGTCTGACTAGTTGATCAATTTGGTTTGCCATCAATGCCAAAGAGGAAGATTCTTGATATTTGATTGAAAAGATCATTTGAGTTAGAACATTGTTATATGAAGTGTTTTCAATCATTGTTTTTTCACTGATGTCCAACTTGCTATATGTTGGTAGGACAATTGCTTATATGTTTCAAGCACTATCACTTAGTTGATTGATGAAGAGGATTTGATCAACAAGATGTAACAAAAGTACCTAGAGGAAAGGTTGAGTTATGATTATGTATCAAAGTGCAAGAATTAGTTAAGATGGTGATAACATAATGTATTGATGATCTATTTGGGGTTACAAAATGTTTGGCTACACTTAGAAATTTTAGATGAAAAAGGTTGAACAAAGTTCATTTGCTAAGCTTGACCAAGTTGATAGAAGGTGCCAAGTAAAGTTAGTGCATGTTGAGCAAAAAGTCAGTTGGAGCTGAGTGAAAGCATTTTCTAGTGGATGCTGAGAAAACTAACAAGTTCCAGGCAAGTTAGTAGATGTTGAGTGATTTTTAGTATATGCCGAGCACTAGTAAAATCTAGTTGATGCCGAGTGATTTTACAATATTAGATGTCGAGTAACACAGTATGTTATGAGCATTAGTGAATTGATAATGCTGAGCTACTACATTATGAAAAAGATTAAAGATTTTCCAAATAAAAGTCAACAAGCTTGTTTTCTTGGAACTTGTTAATCAGGAGGAAGATAAGATTGATGAGCTGGAGGTATAGAATCTTATGTAAACTATTTTGGAGGCAAATTCAAATGGATTCTAGGAGAAGTTTCTAGAGAAGACAAGATATAGGTAGATACATTGTATCCTACCTAATCCATCAAAAACCTTAATTTTTGAGATGGATATTGAGAAGGAAAAAGAGTTCTAATTCCCTATATCTAGGGATGCTTGGTCATGAAGCAAAGGTTGAGAGGTTAGAAAGACTTTGGATGCAAAAATCAAACAAGGTGAAGAAAGAAGGGTTTGCTTCATCAAGTGACACAAGAGGAGAAGTTTGCAATGGAAAACTAAGCAAGAAGGCTTAATGAGGATGAATTCTTGAAGGGTGAAAAAGTTGTCATAACTACAAAGATAGGAAGCCAAGTAGAGATGAGGACTAATAGTGATCTGTAATCAGTAAGCAAGGTTGTAAGTTGTATTAGATCAAAGCTCTACTGTTACTTTCTAACAATTGTATTAGGTTAGGGTAAATCCTTTGGAGAAAGGTTGACCTAATAGTCATTGGAAAATCCTTTAATAGGGTAGATTCAAAGTGAATGGCCTAAAGTCCTCTAACAAGGCTCAATTTTAACAAGGTGATTGAAATCCCTTAATTGGGTCACATTTAACAGTGTGTTTGTAACCTTTAATAGGGTTGGCCTTTAATGGGGCATCACTTTAGAAGAGTGAAAAAGGAGTAGAATGTTATCGGTGGTTTTTCCCAAATTGGGTTTCCACGTTAAATCATTATTTCATGTGTATTAATGGATGTGTTGTGTTTTATGCTTTACAATTCTGCATGTTAATTTAATAGTAACATATTAGTTTTTGGTTTACACACAATGAATGCATGCATGGTTAAGAAATTTCTATAGGTTCACTGATTTGTAAAATTTTTATTTGGATAATTGGACCTTGAATAGCTGATTCACCCCCCTCTTAGTTATTCTAAAGAATTCCAACAACAATTAGTATCAGAGAATAATTCTTGAAGAAAAAAGTTTAAAGAGACTTGAGCCAAAGATCCGAAAGTGTATAAGAGAGTGTTACCAAAGATGAACATGAAGAATTTTTTTCATGGAGAAAGAGAAAGAGGATACATCTATCTAAGATTGGAGACAATTCCCTATGCTACCTAGACCATCAAAACACTACTCCAAGCCCTCCTATGATAGTTAAAGAGATAAACCAAAAGAAAAAATACAACAAAATGATTATTGATATTACATTTGCATTGATGTTGAGTTTGATAATGTCAAAATATGTGCTACTTCTAAAGAGATGTAGGAAAAGATGATAATTGTGTATGGTGGATATCATAATGTATTAAGAGCTAAAGAAAAAATTTGAGGGGCAAATATGATGACATGAGGATGAAAGAAGGTGAGAGCATAGTCTAGTCTATGAACCAAATCAAAGAAGTGGTGAGTGATATCAAAGCTTCAGGAGGAGTCATCGATAATGAAGAAGTTGTAATTAAATTTATCATAACATTATTGTGTATTTATTCTATAAGAGCATGTGAAATTAATGAATTTAGAGATATGCTTGGTAGTGATCTTACGCTTGATGGTTTAGTTGATCATTTGACTACATCTAAATTAAGTAATTGTTTTTAATAGTGTGCCTACAAGTGGGAATGCTTTGAAGACTTAACTAACCATTGGTAGTTCATAGAAAGAAAATATTAGTAAGAATTAAAGTGATTTAGATTTAGAGCATGGTAAACTTTAAGAAAGCCACCTCCAAAAAAAGATAGAAATATTGGTGAATCTTTCATTATTAAAAAAAAAACAAAATTATTTCTATTGGTGAACTCTCAATTTTTTATTCTCAATATGATTAATATTGGAAATTATTTTGAAATCATAATTTTTTTGTATAAAATATTGATAAATCTCAATAATAATAGGAAGTTAATTAATCACCATGGAATATTACAAATCAAAATTGAACATTTTTTTTACCTTGTGAAATATTATGAGGATCGTTACATATACTTTAAATCAATAGTGAAACCTAAATATTGGTGATATATTTCTAAAGTAACTAATAATAATGATAATTATTGGTTAGTTCAATTTAATTTCTCCAATAATATATTATATTTAGGTGACTCAAATCTATTCATGTAACAAATATTGTGGCGAATATTTGAGTTTAAATTTTTCAATAAAATACATTATTGAGTGATTTTAAATATTCTAGAATTGAATTTTATAAAACTATGGTGATTTAGGTTGTATCAAATCTTAAATTATTAGCCAAAAAATTCTAAAATTAGCCAATTTGTGAATATTAGCCACTAAATTATACCTTGATTTAGAGGATGACATGGATGAGATTGAAGCTTTGCTTGCATGGAGGTTACTAAGAGGCAAAGATAAATGACCTCTAATATGTTTTAAATGCAATGAGGTAGGTCATATTTCTACTAGATGTCCTAAAAAGAAAAGGAGTGATAAAAATGATAAGGAGCACAAATAAAGAAAAATAAGGCCTACAATGACAAAGGGATGAAATCATGCTATATTGTTGAGGAGGAGCACACTGAGTCAGACACTAATGATGAGAAAGAAGAAGCAGAAATGGTATATGTTATTGTTAAAGAAGACCCTAATGAAGAAAGGTATGAGGAAGGAAAATATCATATTTCTCATATTAGCAAGAATGACACATGGATTATTGATAGTGAAAATTTGATTGGCGAATGAAAACAAACAAGAGGTAATTTGTTTTACCTAGAACATTTAATTGATACATGTTTGTTTGATGAATTTGAAGATGTGTGGTTGTTTCATAAGAGACTATGTCATGTTAACTTTGAGAATATGGTCAAAGCCAATAGAAAGAAGAGAGTAAGAGGCTTACCAAATTTTCATAAACCTGAGAATGCTATGATTAAACTATGTCAACTCAGTAACATGACTAAGTCTAGTTATTCAAGAAAGATTAGTACTTCTAGTGACATTCTAAAATTAGTTCAGATTGACTTATGTGGACTAGTGAGAATTGAAAGCTATTGTAGAGATATATATTTCATATTGTTTGTTGATAATTATTATAGGATGAAGACTATCATGTCTATGAAGTTTAAGTCACATGCTTTTGATATGTTCAAGTGGTATAAGGCTAGAGTTGAGAAAGAAATTGGTAAATAGTTAAAGTGTATGGGATCTAATAGAGGTGGTGAGTTTATGTCTATTTAATTTACTAAATTTTGTGCTAAGCATCAAATTAAGAGACAACTATCTACATCGAGGACACCACAAAAAAATGGGATTATTGAGAGAAGGAATAGATCAACTATTGATTGTTCTAGAATACTACTAATTGACAATAAAGTTGCATGATTTTTTTTACAGAGAATCTATAAGCATTACAATAAATACTCTCAACTGTTTTAGTTGAAGAAAGGAGAAAACAAGATGTTGTATGAACTCTAGTATGGAATTAGACCTAATGTAAGTAATTTCAAGATACTTTTAAGTAAGTGTTACATTCATAAAGATGTAAAGAATGGAAAATTTGGTTCTAAAGGCGATGATGGTATATTCCTTGGTTATTATACTAAGAGAAAGGATTAAAAATGTCTGAACAAAGAAATTGAGAAAATGATTGAAAGTACAAATGTTAAAATTGATCATTTTGTAGATAAGAAGGATGAGGAGAGAGAAAAGGAACTTGATGATTACATCAAGTTTTTTAAAAATGTATCTGAAGATGCATCTAATGTAATTCCTGAGAAACAACATATATCTACCAAGTAACAAATTTTGTTACACATGTCACAAAAAAAATGACTAGAGCATGATGTTGAGCCACAACCAAGTGAAGATAAGGCTGAATATCATAGAATTGAACCTATCCTAGAAAAATATGTGAGAAGAAACCATTCACCTAGACAAATCATTGGAGATAAAAGTGTTAAAATTATGACAAGAGGTAAGTTGAAGGATAATATATGTTTGATTACTGAGTTTGAGCCAAAATTTATGAAATTTGCACTTCATAATGAAGATTGGATTAATGATATGAATGAGGAGATAAATCAAATTGAGAAGAGAAACACATGGACACTGGTGCCTAAACCCATAGATAAGAATGGACTTGGAATAAAGTGGATTTTCAAAAACAAACTAAATGAGAATGGAGAAGTTGCAAGGAACAAGGTCAGATTAGTTTGTAAAGGTTATGCCTAAGAAGAAGGAATTGATAATGGTGAGAGCTTTGCAACTATAGCCAAATTGGAAGGAATCTAAACTCTATCAACATACACAACTTACAAGAAATTCAAAGTATATCTAATGGATGGTCAATCTACATTTCTAAATGGAATACTTGAAGATGAGGTATATATAGGACAACTAGAATGATTTTGTTGACCCAGATTAGAAGCACCTCATTTGCAAGTTGATAAAGAACTATATATAGTGAAGAAAGCACCAAGAGAATGGTATAAGAGGCTGCATTCATACTTGATCAAGATTGGATTTGCAAGAACAAGTGAAAATAATAATCTATAATAAAAAAGTGAATCTAAAAATAAGTTATTGATTGCTGAAATATTTGTGGATGATATCATATTTGGTGGGAATGATTTGTTGTGCAAATCATTTGTTGATAAAATGAGTAAGGAGTTTAAGATGTCTATGTTTGGTAAGATCAAGTTTTTCACTAGTTTATAATTTTATCAAACATAATATGGTATACATGTGACTCAATATAAATAAATTAAGGAGATCTTGAATAAATTTGGTATGGATGAGTCAAGGCCATTTGGTACACCTGTAGTGTCTAGATGCATATTATCTAAGGAGGACACTACTGCTGAAGTTAATGCAACACAATATAGATAAATGATTGGGAATTTATAGTATGTTGCACACACTAGACCTAATATTGCACATGAAGTTGGTATTATTGCAAGGTTTCCCTCTAATCCTAAGGAAACATACATGAATGTTGCTAAAAAAAAATCTAGATACCTAAAAGAAATAAAAGACTATGAATTATGGTACAAATAGGAAGGTGATTTCTAATCTCTATACTAATATTGATCAGACTAGAAATGTTGGTGACATGAAAAGTACAAGTGGAAGAGCTTTCTTTTTAGGAGAAAGATGGATTACATGGTTAAGAAAGAAATATAAATGTATCTCAAAATGTACAACTAGAGATATGTATGTTGATGTTGTCATTAACTATTCAAATATTTTTTGGATCAAGCAACTATTAGAAGGTATGCAAGAGGAAGTTACCAAGCCTGTCACTATCTATTTTGATAACATAAGTGCAATAAACATATTCAAGAATCCTCTGATCTATGGACATGAGTTGTTGTACAAATCATTTTCTAATAAGATGAACAAAGAAATTGAGATGTCAATCTTTGGAAGTTGTTGAGTAAAGAGGAGCAAGTGTGGTGCAATTATAATGGGCACTTGATCAGTTAGTCTTTAACAAGGTAATGTGTTGTTTGATCATTGTATAAAGTGTAGAAGAGTTGTTGAGTAAAAAAACTAAGCTTGACTGAGTAACATTTTACAAGGTCAATGAAGAAATTGAAATAGAAGGTTAAGGAACTAAGTTAAGTTGAGAAAAATAGTATTAGCTAAGTGATAGTTATGGTCGAGAAAGATAAATAATAAAATGGAAGAAGTGATTAAGCATAGTAAAGGCCGAGTGATCTACTGTAAGTTGAGTGAGACACAAAATAGTAGAGACTGAGCTATACAGTGTTGACCAAGCTAAAGAACATAGTGATGACCAAGTGTCAACATTTTAATAGTTTATGAAAGAATTGAGATTTGAGGCAAACATACTTGAATTCATGAATTTCTCAAAATGCATAAATGATAAGGATTTATGACCTAGTGTATTTAGAGTAGAGATTGAGTTTATAAAAAGATCTGAGGTGAGGATTTAAAGAGAAGCTTCCATGAGTTTCAAGGAAGAAGAAGAAGGGAAAAATTATGGATAGAATCAATGAATCTAATCAAACTGTAAGATATACAATGATGTTTAAGAAGGAAAAGACAAAGCTACCTATTTAGGGAGGCACAAGAGATGTTTTATGGTTTTTGATTGGAAAACTTTTGAAGAACTTGTGAAGAAAAGATTAGCAAATAAAAAGTGAGAAGTTGGTGAAGAGTGATTTCTTGAAGGGTTTCAAATATAACAACTCCCTCTTTGACATTTCTTCATGATCACAGATTGAAAAAATTCTTCCTCATGCATCTTAATATATTCATCTTCTCCCTCTTTATCTATAACTTGTATCAAGATGGTAACCATCACACATCTCTGCTTTGTCACTTTCTGTACTGATTGATCTCTAAAATAATCACTCCCTATTTCATCTTCTTTCAACCAACTTTCTTACCACAACTCTAAGCAACTCCTAAAGTGTGACTTCCTGCTTCAATTTGTAAGATATTATGATCATAACAACTGATACAATGTTGCATATCTTCTTATTTTTGTTTAGATAGGGGAATGAACCCTAGCTTACTTCTTAGATACACACATGCATCTTTAGGTAGTTCCTTTGTGTTTACATAGTCTAGTCTTACTTCTTTGTCTTGTATTAATTCTACTTAGTAAATTTTTTGGTAGTGAATCTTCGCCAATTGGCAATTTTGTCTCTTTAGGAAATTGAAATTTGGTGAATATAACCTACATATGGGGTCAACCACATCACCAATATATTAAATAATTTGGGTTAAAATCCCGAGCTAGTCGCTCATTAGTTTACACATAATTGGTCCCAAATCCTAGTCCAATTGCTAATGCAATCGACACTTAGGACATAATTATTTCAAAATTTTTGCTAGCCCTTCCCTAATATTTTCTTATTGGAAAATGTTATTTTTCCCTTGGAATATAATAATATTTTCCCTAGGGTTGAGCATCGTTTACCATTTTACTGATGCTTGTCTCTAACTACCCTCGTTTAGCCAACTATTTTATATTTTGGGCTTTGGGAAACATGTCCTGATTTTGGGAAGAATTAGGCTTTATGTTATAATGTTCAAAATTAAGCCCGAAATCAAGCCAAGGCCATTGATCTATCTTACATTGGTCATCTAGATAAATTCCTTTCACCATAAAAATGATAACATGAAAAGTGATGACGACCAAGTTGGCAATAAAAAAAGATACATTATTAATTGAATCTTAATGGATTGGAAGAATACGAATACATTTTATAGTGTAAATTTGGCATGTTGGCCATGGACCACCTATGACAATGTAAATTCACCAAAAAATTAAATAATCTCTCTATAGCAACTGACATATTAGCCAACTATATTAGTATTTTGTAGTATATGAAATAACTAATTTGCCTCTTATATTACAAAAATGTTTATGACCAAAAAAAAATCACCTACATTTATTTTCATACAAAAAAATATATTTTGTCACAATAATTATTAAATTTTGATATGAAAAAGAAAACTTCATCAATAGAAAATCATTTTTTTCCTTTCCCCAAACAAAAACATTGCCCTCAGTTTGAAATATTTCTTTCACCTTTAATGTTGAACTCACCGTCATTTTACATATTTTTCTTAGGAGAGGTTTTTGAAAGTCACCCTTGATTCTCGAAAGAAGTGTGTTTGGTCTTTGTGTGCATCACATGATTTTTTTATATGTTTATAGCACTTATGTTATCACAATATATCACCATAGGTTTAGTAATATCCTCCTTCATGTAGATATAACAATTTACCTCTTGTTCCCTCTCCACTTCTAATTAGTTCACCAGTACCATCATAGATGTTCACCTTCTTGTTTTGGAATTCAACTCCATAGCCTAAATTGTTCAACTTTAGCACACTCAACAAATTATATTTCAACCCATTAACCCAATATGCATTGTTACATCTAATCTTGTTATTCAAAATAATTGATCTTTTACCTTTCACATAACAAGGTGCATCATTTCTAAACTTAACAAAATTACCATTATAGTGTTCTATCTTTTCAAATTGACTTGTATCACTGGTCATATGATGTGAGAAACCACTATCAATTATCCATTTATCATTCTTACTCACATGTGAGATTAAATTTTCTCAAGTTTTTCATCTTTATCAGATTCATATTTCATTGCAACATAATTTTTTTTCTTCATAATATTCATCAAAATCACTATTAGAACCATATTCTTCAATAATGTAACGTGATTTCTTACCTTTTCCCTCATAGCCTTTGTTAACTCAACTATCTCTATTGTCTCTCTTTCCTTGATATTTGTTGTCTTTTCTTTCCTCATTTTCATCTATATTAGGACACATTGCAACAATATGACTAACTTTGTCATATGTAGAATACATAATAGAAAGTTTACCTTTTTATTTGCCTTTTCCTCTTGATAGCCTTCTTGCCAATAATGCTTCTAGATCATCAAGATCATCATCTAATTCATAGTTATCACTATCCATAAGATTATTGTTTTTCTTTCTTTTAGATCCATCAAGGGTTGGTTGAGACTTGAAATGAAATTCAACACTAGAAGGTGTATAATTATCAAAAATTTGACAATTCAAATGCAGTGAGTCTACCAATTAGACTATCCAAGGTTAGATCATTACTAGGTGTACATTTCAATTCCTAAATTTTAGATACTTTAATTTCATAGATAGGAAGTAAATTCCTCAATACCTTTCTTATCACAATCTCATTAGATATGTCTATTTCAACTTCTCTTATTGCATTCACCACTTCTTCAATTTGAAAACAATGATATGCAACAATTTCTCCTTCTTTCATTCTCATGTCATCAAACTCACCTCTCAAACTTTCAGCTTTAGCTCTTAACATATTTTTATCTCCCTCATAAATTTGTGTCATCTTATCCCACATTTTCTGGGCAGTAGCACAATCCTTCACATCATTAAACTCAACATAACTTAGGAAGATTCTAGATCTATCATCATTTGATTGTGCTTCTACTTTTCTTTGATTTTCTCAATAGTCATGGGTATAAGAACCTTAATGTATTCATTGTTGACATAGTATAATACAAAATCTTTAACTCCAAATAGATGCAATCTCATAGTCATTGCCATGCTGAGAATTTTTCTTTGTTCAACTTAGGTACCTCTCTCTTTTACATCTTGATCTTTAGCTTAAGTCCCTTAAAAAATTTCTTATAGGTACCAAATCTCTAGTACCAATTTTTAGAATTATCAAAATAATTAAGATGGGGTGAGGGGGTGAATCAGTTATCCACGTCTAGAAGTACCAATTCAACTTTTAACAAATTCAAACAACTTATACAAACTCATAAATCCACTAGGCCAAAACAACAACTCATCAGTAATCCAACTTATTCATTAATCACTTAGCTCTCTATTTAGTATATGCTGATTAACAAAAATAAATAACAATAAATAACATGCATCATGAAAATAACATTCACACATGTATGACAATAGGATTTAATGTGGAAACCCAATTTAGTAAAAACCACCAACTAACATGTTATACTTTTTACTCTTCTAAAGTGAGCCCGGTTAAGAGACAACCCTATTAAAGGTTAAAAATACACTATCAAGTACGACCTATTAAATTATTTAATCACACTATTAGGAGTGGCCTTGTTAGAGGTCTTTATATCATTTCATTAGAATGTCACCTTTATTAAAGGATTTACAATATGATTTCTTGGTCAAACTCGATTAAAGGATTTTACTACCATAGTGGTTAGAAAGTAACAACTAGGTTTGATCTAATAAAATACAACTCACTTTGCCAATTTAGATCTCCATTCGGCTCATTCCTAGTTCATTGACTTGAATTCATCATATACTCCATCTTTTATCTACATGGCAAATCCTTCAAGCAATCACTCTTCACCAACTTCTCACTTTTCCTCTATTTATTGTTCTTCATAAGTTCCTTAAAAATTCATCAATTAACAACCATAAAAAATTTCTTGCACCTCCTTAAATAGGTAGCTTTTATTTTTTTCCACTTATGTGAGGCTTCACCTCGACTTGTCATAGCATGGATATTTTATTTACATTTTGATATTTGAGACCTTGATATTTTGACAATTATTCAAGACTTAGATGGACAGTGGATTGACTTATGTATTGATTTTATACTTCAATAGTGCTTTACATTGTCATATGCACTAAGAACCTATTATTATGTAAGAAATGTTCGAACACATATGGATGCAACTTTATGACATGATATTATTAGATTATGATGCAATGCAAAATGTTAATTTGATTATGATGATTTTTGATTTATAGATAAATGTTAATTTGATTATGATGCTTTATGACATGCAGATGGATGGTTATGATATGCAGATAGATGTTAATTTGATAATGATGACTTATGACATGCAGATTTTGATATCTTAACATTTCGAATGGAATAATAGAAAAAGACTAGGAAAGGAAGTCTAATTCAAATTATGTTAATATGTATATTATTATTATATGCATTTATGTTGTATATTTTTATTTGACCCCCTTGGACTACTGATGCTCGAGTTTAATGTGTAGGAAGAGGAACCATAGAAATTCTTGGGGGAAACAAGTTCCAAACCTTATGAACACAATTTAACCAAGGTGAATCTTTGAAAGATTCAAAAGTCTCATTGTGAAAGTATTTTGTTTCGTAATGTAAGTTTGTTTGTATGAAGAAATGTTTAATCATAATTTAGATGCATTAAGGGCATGTCATGGTGAAGTGAAATGTATTTTAATGTGTCACTTGACACTTGTATTTGTCTATGTGCTGAGCACATGTCACCTAGGGTGTTGGTCACAAGGTCACTTAATCTTAGTCCTTTTATTTTCTTCCAATTAATGTTTAAGTACACCCGCTTGGGAGAGAGTGTTAGGATGGGTCACCATCATGCTGATTTCCGAATTCAAACTTGTTAGAGATTTTAGGGGGCCTAAATGGGATACTAAAGTTTCATTTTATTGATAAAAGGCCACCCTAATGGTAATATAACATGTTAGGGGCCTAAATTCAACTATTTTAGTGATTACCTAACTTAGGGGACCCCTTAAACAAAGCCCTCTTGAATGAATTCGAAATTTTGAGTTTCTACATGAGAGTACCCTCACCATCTCACTTGGTCAAATTTCTTATTTTAGAGGAGCAACAATGTAAGAAATGGGAGACTTGATGTTCCTACTAAAAAAGGGTTAGTGGAGAGTCTTTTTTAGTGGAGGGGTGAAAAATTAGTGGGTTGTTGACCCATTCTCTAATGTTAGAGATAGTTAGGTTTGGAGGGAGATTAAGGGAGCTCTACTACAACTATCATTACCCTAGCTTGATCCAAAGTTGGTGTTTATCAAACTATTCCTCACTTTATTTTCTTCTTTCTTTTATTATGGTAAATAAATTTGCAAGTATGAAGGTTTTGTTGATGGAGCATGCATTGTGCTTTGAATCTTGCATTGTGGGCTTTGCCATTTTGTTGTGGAAATGTGAATGTGTTATGTGTTCTTGAAGATTTCCTTTTGAGTTTTGTTGCCTTCTTGATTTTCTTGTTTTGAATGTGGGTGTTGAATACGTTTATGGGTGTGAAGGCTTCACTCACCTTTTGGAGGGAAGAGAATCCTTCAGTGAAGGGCATAGTTGGGCTCATCATTGCAGTTGAGAGAGTTACCTCATGATGAGGATTTTTTTTTAATTTCATGGAGTATGGGCTCCATTAAAGCCATATATCTTTGTTATTTTGGGAGATACAAGGGGTTTTGTGTGAATAAGGAGGAGATGTTTATGATGGCCTTAAGAGGCAAAATGCAATGGCAATATGTTGTTTATGTTTGGTTATGACATCTCCTCCTTGAAGATCCCACCTTGACCCAATGCGAGATGATTCAAATGGTGAATCATTATGCAAGCCATGGGAGGGAATTTTTGTGTGTCTTGTGTAATGTTCATGCTATGGCAAGTGATGTATGTGTGCAACCTATTTGGTTCTTGTTTCCCCTGCTTCGTGGGTGGCTTCATAGAAGCCTAGGTTGGGAGGTGAGCCTCCATTGTTCCTAGTTTATGTGTTATGTGTAGGATTCTAAAGTTGCATGCCATGAAGTATTAGGGTTTCACCCTTGTTAAAGTGGAGAAGATTCAAGTGTGTAAAGAAAACTCAATGTTCATGTTTTCTTAAGTGGGTATGATTTTTAAAGTTTCTATTGTTGTCTCAATGTGATGTAAGGAGATTGTAGCATTGTTATCATCTAAAAATGTAGAAGGAAGAATTTGAGAAGTTGTACATATATGTTACTTGTAAAAAAATGATCATTTGAAGTTTTATGTGTTATGAAAGGATTAGTATGACTTGTAAAATAAATTGGTATCATCATGTATCATTTCAAATTGTGGAGGAAGAAAATTATATTGATAAGTTGAATAGATATATTTTACTTGTAAGGAAATCTCCCTTGTGAAATTTGATGTGTATGAAGAAATATTTGTATGAGTTCTTTCTACTCAGGTTATTGCTAGATGAATGGTAGACATAGTTCACAAATGTTAAATGGAAGAGAATTGTTATGTTAATAGTTCATTCTATATGTATGACTATCACTTCCTTTGGATTCCAAGTTCAAACAAAAATCCTAATAGATAACACCTTTACTCCATCAACACAACCACTAAAGTTCCATGATGGAATGAAATGAAGTTTATTGAGAAGAGGAAATACATAATGAAACCCTATGAGAAAAGAAATAAAAAAGAGACGTTGCTATAGGCATATATTTTCTCTCCGAAAAATGTATGGGGAGGAAAATAAAATCCTCCCCTAGAATAAAAAGTAATATTTTAATCAAGGGAAGTTCCTAGAATCATGGGCTTGAAAGATTAATAAGTAATATATGTGTACTAATTGTAGACCAAAGAATTATAGTGAGTCAGTCTTCAAAATTATTGTAATAAAAGACTAAAATCCCATGACCCCAAATCTGCATAATACTTACATGCAAAAGAGCAAGGACATGTCAAATCAATAGAACATTAGCTTAGACACTTAACACTAAACTAGTATACACCCTATGAACGTTCCCATACCTTATTTCACTTTTTATTTAAAAAAAAAAGAACATGCAAAAAGGGCTATTCATAGTTATATGTGTGTGTGTGTGTGTGTGTGTGTATACATGTATGTATGTATGTATGCATGCATGTATGTATGTATGTATGTGTGTATGTATGTATCCTGACGGCCATGTAGTGAAACAAACAATATTAAAAAAAAGAAACACAAAAAAAATAGCAAAGAGACCCCTTGGTCAGTTGCCTAGTCACATGGGAGAGGGGACAAGAAATTATTACACTGACATGACTAAGACCTTTTTAACACATACACTCATGCCTAGGAAGCAATAGAAAACAAGTATAATGCAAGATTTTGGTAATAAGATTCCTCCCAATCACATCTCGCCTTGGTAAGAGGACCATGCACTTAGAAGGAGAGAGGAGTTGGTGGCTTTGGGGGGTGTTCCTAGGATAACATAAAACATTCAAATATTTTGTCAAAACCTTCTTGTCAATGAATAGTAAAAACATTCAAGTCAACATCTTGAAAAAAAAAAAAAGGAAATGCATGAGCACATGATCCCATTCTTTGGAAGCTCAAATTTTGGGAAAGAAGGGTTAAAGAAAATAAAATAAAACAATTAAATGAGGTAGAAAGAAGGGGCTTGTGTATGATGTGGGAGGACCCCATCGTACCAACCTATAAACCTTGATTAGGTTTTGAATGCTACCAATAATCTTATTGGGGTAGTACAACATAGGTTACCACCTATCATTCCATACCCAAGACAACAAGATGTAGAGGGGCATGGGGCCAACATCAGGGAAAGGAGTAGAAGTCCCTCACCCAGACTTGTAGAGGATTAGGGGGAAGCATCAGTACACCAGGTCAAGCCACCCCATGCATTAGAGTAAGCAGCAGCGAGAGCACCCCAAGAAATTGGGAATGAGATTACTGACCTACTAAGCCTCAAGCCACCCATATTCATTGATACCATAGATGGTACATGTGTAGAGGCATGGCTATAGAGTTTATATAGGTTCTTTGGATTGTGTACCCATGAGAGAAATTATAAGGCATGACTGGCCATACACCTATTACAAGAGGATGCCTCCAATTGGTGGCAGTAGGAGGAGATCGTAGTGAGAGTAGGCATAGAGACACTCACATGGGAGTCCTTTGTGGACCATTTTAGAGACAAATATTTGTAGGAGCACTTTAGATAGAGGCAAGTTGAGGAGTTCCATGATCTTCAATAGAGGGGTCTTATAGTGGCCTAGTATGAGAGTAGGTTTTTAGAGCTGTTACCTTATGTGGAGTACATGAGAGATGAGAAGCTACATATCCATCAGTTCATTAAGGGCCTTAATTTATCTCTCTAAGGATCAATACAGTTGGCATTTCATACCACCTTTAGAGAGGTAGTTGAGATGGCATTGGTTGTCGAAGACATTCATACTAGATAGGAATCTCGAGATAGGTCCCATAACTAGAACCCCTCCCAATAGCCTACACAGTAGAAACCCTCTTGGAAGGGTAATCAAAGTCATTTAGTGGGATCATCAAAGGCCCCACAGACTCAGTAGAAAGGTCAACAAGACACTAGACAAAGGTCATCTCAAGGTTACTAGGGCTCTACGCCCAAATAGTGGTAGATACAAGGCCCTAGACATGATCGGAGGCCATAGAACCAATATACACAGTTAGCTAGGACTCAACAATCCTCTAGGTGAGGCTTTAGTGGATCTAGTAGGACCGAGGGTTAGCAGCAGACTACACCACAAGGAGTATAGATTCAGACTTATGGGCCATGTTATGCTTGTGGTGGTATGGTTCATATTGTGAGGGAGTGTTCACAGGGTCCCATAGTAGGTAGTTAGCGAGGAACCACCTCTAAGCCTATAGTAGGTGATATGGGTAGATCTCACAAGGTGTTTGCAGTAGTTGATAACTGCCACACCATTCACCAGATCACAATGATTGAGCCTATAAGTATGATTAGATAATATAAGGTTACTATACTATTTGATTCAAGAGCTATAGACTCTTTTATATTCCCATTTGTAGTGGAGCGATGTAGACTAGTGGTAGTTAGACAAGATGTTGACTAGGAGGTTGAGTTAGCTTCAAGGGCTAGGGTGTCAGTTGATTCCTTGATCCATGAGTGTCCAATCTAGACTGGAGACATCTTCACCATGTTAGACTTGTGCATTAATCCCTTGGGATCTTATGATGTGGTCCTTGGAATAGATTGGCTTAGCACCCACAATGCCAAGATGGATTGTAGATAGAAGAGGATTGAGTGTGTAGATGATCATGGTACACTTGGGGTGATTTTTGGGGTTCAGAGGCCAGTATCCCTTTGTATGATTTCCACCATATAGCTTAAGTGGTGTATGCAAAAGGGATTTTGGTTGTTTTCTATCACCATCAGTGATAGAGAGGGGGATGTAGGGGAGGAACCTTCTCTCAATGACTACCTGATATTACAAGAATTTGCAAATGTGTTTCTATTAGAGCTTCCTAGTATGCCACCACTGAGGATAGTTGATTTTCATATTGATCTCATGCTAGGAGTTGAACCCATATCTAGAGCATCCTATAGGATGACTACACATTAGCTCAATGAGCTTAAGATTCAACTAGAGGAACTTTCAGAGAAGGGACATATTCGACCTAGTGTGTCATCTTGGGGAGCACTAGTGATCTTTGTTAAAAAGAAGGATGGATCACTCAGATTGTGCATTGATTACCCATAGTTGAATAAGGTAACTATCAAGAAATGATACCTACTACCTAGGATTGATGACCTATTTGATCAATTACATGGTGCTCGAGTTTTCTCCAAAATAGATTCAAAATTAGGGTACCATCAATTACACATCATGGAAAGTGACATCCACAAGACTACATTCTGTAGAAGATATGGTCACTATGAGTTCACGGTGGTACCTTTTAGTCTCCCAAATGTCCTAGCTATATTTATGAGCCTCATGAATGGGGTATTCTAGATATTCCTAGACAAGTTTGTAGTAGTGTTCCTAGATGATATATTGGTCTATTCTCATAATGAGAAGGAACATGAAGAGCACCTATGATAGGTATTGTAGTGATTAAGAGAGAATAAATTTTATGATACCTTGTCAAAGTGTACCTTTTTAAGATGGGAAGTGAATTATCTAGGTCATGTGATATCAAGGGATGTGATCTTAGTGGACCCATCCAAGATTCAAGCCATCATGGATTGGTCAACACCTACTAGTGTCACTGAGGTTAGAAGTTTTATGGGATTGGTAGGATACTATAGGCAGTTTCTAACAAGTTTCTCTAGGGTAGCTCACCCTATTACCTCTCTTTAGAGAAAAGGGAAGAAGTTCAAATGGATAGAAAAGTGTGAGAGGGCCTTCCAAGAACTCAAGAAGGTACTCACTAGTGCACCAATCCTAGCAATACCAGAACCTTCAACAAATTTTGTAGTATGTACAGATGCTTTGTTGGATGGTATTGGAGCTATTCTCATGTAGAGTGTTCGTGTCATAGCATATGAGTCTAGGAAACTTAAGACTCATGAGCTCAATTATCCTACCCATGAATTGGAGCTTGTAGTAGTAGTTCATGCCTTGGCAAGATGGTGCCACTTTCTTCTAGGACATCATTTCGAGCTTCATTCAGATCATCAAAGTTTGCAGTATATTTTCACATAGCCAAATCTAAATGCCCAATAGAGGAGATGGATGGAGTTCTTATGTGAGTATAATTTTGACATACATTACATTAAAGGAAAGGAGAATGTAGTCATAGATGCCTTGAGTAGGAGACATCATGAGATATCTTCCATGATTACTAAGATAGATATGAGGGAGCACATACTGCACCATCTTCTTGAAGATACATTTTATGCAGAAGTTTGTTAGCTAGTCCATTCTTAGAGATCCCTAAAGGGAAGATTTTTTGAATTTTCATTGGGTCTGGATGGATTACTACACCATAAAGGGTGCATTTATGTACCATCCTCTGGTGACTTATGAGAGCTCATCATTTTGGAGGCTCATAGAGCACCCTACATAGCACATCTAGGTGTCAAGAAGCTTCATGCAGATTTGAGGTAGTTATATCATTGGCCAGGAATGAGAATGCAGATTGCCAACATCATAGCAAAATGCCTAGAGTGTTAGAGAGCTAAGGTAGAACATGACCATCTAGGTGGACTTTTGTAGCCACATGAGATACCCAAGTAGAAGTGGGACACTAACTCCATGGATTTCATTTTTGTTCTTCCAATGTCTTCTCATCGTCATAATGCCATCATGGTGAGGGTAGACACTTTGACCAAAATTGCTCACATTTCACCTATCCATATCACTTTCACAACACCCATAGTGGCACAAGTATTCTTGCAAGATATTATTAGACTCCATGGCATTCCTTGTAAGATAATATTTGATAGAGACTCCTTATTTATATCATCATTTTGGAGGGAGTTGTAGACATCACTTGGTACCAAGATCAACTTTAGCACCACCTATCATCCTAAAATAGATGGGCAAAAAAAGAGAGTGAACTAGATCTTAGAGGATATGTTACAAATGTACATGATGGACCACTAGTCCAAGTGGGAAGAGTACCTACATCTTGAAAAATTTGCCTATAACAATGGGAATCACACTTCTATAGGCATGCCACCTTATTAAGCCTTGTATGGTAGGCCTTGCAGGACACCCCTAGGTTGGGATAGGATTGAAGACATGATATCTATAGGGCCATAGTTAGTCAAGGACACGGAGCAATAGGTAGTATTGATCAGACAACACCTCAAAGAAGCCCATGATAGACAGAAGAAAGATGTAGATGCAAAGAGGATGGATAGAGAGCACATAGTTTGTGAGAGAGTATTTTTGAGAGTGCAACCACATAAGAGCCTAATCCATTTTGGAAAAGGCTCTAAGTTAGCACCTTGATATGTGGGTCCCTTTGAGATTTTGGAATAGATAGGACCAGTTGCTTATCATTTAGCCCTGCCACCTAGCTTGTCATGAATTCACAATGTGTTTCATGTATCTTTATTAAGAAAGTATATTTATGATGAGTCTCACATCATAGATTGGGATGCCTTGCAAGTGGAGTCAGATGGATAGATAGAATTGGAGCCCATCCACATTTTGGCTTGACAAACCCTCACTTTTCAAGGTAGAGTACTAGACCAGGTTAGGGTCCAGTGGGATTGTTATGATGAGGTCATGCCTTCATGGGAGGATGTAGCTCAAATGAAGGCATAGTATCCATATATTTTTGATGAACTCCAGAAGGAAGTTCATGCCTAGGGGGGAGGATGTGAGGACTCACCTCGACCTGTCATAGCATGGATATTTTATTTACATTTTGATATTCGAGACCTTGATATTTTGATAGTTATTCAAGACTTAGATGGAGAGTGGATTGCCTTATCTATTTATTTTGATACTTTGGTAGTGTTTTACATTGTCATATGCACTAAAAACCTATTATTATGTAAGAAATGTTCCAACACATATGGATGCAACTTTATGACATGATACTATCAGATTATAATGCAATGTGAAATGTTAAGTTGATTATGATGATTTCTAATTTATAGATAAATGTTAATTTGATTATGATGCTTTATGACATGTAGATGAATGGTTATGATATGTAGATAGATGTTAATTTGATAATGATGACTTATGACATGCAGATCTTGATATCTTAACATTTTGAATGGAATAATTGAAAAAGACTAGGAAAGGAAATCTAATTTGAATTATTTTAATATGGATATTATTATTATATGCATTTATGTTGTATATGTTTATTTGACCCCCTTGGACTACTGATGCTCGAGTTTAATGTGGAGGAAGAGGAACAATAGAAATTCTTGGGGGAAACAAGTTCCAAACCTTGTGAACGCAATTTAACCAAGGCAAATCTTTGAAAGATTCAAAAGCCTCATTGTGAAATTATTTTGTTTTATAATGTAGATTTGTTTGTATGAAGAAATGTTTAATCATAATTTAGATG